>CM075965.1:74806820-75001820 GCA_038048745.1 Coluber constrictor foxii | reverse complement strand
ATCACTGCAATTCTTAAATTAGCAACACAGTTGTTAAGTGAATCTGGCTTCCCCATTGATTTTGCTTGCGAGTAGGTCGCAAAAGAGGATCACGTCATGACCCCTGGACAAGTGCGAGCGTCATAAATATGAGTCAGTTGCCCAAAGTCTGAATTTTGATCAGGTGACCACGGGGATACTGTGATGGTTGTTAATTAGTACGATCGAGCGGGTTCCAATTCTGGATAACTTGGAACTGCGTCGCTTGCGGTCAGATTTAGGTATTCCATACAAAATTGTACGTAGTAATGTTTAACCTATAAATGATTTTGTTTGTTTGTTTTAATCGCAATAATCCACATGCGAACAACTGCTTTAATGCAAATCGTTCTAAATTTGACTGTAAAAAATACAATTTTCATAACAGAATTGTCAAAGTCTGGAATGCCCTACCTGATCCGGTTCTCTTAGCTACAAATTTTCACAGTTTTAGTCACAAATTGACTTCTGGCCTCACTTCATACTTCATACAGCTACGTAGAGGGGCGTGCATAAGTGCACTAACATGCCTATTGTCCCTGTCATTGTATTCTTATATATTCCTATTTTCATTTTTGTTTGACAACTTGCAATTAATTAATTAATTAATTGTGAAAAAAAGTCAAAAGTCACTTCTTTCAGTGTGATTTTTGAATGGTCATTAAACAACTGTTGGAAAACGAGGACTGAGCAGGATTGTTATTCAAGGTAAAGGTAAAGGTTCCCCTCACACATAGGTGCTAGTCGTTCCCGACTCTAGGGGGCGGTGCTGACCTCTGTTTCAAAGCTGAAGAGCTAGCGCTGTCCAAAGACATCTCCATGGTCATATGGCCGACATGACTCAATGCCAAAGGCGCATAGAACGCTGTTCCCTTCCCACCAAAGGGGGTCCCTATTTTTCTACTTTCATTTTTTACCTGCTTTCGAACTGCTAGGTTGGCAGAAGCTGGGACAAACAACGGGAGCTCAGCTCGTTACGCGGCGCTAGGGATTCGAACCACTGAACTGCCGACCTTTCGATCGACAATCTCAGCGTCTTAGCCACTGAGCCACTGCGTCCCTCAGGATCATTATTACAGATGGCATAAACATTTACATTTCTACTAATTCTATAGGTTTTCTTGGGTTGTCTTTCTTGGCTATAACTCTTATTGCTATTAGCATGTCTTAAGATAAGAATGTGATACCTTCGGAATTCATTCCTGTCACCAGCCTGCATGAGTGCCACAATGGTGTTTGTTACCGAAGTCCCAATATTGGCTCCCATTATGATCGGGATAGCATGCTTAACACTCAACACTGCAAAAATAAACGTAGATATAATAATGATTACAGGTGAGAATGAATGAAAACTATTGGCTCATACATGAGTGCTTCAGTGCATGGAAGGTACTGAATTCCAGTTCTCCCAATTCGTTTCTACCAAACTTTATACTAAATATAAACAGGCTATATAAACAGAGGCACAGAATCAAGCCTGAGTAGCGTAGGGGAGTAATGCCTCCTACAAAGGCAGCATTTAAGATCCAGCTTCTGCAATTACTTGTGAGTTCAATCCCAGGCAGGCTCAAGGTCGACTCAGCCTTCCATCCTTTATAAGGTGGGTAAATTGAGGACCCAGTTTGTTGGGGGCAATAAGCTGACTTTGTATAAATATAAATATACAAAAGTATGAAGGCTATTGCTTAATGCATTGTAAGCCGCCCTGAGTCTCCGGAGAAGGGCGGCATATAAATTAATTTTTTTAAAAAAAATCACATGAAGTATTATTACTGCTTTATAAATTTTTAGTAAGGCCACACCTGGAATGCTGCATTTTTTAAAAATTTGATTTATATGCCACCCTTCTCCGGAGACTCAGGGCGGCTTACAATGCGTTAAGCAACAGCCTTCATACTTTCGTATATTTTATACAAAGTCAGCTTATTGCCCTCACAAACTGGGTCCTCAATTGACCTACCTTAGAAAGGATGGAAGGCTGAGTCAACCTTGAGCCTGGTGAGATTCGAACTTACAATAATTGCAGACAGCTGGTGGTTAATCACAATGCTTTTAGTCTGCTGAGCTATCCAGACTATCCAAATTTAATTTATCAAGTGATTATTAAACGAAAGCTCTATTTTAGACCAGCAGATTTCTCCTTTTCTCCTCTTGTTAATTTTTTTTTCCCTTGAGGACATGACTGAAACAAGAGTTGTGCAATTACAAATGGAGTCCGTCTCTCGCTGAAGATTGGGTCCATTTATTTTTAGGACTGCAAAAGTATCATCTTTATGGTATCGTCTAATTTAAAGGAGGAATGCACAAAATGCTATTTTTCTCCTCTCTTTGTATGGTTGTGACGTATTTTTCACAAACGATCCCGTTGCAAGCCGGCGTTAAAGGTAAGTAGAACCCACCCCTGGCTGCAACCTGGCGAAACTCACCTCTAGTCCCCCTCCCCCTCTTTGCAAAGTGAAGAATAAAACAAGTACCATTGTTTTCTCTTGGAAGTTTTCGCTGGGGATTGTTTATTTCCAGACTAAACAACGAACCCCACAGTTGTAACACTGGTAGAGAAAAACAACGCCAACAGAATTGTCCCTTCCTGTTTAAAATACCCATAGTTGTATGACAAGCTATTTCTGAGCGGTCGGCTGTCTTGGTTATTTCCTTATTTTGTGGCTGTCAAACTCTCGCAAGAAGTTATAAAATCCAAAAATCTGTTTTGTAGTTGACTCACGTGAAGAAGACACCATGCTGACAATGATAGAAGAAGACGTGCTAGAACTCTGCACCATCACGGTCACCAGGACGCCGATGACCAGCCCTGCGACGGGATTTGATAAGACGGAACCATCCTTGAAAATGTCTCCTGCTGCTTTGCCTGTAGAAATAAAACTTACAGGTAGTCCTCGACTTGCGACGGTTCATTCAGTGGCCATTCAAAGCTGACTTATATGCCCATTTATCCCAACTTACGACCCTTGCCGCCTCCCTCCGTGGTCAAAATCTGGATGCTTGGTGACTGATTCATATTTATGATGATTGTAATGTGCCGGGGTCATGTGATCCCCTTTTGCAACCTTCTTATCGGCAAAGTCAATGGGGAAACCAGATTCGCTTAACGACTGGAGTGACTCATTTAACAACTATGGTAAGAAAGGTCATAAAATTGGGCAAAATTCACTTAAATGTTTTGCTTAGCAACATTTGGAAATTTTAGGCTCAATTAGGGTCGCAAATGGAGTATTACAGCTTTAAATAACCTTCATAATACTAGAACCTCCATAGCAAAAAGAATAATATCTGGAGATGATCTGATGCATTTCATAGAATGTGAACCATAGTATAAATGACAGAGGTTTACATTTATTAGACATTCTGTTTATATAAAGCACCACACAGAGCAAACAAAAGTACAGTCACCATGTGCTTTACTGCTCAACTACTGTATTTAACTGCAACAGGAAACAGGAAACCACTTAGAACAAGAGAGTATAGAGTATATACCATAGATCCACACTTGTAAATACTGCCATCTACTGGTTGAATACGATTGTAGTTGTTGCACAGAAATACAGTCCAAAAATGAATTCCAACAACGTTATTTCACCAGTGTGAAAAACGTCCCTTAAATTGTATTTAACTACAATGCTTGTCTTCATAGCATGCAAGACTTGTAGGGAAGGGGACTCGTTTCCTTAACTGGAGATGAAGATTACAAAGGTTCCCAGAACTTTTGGCATATGGGTGTATACCCCAAAAGTCTGTGAAAGACGTTTTATGTATTAAATCTCATGACTAAGACGTTCTCCATCACAATGTGCATTACCAAACACTTAAAGGCACTAGATCAAGAGATTAGTTTGAGTAAGAGATTAAGTCCTAGATTGGCAGCTACCTGCCAGTAGTTACAACAATGCAGGTTGAAGGAAACAAACAGATCTCCTCCTGCACCACACCCACAATATCCCCATGTGGTTGACAACTCTTATGCTCAATGGGCCTCAGGGGGCTTGCTGAGTTCAACTGAGCCAGGGGTGGTATTCATTTACCTTCGCTACCGGTTCGCAAATGTGAGCATGCGTGTGTTGTGGCCCCGTCCTCTGAGCCTATCCCTTTGGAGGAAGGAAGCTCTGAGCAGGAGGAAGAGGAGCCAGCCAGATCTCCCAGCCCCCCCCCCCTCTGGCACCGGCTCAGGTGCCAGCTGAAAGAGAGCCAAGTAGTGGGGAAACAGGTGTCTCAGATGAGAGTGAGGGAGAGATGTCATTCCTGGACGCACGCCAAAGAAGGCGAGACAAAAGAGTATTGCAGCTGCGGCGTATGAGGAAATAGTCCTGAGTCACTGATTGGAGTCATGGGATCAGTGAGTCACTGGACCACACCCAGAAGCCTGTCTATATAAGACAGGCCAGTGAGTCACGAAGTTCGTGACGAACAAAGCTAAACAAACGGAGCAACCTCGTAGTCTTGGAAGCTAGTTGAACGGCAAAGCTACATAGGTGATTTTCTTGTTTGTGTAAACCAATAAAGTCCTTGGCAGACGGTGTGCATATCGCTGCCAAGGTTGAGATAAGAACTGCGGAGTGTGCCAAGTGATTCTTAACCCTCGGCTGGCTGTGTTTTTGTGGGTCTCTGAAGGGGGGGGACAGATCAGCGTGCATGCTCGCTTCGCTTGCAGAGCCTTGCACAGAGCGTCAAAAATGGGAAGCGATGCCTCCTGCTACCAATTCGCCCGAACCGGATATAACCGGCTGAATACCACCACTGAACTAAGTGAGCCAAGGAAAAACTGAGTTTAGCCAGCCTCGCTCTAAGAACCCTTTTAAGATATTAATGCTTTACATACAGTGTCTTTTAAGGGTGTCAAATGGAAGAAACAGTAAGAGTAGTGATTCAATTTGCAGCTAATCTCCTAAATGGCATCTCAGTCTGGAAGAAACTTGGGAAATCAAACATTTCAGTGTATTCAAAGTGACTACACCTTAATTGACTTGTTGTAAATAAGTCTGGGAAATACCTCTTCACCTTTCCGTGTTTGGTTCAGTCAAATATTAAACATACCTTATTGAAATCTGGGTGAGGTTTAGTAACAAGAGAGAGCAAAGATGCCAGGGCACAAAACATCCCCTATGATGTGTTTTCTGTATTGGTGGCCTCTTCCTCCCAAATATGCTTTTATTTTAAAGGCAACCGGACTTTCTACCGTTTCTTTGATATGCAAGTTGGCCTTGTCAAGTTGGCATGGCGAGTTGGCCACAGTGAATTATCATAGACCCATCTACGTTTGCTATCCTTAGTGCCAATCATCCTGATTATATAATGGCTTAAAAACAGGATTCTTTTTGATTCTTTTCAAACTGCCATAAATGCTTGTTGTAGCTTTATTTGCACATTCCTCGGTCTTGAAGGGCAATTCTTTTTGAGTTGCAATGCTTAAAAAATATTTATTCTGCACAAATGAAGGCGATAAGACTTTCTGTATCCTTAAATCAAGTACATTGTGATGGCTGAATGAGAGACATAGAGGTACTTGAAATTCTTGCCTTACCTCCAACTAACTGGAAGGCAGAGCTGAGCACGTCCAAGGAGCAAACGAAAAAGTAAAGCAATCCGAGCAGAAGAATAAATTTCCCGATGCCTCGCAAAATATAAATGACTTTGTGTTTTCCATCAAGCTCTGCAAAAAGAGGAAGGGAGGATTCATGGGGAATTAGCACCAAATATAAGTCTTCGAATCTCAAAACTCTCATCTATAAGTTCATAGAGTCAAGGTTGATCTATTGGGAGCCCTGTGGATAATAAACCAGAAGGAATGTTCTCATCATTAAAATTTAACTTTAGCTAAAAGGAGGTGTGTTGTTTTTTTTTACAAACAGCCATATTTTAAAAAGGCCCTTTGCTTTGAAAGAGAAAATAGCATTTCTTGTTTAGATTCTTTTATTGATAGAGCTCATCCTATTTCTTTTAGCAGAATATAAATATATATTGTGCTAATATATATATATAAATATTTTATACATACATATATATATTGTATGTCTTTGGTGATTCTGGTTTTCTCCCGCATAAAATTGGAAGTGTCTTGGCGACGTTTTGACGAAGTCTCATTCATCATCTTCAGGCTGGTGTTTTCGGCTTTGTGATTCTAGGAGCAATGTGAGATAGCAGCTGTTTCTTCCTTTTAACTGTTTCTTCCTTCTGTTAAAAGGAAGAAACAGCTGCCATCTCACATTACTCCTAGAAGCACGGAGCCAAAAACACTAGCCTGAAGATGATGAATGAGACTTCGTCAAAATGTCGCCAAGACACTTCCAATTTTACGCGGGAGAAAACCCGAATAACCAAAGACCTACATACAAACACCCGCGAAAACCTCAGAAAACACACACACACACACACACACACACACATACCGTGTTTCCCCCAAAATAAGACCCTGTCTTATATTTTTTGAACCCCAAAATAAGTGCTTGGCCTTATTTTTGGGAGGTCTTATTATTTTGGGGCACATGGAGGAAACTAGAGGAAATGGCAGGGACCAGATGCGCATGTGTTTAAATATATCTGGCAAAACCTGGAGTGAATTCCAGGGAAGTCAGATTGTCTTGATCAAGGAAGCCTTAGCTTAAATATCCACCAACTCTTTCGGAAAATATGCTGTAAATCCAAATTTTAGGATTCTCAATCATTTTTAAAAAATTTTTTTACTAACCCCACCCATTTTTTTTTATTTTTTTATTTTTTTATTTATTTATTTATTTATTTATTTATTTATTTATTTATCTTTCTTTTTCTCTTTCTTTCTTTCTCTTTCTTTCTATCATCTATCTATATCTCTCTACAGAGAGAGAGAGGAAGAAAGAAAGAAAGAGAAAGAAATGATGTGATATACCTAAAATCAGGTACATAAGCACAAAAATCAGGTACATAAGCACTATCAGGCCCATAAAGGATTTATTATATACTGTAAATTACATCAAAAGTTCACATCAGTTGTTTTTTTCTTCTAGAGGCTTACTTGCATGACCTTTGAGCATACCTAAGTAGAATAACATTAATTAATAAAACATATAATGGTTCAGGCAGATAAGATTGAAAGATGATGGATGGATGGATAGATGGATGGATAGATATATGATTGATAGATAGATAGATAGATAGATAGATAGATAGATAGATAGACAGACAGACAGACAGACAGACAGACAGACAGATGAAATCCAGCAGGTTCTGACAGGTTCTGGAGAACCAGTAGCGGAAATTTTGAGTAGTGTGGAAAACTGGCAAATATCACCTCTGGCTGGCCCCAGAGTGGGGTGGGAATGGAGATTTTGCAGTATCCTTTCTCTGGAGTGGCGTGGGAATGGAGATTTTGCAGTATCCTTCCCCTGCCATGCCCACAAAGCCGCGCCCACAAAGCCACACCACACCCACCAAGCCGCACCCACAGAACCGGTAGTAAAACAAATTGAATTTCACCACTAGATAGATAGATAGATAGAGAGAGAGAGAGAGAGAGAGAGAGAGAGAGAGAGAGAGATAGATGATAGATAGATAGATAGATAGATAGATAGATAGATAGATAGATAGATAGATAGATAGATAGATAGATAGGAGGCAGGCAGGCAGGCAGACAAATAGATAAGCAGGTAGAGATATGCAGATATGTAAATAAATATGCCTGATAACATTTGCAGAATTTTTGGTGCTGTGCATTAACTGAGACTCAATTAGAGGAATATCAAACGTGGAGGAAGAGGTTATCACTTAGTATCGCTTGGTTATCATTTGTTGTGGTGAGCCATGCCACATTTTGTCCTTCCAGTCCGCCATTTGCTTAACAAAGCAAAGAAACGAAAGAGAGAATGTTGAGGTTACATGAATGAAGAAATCATGCCATTCAGAACAAAACCCATCTAAATCCTCTTTTCTATTGCCCCAACCCACCCCCAGATATATAACGCTCCGTGAGAAGAACTTAAATGGAAGTTCTTAGAACCTGGAGAAAATGAAACAAAGGCCACCAGTTCTCTGATGATAGAGCCTCACCTGACCATTGGATTCCGGTATCCTTAAGCTCTGGTAGATGCCAGGGATCTTCCTCCTCCTCTTCAGATACAGCGGTCAAAGCAATGGTGGAATACGCAGGCAAAAGCTCGACCTGATTCCCCATGGAAATGACCCCATCTGATGGACCAAGCAAGCAAGACAACATTACCATCAGTTCACCAATGGGAGATGTGGAAGTATTTTCTTTTTTAAATGGTTGTATTGGAGATACGGAAGGAAGTGTGGTGGTCCGCCAGCAGCCTGAGGAGCTGGCAGCAGAGTCGGACAGTGAGGAGGCTGGGGTAGGCCATGGGCCAGTCCTGGAGTCTGGGGAAGGCCCAGATGAGGGCTCTGCATCAGAGGCAGAGATGGGGCCAGGGCCATCTGGGAGCGATGCGCGGACTCCAGAGCCCCCAGTGTCGGACAGCAGAGAGGTAGAGGAAGAGGAGGAGCCTGTTCCTAGTGCACACATGTGCAGAGATGGCAGAAGGCAGGAGCAGCTAAAGAAAAAGGGACGACTCAGGAGTAACGCCAGGAGATTATTGGCCCCTCCCACAAGGCTTAAAAGAGCAGCAAAGGCTCGTGGGCTCTTTGTAGGAAAGCAACGTTGCTAAATCTGTTTCCAGTCAGCATCTCTTTTTTGGTTTCTGAACTTCGTGGGGCTTTGCCAAGAAAGGCCTCTGGCAGGGTGCCAAAGAAGATAAAGGTTTGTGATAAGCCCGAAGGACTTTTTCTGAAGGGCTTGTTTTGGAATTAATTTGGACTAAGCTGGGAATGAACATAATTCTTGGCTGTTATAATAAAATCGTTTTGTTTGTGTCTTGTAATGACTAAGTGAGCCTCGGTCACAACAGAAAGGAGAGAACAGATGAGAAGAAGGCACTTCCATTTTTACCTTTGGTGTCTTTTTCCTCTTTGTCAGACATGATCTTCTTGGATTTTGAGGAAGAGTCTTCAATATATTTATTGGTGTCTGTGTCTTCCAATTCAGGCCAGGGAGCCATGTCCTGCAATTGTGGCCAAAGAGAAAGATCAATATTGAATGTTCCGCTATCGTATTTCCAAGGCTGCGCTATGTCAAACTTGGAGTAACAGACACCCATTCCTTAAAAGCAACTGGCTTAGTTGTAAACCGTCATCTTAAGTATCCGAGCAGGTGGCGGTAGTTGGCTTGGTTCTTCTGATTGGAAGCTAAGCAGGGTTAGGCCTGGTCAGTATTCAGATGGGAGATTTCTAAGGAACCTCAGGGCTGTAGGCTAGCTTGGGTCCCTGGAGAAGATCACACAGAGCTTGAAGTCGTATGATAGGACATAAACTCGCTTAACAAATGTCTCGCTCAGCAACGTAAATTTTGGGTTCAATTGTGGCCATAAGTCAAGGACTACCTGTTTCATCTTCCTCCATCCAATGGCAAGAAGAAGAAAAACAATGCTCTTCCATAATCATTCTGGTTTTGTGGACTTTTGGACTTTTGCAGGGATCTCTAAAGATCTGGGTTGGACTAGAACAGGGATCTCCAGTCTTGGCAACTTTAAGCCTGGAGGACTTCATCTGGCTGGGGAATTCTGGGAGTTGAAGTCCTCCAGGCTTAAAGTTGCCAAGGCTGGAGACCCCTGGACTAGAAGACTTCCAAGGTCCCTTCCAACTCTGTTATTCTGTTCTGTTCTGTTCTGTTCTGTTCTGTTCTGTTCTGTTCTGTTCTGTTCTGTTCTGCTCTGCTCTGCTCTGCTCTGCTCTGCTCTATATTCTATTCTATTCTATTCTATTCTATTCTATTCTATTCTATTCTATTCTATTCTATTCTATTCTATTCTATTCTATTCTATTCTATTCTATTCTATTCTATTTTCTATTCTATTCTATTCACTAATGGACACCAACCATGTGGAGTTGCATGTAGGATTGATGGAGCCAAAGGGGAATTTTATCAAAAGCCTCAATCATGATGAAGTTGGGTTTTTTTAATGACTGAGATGGGTTTCCTGTTCCCAGCTTTTCTTGGAATAGAATAGAATAGAATTTTTTTATTGGCCAAGTGTGATTGGACTCACAAGGAATTTGTCTTTGGTGTAGAAGCTCTCAGTGTACATAAAAAGAAAAGATACGTTCGTCAAGAATCATAAGGTACAACACTCAATGATAGTCACAGGGTACAAACAAGCAATCGGGAAGCAATATCAACATAAAACTGGGACGGATGGGCTGCTGTAGAAATGAACAAATCAGTTGAGTAATTGTGGAAGGAGATTCAAAGAGGTGGCATGAGATCAGATTCTCGCGATGAGGAACTTCTTCCTCCATAGCTCCAGTGTGTGTGGGGGGGGGGGAATGTTGCAAAACTACCTAGGCTCCCAGGCTTTACTTCCCACACCTCTTGCAAGTCACAGGGAACACATGAGAACACACCTGATCTCATGCTGATACAGTTCTTGAAGACAGAAGACACCCACTGTGGTTCTACGTCGATCCTTCAGCTCGCAAAACAAGCGGTAGAACCTTTACAATCAAGGATAGAGTTGAAAGAGATCTTGGAAGTCTTCTTCCAGCAGGAGACCTTACACCATTTTAGACAAATGGTTGTCCAGTCTCTTCTTAAAAACCTCCAGTGATGAATCACTCACAACTTTCGCTCCCGTTGCGAACTGATAGTAAAGTTAAGTAGAACCCATCCCTGGTCATAAGTATGAAAAACAGTCATAAGTCACTTTTTTCAGGGCCCTTGTAACTTACAACTTGATTGTAAGTCAAGGACTTCCAGTAGTTGAACCAGAGTTAACCTCCATTTATGGCCCAGCTCCTTCAGCAGCTGTCAATATTTGAGGGGTTGCCCCAAAGAAGAGGGGGTCAAGCTATTCTCCAAAGCACCTGAAGGCAAGGACAAGAAGCAAGGGATGGAAACTCATCAAGGAGAGAAGCAACCTAGAACTAAGAAGACAGTGAGGACAATCAACCGGTGGAACAGAAGTTGCCTTCAGAAGTTATGGGTGCTCCAACACTGGAAGTTTCTAAGAAAGAACCATTTGTTGAAAGTGATCTAAGGTCTCCTGCTTGAAAAAGCTGGTTGAACTAAAAGTTGGTTCCTTCCAACTCTGTTATTCTGTATGAATTTTTTTTCCTCCCAATGAATTCAAGGGCTCTTAAAAGAACATGAAAGAATCATGCCTAAAGGTAAAGTTTCCCCTTGCACATGCTTGCTAGTCCTTCCTGACTCTAGGGGGCGATGCTCCTTTCCGTTCCAAATCCGAAGAGCCAGCGCTGTCCGAAGACGTCTCCGTGGTCCTGGCATGACTCAACACCAAAGGCGCACGGAACGCTGTTCTCTTCCCACCAAAGGTGGTTCCTATTTTTCTACTTGCATTTTTTACCTGCTTTCGAACTGCTAGGTTGGCAGAAGCTGGGACAAGTCACGGGAGCTCACCCCAGTTACGCGGCACTAGGGATTCGAACCGCTGAACTGCCGACCTTTCGATCGACAAGCTCAACGTCTTATCCACTGAGCCACCCCGTCCCTTCCAAATCATGCCTAAACAGAGTTAAATTTATAGTAGATGTAGATGACCTCTTTTGACTCTGCTTTTTGGACAGAATTCCCCCCTCCCCCCCTCTCCACATCTTAATTCTCCTGCAAGAGATTTTTGTCATTTCCCTAGGACACAAAGAAATAGAAATTTATGTACTTTCTGAAACTCCTATGTGCCTACAAAATATTGTCTCTGATTCACCAGCCATTACAGCACTATGAAAGAACGAACAATACTACTTCATACAGTAAAACAACCTGTGCTTTTTAAAAAAAAATTAAATTACAGAACACGGTATAATTGAAGGGAAATCCAGAGAAGAAGGAAACAGACAAAAAGTTTCAAACTACTTATTAACTCAGCAAGCAGTTAAGACTTTTAAAACCGCGTATGCTGTTCAGGGTTGCAAGGAACTTACAAAGCGAGGCCGAGGAAACGAGGTTGGTTACAACTTCTTTCAAAAAGTTTTTTTTTTGTTATAAAAATATAATTACGATGTAGGATTGCTCTGTTTCTATCTTCTATCCAAGTAGAATTCCCGAATAACCTAGATAGGGGCTTGGCAGCGATCCTGGGATCATTTAGAGCTAATTAATTTTAGTTCGGTAAAATTGGAGTTAAGGCAAGAAGGAAGCTTCTATATATAATTTAACCCCTGGCCCCATTAAAAGATCAGTTACACAATGTAGAACGCTTTTTGAATTCGCCACTACCTTGGAAATACAACAATGATTAGCTGTCAGGATCTTTTTACAAACTGAGGCTACTTCTATACCTCCAAGCTGACCCCAAATTCGGTTCTCTCCGGATTACATTACGGTAATGCGCTCAGAGTAAGCTGCCCTTGGAAATGTTTTGGAAACTGCAAAATTGCAAACTGGTAGAAAATGAGTATTAAATGTTCCAATCATATTACACTGGTTCTGTATTATTTATGTTTGCTGCTCATTTTGGGGAGGAGAGGGGGAAATCCACCCATGAAACTGTTGGGAGTCTTCAAAGCTTAAAACATTTGGAATACTAATCTCTCTAAACAGATTCAAGCATTAAGATCAGGGTTGGGGGCTTGGTTGTGCTCAGGTTAGTCTGAGTTACAGGGGGATTTGAGCTGGTGAGCTGCATTGCTGTTGTTTGGCTTCGTGTTCGTGTTCGTGCCACATTTTCATGGTGGGTGTCAGTGCTTCATGTATGGATTGGAGGGGTTTAAAGTGGCTAATGATGCAGCTGCAGTCTGGCTTCTGGTCCGTAGTCGTGCCCCATCATCAGTGTGGGTTTGAGTCTGCTTTCTGCATGGATGTGTGGTGGTGACATCCTGTGTGGCCCTCGTGAGTGTGGGTCTGGTGTCATTTCTCGTGTTAGGGACTTGTTTGTCAATAAGGGTGGGTTTCTAAATGGCTGGTAGGAGGGAGGTATCATCTCGTTTATTCATGCTGTGTGGGTGTTTTTCTATCTGGATGGCTTCTCTGATTATTCTGTTGTTAAAGTGTTCAGTTCTGGTCTTTTTAAAGTCAATTTCATGTCCTGTGGATTTAAGGTGTTGGACCAGGGAAGAAGTTGGTTCCTCTTTTCTGACTGCGTTCTTGTGTTCTTCAATGCGTGCGCTTATTTTTCTGTTGGTTTGTCCGATGTATGTGGTGGGGCAGGCAGTGCATGGGATTTCATATACTCCTTGATTTTCTAACTCAATTTTATATATACACACACATACAGTACATACACACATATGTACATACACACACACACACACACACACACACACACACAAACACACACACACATATATCAACACAGATCAAACAAAGCAACAGTCACCATGTGCTTTACTGCTTAACTGTTTTCATTGTAACAGGAAACTCTACTTAGAACAAAAGGACATAGAGTAAATACAATAGTTCCAAACTCGTGAACACTGCCATCTACTGGCTGAATACTAATGTAGTTGTACAAAAATACATTACAAGAATAACCATGAGCATGTGTTGCATATAAAAAATGGATAGCTCTTCAATTTCACTGTTTCAGCTTCCATCTTGACTTCTTAACCATCTCTGCTAGATACACACAAGTGCCTAGTTGTCTCAAAAGAGATGCCATGTCTTTAAACATTATTGTGTTAGCAGTACTGATTTAGGCAACAGGCGGTTGTAACTTTGAACAGTCTCTCAATGAATTGTACGTTGAGGACTATTTGTGTTTCTTTACGCACATATTCTAACCTATAGTTGGTACTTGCAGAAAGTATCCTCCCTCCCTCTCATCTCTCTATCTCTATCGCTATCTCTATCTCTATCTCTATCTCTATCTCTATCTCTATCTCTATCTCTATCTCTATCTCTATCTCTATCTCTATCTCTATCTCTATCTCTATCTCTATCTCTATCGCTATCTCTATCTCTATCTCTATCTCTCTCTATCTATCTACATCTACTATCTACTGATCTATCGATCTATCGATCATATCATCTGTCTGTCTATCATCTATCTATCTATCTATCTATCTATCTATCTATCTATCTATCTATCTTATCTATCTAATCTATCTATCTACTTTCTATCTTCTTTCTGTCTTCTATCTATCTATGTATGTACACACACACACACGTACATACATACATACATAGATACATATACTCTATGTATCTGTCTATCTTCTTTCTTTCTTTCTATCTTCTTTCTATCATCTATCTGTCTGTCTGTCTGTCTGTCTGTCTGTCTGTCTATCTATCTATCTATCTATCTATCTATCTATCTATACATACATACATACATACATACATACTCTATGTATCTGTCTGTCTGTCTGTCTGTCTACTATCTTCTATCATCTTCTTTCTATCTTCTATCTATCTATCTTCTATCTATCTATCTTCTATCTATCTATCTACACACACACACAAACACATACATAGATACATATACTCTATGTATCTGTCTGTCTGTCTGTCTATCTTTCTTTCTATCTATCTTCTTTCTACCTTCTACTTACCTACCTACCTACCTACCTACTTACCTATACATACATACATACATTACGAAACCAGTTTTGCTTGAGGCTTGGATTTCTCCATTCTTCAAAGACAAAAGAGTTTTAAATAAATGCTAGGTCCAGAAATAAAATGGAGTGGGAAAAAAGAATCAAAAGCCAGAGATAAAGTATTAATGTGTAAAGAGCTCACAGAAACTCATGATCAATGGCATTTTTATCTCCAGCAAAGAGACTTTCTGGCTGAACAATACTCATAGTTTTGGTAACCTAAAGGCCAGCGTTTCTCAACTTTGAGGCATGTGGATTTCAATTCCAAGAATTTCCCAACCAGGAATTCTGTGAATTAAGTCCAGAGATCTTACAACTGGCAAGGTTGAAAAACCTTGGCCTCTAGACTCAGCAACAACAATGTCCTTGATATGGATTGTGTGTGAAATGAATCTACTTCGGTCCTTAGGGCCAACTGGCTAAAAATGTATTTCAGCTACTTCCTGCAATTGATCTACCACAATTGAGCCCCAAATTTTGGCTGCTAAGTGAGACATTTGTTAAGTGAGCTCTGCCCCATTTTACAGCCGTCTCGCCTCAGTTGTTAAGTGAATCACTGCAGTTGATAAGTTAGCAACCCGGATGACATTGACTTTACTCATCAGAAGGTCACAAAAAGGGATCGAAGGACCATGGGACAGTCATAAGTACGAACCCATTGCCAAGCATCTGAATTTTGATCACCTGGTAATCATGGGAATTCCCCAAAGATCCTAACTGCCATAAGTGACATTTTTTTAACGCCACTATAACTTTAAATGGTTGCATCAGGGGTGGGTTCTAAATTTTTTTTCTACCGGTTCTGTGGGTGTGGCTTATTTTGTGGGCGTGGCTTGGTGGGGGGTAATGTGACTGAGTGGGCATGGCCAACTTTTTTTTTTTAAACTTTTAAAAGCATTTTTTCTGCAACCTCTTAAGGCCTCTGACGATCAGGCAACTCGGCTGGGATCGCCAGAGGCTTTTAAAGGCATTTTTTTTTGCTTACAACCTCTTTGGTTGAAGAGGTTGTAGAAAAAAAAATGCTTTTAAAAGCCTATGACGATCAGGCAACTCATCTGGGATCGCCAGAGGCTTTTAAAGGCATTTTTTTTCCTACAACCTCTTCGGTTGCTTTTAAAAGCCTCTGATGATCCCAGATGAGCCGCGCGATCATCAGAGGCTTTTTTTTTTACTTTTAAAAGCATTTTTTCAGCCAAGGAGGTTGTACAAAAAATGTTTTTAAAAGTTTAAAAAAAAAAGCCTCTGATGAGGGGGGCGGGATAAGCAAGCGTGGCCAGCCAATGTTGGTCCGGGGGCGTGGCCAGCCAATATTATTACCGGTTCAGAGGTGTGGCCACCCAATGTTATTACTGGTTCTCTGAACTACTACAGGTTTTTACTACCGGTTCTTATGAACCGGTGCGAACTGGGAGCAACTCACCACTGCTGTGCATGTGTGCAAGGCATGAGCATGAGTGAAGCTATTCCATCCTATATAATCGCCGTGTTTTTGACACAGCGTACATGCGTGCAAGGCAAGCACTCACATTTTCAATTCTGGGCAACCCCGTGGTTAAATTATGTAAAGCCCACATCCCAAGTGTGGCCTCACCAGCGCAGTGCAGAGAAGATCTCGTGATCTTCAGGATATGTCGCAGAATTATCTCCCCATCAAAAACCCACCAGGATCATTTTAACCGTTTCGCCATGGAGTCCAGATATGGACTTTAACTGGTTCTTGAAAGTGGCAGATAGGACTGTGTCTCTTTCTCCTTAACTTTAATGAGACATATTATCTCAAGCGCTAATCGACTGCAATAAAGATCATTTGCTCTCCGAGGGGCAGAGGGCAAACTCTGTTACTTGGCTAACAGTTTTACATTACTCTTTATTTTATTTTATTTTTTTCTCAGCGTCACTACCTCCTGATTATTTTATGCTGTTTGTTGTCATTTATTGTATCGTTCGCCACCGGTTCTTAGAAAGGAAAGCGGGATAAAGATTAAAAGGAAGGAATGAATAATATTCGGCAGGAACAAAATCTATTTTTCTGCAACTACAGGATATTAGTTTCCTAGCGGCCAACTACCTGTATAAAGAAAGAAGCAAGGAAAATCTACTCTGGATTTATCAAGCTAAGTTTGTTTCTGAATAAGAATTACAATACCTTGATTAAACTTTTCAAGATGACAGGATAATCGAGTTGGAAGGCTAAAAACATTAACTTAAAAGAATTGGAGGTCTTCTAGTCCAACCCCTTATTCAGGCAAGGGATCCTATATTATCTCAGACAAATGGTGTCCAATCTCTTCTTAAAAACTTCCAGTGTTGGAGCCTTCACAACTTCTGGTGGCAAGTTGTTCCACTGATTAATTGTTCTAACGGTCAGGAAATTTCTTCTTAGTTCTAGGTTGCTTCTCTCCTTGATGAGTTTCCATCTGTTGCTTCTTGTCCTACCCTCAGGAGCTTTGGAGAATAGATTGACCCCATCTTCTTGATGACAACAGTGGTATTGTGTCACCTTATAGAGCAGTGTTTCTCAACTGTGGTAGCTTGAAGATGGGTGGACTTCAACTCCCAGAATCCCCCAGCCAGCGCTGCTGGCTGGGGGATTCTGGGAGTTGAAGTCCACCCATCTTCAAGCTTCCAAGGTTGAGAAACACTGCTATAGAGCCTTCAGCATTCATATGGAACACTGAAAATGAAACATAACTCTACTTGCATTCTCAGCAACTGTAGTTACATTAGTTCCATAAATTACATTTTACATTTTTTTAACACGCTCTTGAATTTTACAGAACGATTAAAAACTCTCATCTTTTTTTTTAAAAAAATGAAAAATTTTAAAGAAATACCAAATGCAAACTCAGTTTGCAACTGACGTCCAGCAGAACGCTTTCCACGTTTAGGAGAAACAGTAGAGTTCCATGAAAACTTATTTACAGGCTGATGGCTTACTTACCGTGCCTGTGGAAGGGCAATAAATCTGGCATTTACCAGGGGGGACATGACAGAAGCCTTCCAGTATTTGAGGGGTTGCCAGAAAGAAAAGAAGGGGTCAATTTATTCTCCAAAGCACCAGAAGGCAAGGACAAGAAACGATGGATGGAAACTCATCAAGGAGAGAAGCAACCTGGAATTAAGGGGAAACTTCCTAAAATCTCCAAGGTCCCTTTCAGACCTATTTGGATCGATCGATCCAAATAGGTCTGAAAGGGACCTTGGGAAGGATACTGCAAAATCTCCACTCCCACCCCTCTCTCAGGCCAGCCAGAGCAGTATTTGCCGGTTCTCTTCTCAAAATTTCCACTCCAGAACCTGTCAGATCCTGCTTGATTTCACCCCTGTTACAACCCCAGCTCAAGTTTCAAATATAGAATGGCATTTGTTTCCTGTCTAATGCAGTTAAAGTTTCCTCAATATAAAAAGATTTATATTTTGGCACATGTGAATGTCCTCCCCTTGGCTATGTGAAGAAGAAAAATATAGGAAGATTTATCTCTATGCGGGAATGGTCGCGTGTGAACATGTCCTTCACTGCGTATCGTACTACGATATTGCAGCTCATTTGTTGACTTCAGAACTGGCCACGGGGTGGAAAAAGGAGCCTTGGATAGAAACAATTAATGAGTGAAAGAACTTACCTCCAGAAGTTGTGGGTGCTCGAACACTGGAGTCCCAAGGGTTCTTGGGTATTTCAAAAGGCAACTGGACTTCGTTTTTTTTCCTTGGAGATGTTTCGCTTTTCATCCAAGGAGCTTCTTCGGTGCTGGATGGAATGGTGTAGAGTGGAAGGATTTATATTCCTTGCAAGCAGCTGGTGGTTATCGCTCTCTCGGAGAGCTGCTGAGGCCACTCGGAGGTTTATCTGAATCCTACATTACATCTGCATTAGGAATGAACGGCCCTCTCTCAACAGAGGGATAGGACATTATCTATCTTCAGTCTACAACACAGATCCTTTCCACATCCATTTGTACCACCCAGGTGACCCCAAGGACACAGAACAGACCTCCAAGTGGCCTCAACGGCTCTCAGAAGGAGTGCTAACAACCAGATGGCTGCAAGGGATATAAATCCTTCTATCCACCGCCATTCAGTCAGAACTGAAGAAGCTTCTAGGATGAGAAGCGAAAGGGAGAATAAAGCCCAGGGGCCTTTTGAAAAAACACTTTTCGGACAATCACGGACCCAGATGACTGAGAATCTCCGTAGACATGCAGCTCACCTATTCATCCATTTTTATCCCCATGTATTTATTACTTTTGGATAATGACTTGTCCATTATTTATAATGTAGCCAAATCAGTGATGAAATCCAAATTTCTTTACTACCGGTTCTGTGGGTGTGGCTTGGTGGCCAAGGCTTGGTGGCCGTGGTAGGGGAAGGATATTGCAAAATCTCCATTCCCTCCCCACTCCTCGGGAAGGATATTGCAAAATCTCCATTCCCTCCCCATTCCTGGGGAAGGATATTGCAAAATCTCCATTCCTTCCCCACTCCTGGGGAAGGATACTGCAAAATTCCCATTCCCTCCCCACTCCGGGGCCAGACAGAGGTGGTATTTGCCGGTTCTCCAAACTACTCAAAATTTCCATTACTGGTTCTCCAGAACCTGTCAGAACCTGCTGGATTTCACCCCTGAGCCAAATCCTTCGTGTCAATATATGAAATAAAACAGGAATTGATCTGTAGTGCATGCGAACTGGACTAGAAACATGCCATGTCCATATTTTGCTCTTATTACTTAGACATTGCAAAGTAACAGTTATGATTTCAGCTAGATTAGATACTATTGCAAGTTTAGGGTTACGGATAAGGGCCAAGATTTATTTTTGTTGCTTTCGTTTACTTCATTTAAAAAACAACAAATAGATCTTGGGGCGATTTCTTAGTTCATTTATTCCTCTCTTTTTCAATTTTATATTTGTCCTTATTTATATTGTATAATAAGATGCAGAATTTAGACTTCTTTTAGTGTTAATTCACAGATTTAGTTGTAGATTATAAGTATTTAATTGCCTCCAATATGTTTATAGCAAAATACTATAAACAATATAGAATTATTGTTGATGATGATTGATGGGAATGTTCTCACCAGGATAAAACATAAATAGGCAATCCAAAATGCAATAATTTTGCATCATCATCAACAATAATTCTCAACTTCCTTTGGGAAAAAGAGCTTATTCCTCCACAAAGCATTTTCTGTCCAATTCAATGCCACAACAACCCTGCACTGTAGGCTAATTTCAGGCTGGCTGGCAAACATTCAGTGACATTCAGACTTCAGAGACACCCAAGCATTTCCGCCCATCTCCTCAATTTAAAAACCAGTCTACCCTTGGCTTTAACTATTGTGCTGAAAAAAAGTTGGCAAATACACCAAAGTCGGCAAATACACAAAAACGAGACAAAAACAACGCACGCAAGGCCCACATGCCGTTCCTCCGAGGCGGCACTGTGCTTCACGCAACGACAAATTGTCCGATGCTTCCAAAATGTAACTTACGCACCGCCACAGATGCAACGAGGTGAAACAACTTCACATAGAAGTTCAGTCGAACAGTTCCAGCTTGTCAAATTAGTTTGTTAATTGTGATTTTTTTTTCCCCCTCTGCTTTCCCCCACCCCTCCATCCCTGGGGACTTCTTAATGAAGTCATCGGTGACAAGAATGTTTTGCACGGTGGAACAAGCGATGGTTTTAAAGAACTCCTTGGAGCACCTGAAAATTGCAAGGGCAAGTTTTTCCTGCTCTTGGGACATCCCTCCCTGTCAGGATTTATGCACCGATCACATGCACATGTCACCAGAAGCCGAAAGAGAGAAAGAAGGATGACACTGGGAATGACTAATCTTGAAGTTTTGTCATTGCATCAAAGAAGCTATTCATTAAATTCAAAGCACGGCCCATTTCTCCCTACGAAGGATGCGTCTATTAGAAGAAGCATCTCGCCAACGCTCGTTATGAATTCTGTCCTGGCGTTCTCAAACCCCAAAACTGTTCCAAATTTTTTTTTTTTTTAAAAGAAAACAACAACAACGCAGTGCAGTCAAATCTAGTAAAGAATTCCAACAAGATTCAAATGGTAAGATTCAAATTCAGGAAAGCCTGCGATGTAATCTAATTGTTTTGATGTGCCTGTGGAGGGGAGGGTTGGGGGGGGGGAACTTTGAGTTCCACTGTTCTTTTTTCTTATCGATAAATTTTTTCAAAGTATAAAAACTTCCTCGCCAGATCAAAAGCAAGTTAACTTTCCCCCACCACAACCTCCTTAAAAATATCTCTTTTTAAGAATAGCCTGAAAAGTGAAAAATCTACTAAAACGACGATTCCGATAACGGAAGGAGAAGATAGATAATACATCCTTACTTCTTTGCAATGAAAGGCACTCTCTGTCCCCTTCAATTTTTAGTTTTAGTTTTTTGATTCGGTGACTCTTTCTTTAATAAGTTAAAAAATTTTCCCCCTTCGGTTCCGGAATAATCAAATATTCCAGACACAATAAATGCCACTGAGCTCCGATCCACAAACAGTCCATTTCTTTCTTTCTTTCTTTCTTTCTTTCTTTCTTTCTTTCTTTCTTTCTTTCTTTCTTTCTTTCTTTCTTTCTTTCTTTCTTTCTTCTTTCTTTCTTTCTTTCTTTCTTTCTTCTCCTTCCTTCCTTCCTTCCCTTTCTTTCTTTCTTTCTTTCTTTCTTTCTTTCTTTCTTTCTTTCTTTCTTTCTTTCTTTCTTTCT
Source organism: Coluber constrictor foxii (assembly GCA_038048745.1). Lineage (NCBI taxonomy): Eukaryota > Metazoa > Chordata > Lepidosauria > Squamata > Colubridae > Coluber > Coluber constrictor. The sequence continues at coordinate 74,980,492 of CM075965.1, read as the reverse complement.
TTTTTGGTATTGGTTCAATTTGATTCATAAAACGGCCGCAAAAATCAGGCAGATGAAAGCAAGGGAAAACGGCAAGAAAATACTGTATTGTCTTCCACCGAAGCAGGAAGAGGGAATAGAAAGCAGCGGCTTGAATTACTCACCTGCTCCTTCCTTCTCAGGTGAAGGTTTCCAACAGGTCTCCTCCTGGAACTACAATATATATATATATAGACAACAGGTATTGGGCAAAGTCCATTGTCATCATTTGCCTTCTCACATTCCTAAATCACTCTCAAGGCACAACCTATCTTAGCTTTCTCTCTCTCTCTCTCTCTCTCTCTCTCTCTCTCTCTCTCTCTCCCTCTCTCTCTCTCTCTCTTCTCTTCTCTTCTCTTCTCTTCTCTTCTCTTCTCTTCTCTTCTCTTCTCTTCTCTTCTCTTCTCTTTTCTTTTCTTTTCTTTTCTTTTCTTTCTTTTTTTCCACCCCCGTGAAAAGCTAGCTGGAGCGAAGGCTAATTTTAAAAGGGCCACCTTCGTCCACTCTACCCGTAGATGTTCGTCTGTCAAAACATGCCCGAGTATTATAATCATTTAGCGGTGACTTCTTCTAATTGGCCAGCCTGTTTATTATATACCTCTTTAGCTCCTTCGGGACAAAACAATAGGGCTTGCCCCGACGAGATAGAAATAGTATTGTTTCCGGATTTAGGGCTTATCTTCCCGTGGATCTGCTTCGAAAGAAAAGAAAGGATTATCTGGAACCGCACATAAACATTAAACCTCATTACTTTAAGAAGACTTTTGGAAATAATGGGACAAAACTGTTTAATTATTTGGCAAGGGGGGGGGGAGCCTTTTCTCAGCCACCTTGTTATAACCCATCAACTTTTTTGGAGGGGTATCTGTGCCTTTTTGAGGGAAGGGTGTGTGTGGATGAAACCAATGAGGGAGTAGGTCAGGAAGCATTTTGGAGAAGGTGTGACAGATGCCTCCTGAGAAAGGGCCAACGTGCGTGTCTTATAATTATGACATAATTATCTGTTGGGAGATAAGGAGGAGCTCAAATTTTAAGAGAATAGCAGAGTTGGAAGGGACCTCGGAGGTCTTTTAGCCCAACCCTCTGCTCAGCAGGAGACCCTACCCCATTTCAGACATTGTCCAGTTTCTTCTTAAAAACTTCCAGTGTTGGAGAATTCACAACTTCTGGAGGCAAGTTGTTCCACCGATTAATTGTTCTCATCGTCAGAAAATTTCTCCTTAGTTCTAGCTTGCTTCTCTCCTTGATTAGTTTCCATCCATTGCTTCTCGTCTTGCCTTCTGGTGCTTTGGAGAATTGCTTGACTCCCACTTCTTTGGGGCAGCCCCTGAGATATTGGAACGCTGCTAACATGTCCCCTTAGTCCTTCTTTTCATTAAACTAGACTTACCCAGTTCTTGCAACCGTTCTTCCGAGTTTTGATCACCTTTCCTGATTTGCAACAGTTCATTTAGGGACTGTTCCAAGTCGCATCGCCCCTGAAAACAGTGTGTCGCCACTGTTTTTCCACACTTACGACCGCTGTGGTTGTAAGTGTGAAAAACAGCGGCGGCTCGCTTTTTTTTCAGTGGCGTCGTAACTTCGCACGGTCCCTAAATGAATTGTGCAAATCAGGAAAGGTGGAAACTGAAATCTCTTCTCCTCCACGGAAAAAAAACAGATGTGTATTTGCCATTCCGCAGCCAGCCAGGTGCTGGATTAATGGCATTAAATGTGCACTGTCAACATTGTAATTAACTTTATTTATTTAGATTTTTCCCCCCCTCCACCCTAGCTCACAGGTCCCAAATAAATGGTCACACACACCTTTTGCCTTATTTCTAGCTTCATAACAAGCCAACATGGTGGATTTAAACTGAGAAAGAAAGATTGACTCTCTGTAGGCCAGCTGACTTTCCCAGTTAGTTTCGAAATTGCAGCAGGATTGTTAGAAGGAAAATGCAATTTTCCCTCCCCTTAGCTAGTGAAGTACTGTCTTTCCCCGAAAATAAGACCCTGTCTTATATTTTTTTCAACCCCGAAATAAGCGCTTGGCCTTATTTTTGGGGAAGTCTTATTATTTTGGGGCGTGTGGAGCAAGATGGGGCTCCTCTTGCTGTCTTACCTGATTTCTGTACATGGGGCTCCCCTTGAGGAGCACTCGGAGGCTCCAATTGGCGCAGAGTGCGGCCGCGCGGGTGGTTATGGGAGCGACGTGGCGTTCCCATGTAACACCTCTCCTGCGTGAGCTGCACTGGCTCCCGGTGGTCTTCTGGGTGCGCTTCAAGGTCTTGGTTATCACCTTTAGAGCGCTCCATGGCATAGGACCTGGTTATTTACAGAACCACTGACTACCACCAATAGCATCCCACCGGCCAGTATGGTCCTATAGAGAGGGGCTCCTTTGGGTGCCATCGGCCAGACAATGTCAACTGTTGGCCCCCAGGGGGAGAGCCTTCTCTGTGGGGGCACCTACTATCTGGAACGAGCTCCTCCCGGAGATACGGAGGATCCCGGATCTACGCACCTTCCGTTGCGCGCGCAAGACTTTCTTATTTCATCAAGCTGGCCTGGCCTAAAACTTTTCCCCTTTTTAAACAAAAATTTTAATTTGTTTTTAAATTATTGGGTGTTTTAAATTTGTCTCAGCCAAATTATTTAATTCGTTTTTATTCTGTTTTAAATTTTTGTATTTATGTATTTTATTCTGTGGCTGTTCACCGCCCTTAGTCCTTCGGGAGTAGGGCGGTATAAAAATCTAATAAAATGGGGGAAAAAATCCAGCTCTGCATTTAAATATTTTCGGGGAGGGGTTATTTTTTGGGAGGTGCTTATTTTAGCGCATGCACTCAAATGCCCTGATTGGGCTTATTATCAGGGAATGTCTTATTTTCGGGAAACAGGGTAGTTTCGATTGGGAGCCAGAATAGGATAACTGGGATGCCACAATGCTTCTTTGGAGAGTTACTAAAACACAGTATCATGCAAAATAAGGACATGGTTCCCAGACATCTGTGCCATGTTTCCAGATGTTCCCAGATATCCAACCAACTAGGAATTGATAAAAAGACTAAGAAAGCCAAAAAGGGGAAATTAAAAAAAAAACTAGCCACCAATTAGCCATCCTGGATTTTTTTGGGGGGAGGGTGGGGGAGTCCTTGAGTTTGGTGTGGTGTTTTTTTTTTTTTTTTTTTTGCAAAAGTTCCTCACTGTTTATTTTCCACCAGTCTTCTTGAATGCTAATTGTTCCGAGCCGGAGAAAAGGAGAAGGAAATTGTGAAATTTCCACTTGAGTAGGTACGTCTTGACCTGATTTATTATGCACTTGAGATTTGGCTCACACTCAGCAGAAGATGTTTTAATTTCAGAAGGACATTGGCTTCCGGCCCAGTTGGAAGTTCCCTGATAGCAGCCTGGCCTCTAAGAGGATCAGGCCAGGGATGGGCTCCTGGGATTCGGGCGATCGTTTAGCCAAGGATCGCCGGGGTTCGGCAAACCCCCAAATGCCACTCCTGGCTGGCCACGCCCACCCTGTCTTGCCCCTCCCACCCTGCCCCTCCCAGGAATCTCCCAGCAACAAGGCAGCGAATCATTGCTAAAGGATCTGAAGCCCACCCCTGGATGAGACCAACTCAATTTGAGGTTGGGAAAAAATAAAACTCCAGGATGCAATATTTCACATTTGACACCGATCCTCCTCAATTTACGACCACAATTGAGTTCAAACTTTACGTGGCTCAGTGAGAAATTTGTTAAGGGACTTTTGCCCCATTTTACGACCATCCGTGCCACAGTTGTTCAGTGACGCATTGCAGCTGTTAAGCGAGTAACACGTTTGTCAAGTCAATTCCGGCGTCCTCGTTGAATTCGAGGGTCAACGGGGAATCATGGGACCCCAGGACACTGCGACCGTCGTAAACCGTCAGTTGTCCAGCCTCCGAATGTAAGCCTGAGAAACGGTCTTAAATCACTTTTTTTCAGTGACGTTGTAACCTTGAACGGTCACTAAATGAGATGTTGTAAATCAAGGACGATCTGAAAGTGCCCGGAGTCAGTGAGAGCAAGGTGGACAGCCATACGTTACGTCATTTATGACAGATGACTGTCTAATTTCTTCTTGAAAGCTTCCAGGGATGAAGCTCCCACAACTTCTGAAGGCAACTTCTGTTCCATGGGTTGATTGTTCTCACTGTTAGAAAATTTCTCCTTATTTCCAGGTTGAATCTCTCCTTGTTCATCCATTGTTCCTTGTCTGGCCTTCAGGTGCCTTGGAAAATAGCTTGACCCCCTCCTCTCTGTAATATACATTTACATGTATTTATTTTATAAATAAAATAAAGGCTCCCTTTTCTGCTAGAAGTGGCAATGCAACTACAAGGCCCTTCTGGGACACACTAAAATCATCAAGAACTTTCCTCCTACTAGTCCTTATATTTAAGCGATGTGCTCTCTCCCTCTTGGCGTCATGCCCATTAGTACTGCAAGAGCCGGATTGATTCCTTTAGGAAAAGCCAAACTCAGGAACAATGTTTTATTCATTAGGAGCCAAGAAGGTAAGACTCTGGAGGGAATCTGTCAAACTAATTGTAGCCACATCTCATTTCTAAGAAAGCAGGAGCCCATCAATAACACAGAACAATTTAAAAAGAAGAAGAAAAAAGGCCGTTCGAATTACTTAACAATTCTTAATTCTCTGGAAGTCACCGAATCCTGCTAAACTAAGGTTAAAGGGTATAGAAGTGTAGCGGAAATATCTTTTTACAGGAATCAGAAGAAAACTGAAGAGTTTTCTTTGAACCCTGGCTTCATTTGTGGGTGTGGCGTTTTTTTTTTTTTACTACAACCCACTATATTATAATTTTAGCCCGAAGCAAAATTGATATCCAAAGAATGGAAGCGAGACGATGCAGGGAATATCTTATGTGGATTTGAGGGGCTGCCACAAAGAACGGGGGGGGGGGGTGGGGGTCAAATTATTCTCCAAAGCACCGGAAGGCAAGACAAGAGACAATGGATGGAAACTAACCAAAGAGAGAAGCAACCTGGAATTAAGGAGAAACTTCCTAACGGGAGAAGTCCTTCGGGATAATCATCAACCTTTCTCTCCCTTGACAAAGACTTACTTGGCAAAGCTACACAGAGTCCAGAATCAAACAGAGATGCCAACTGGAAACAGAGTTAGCAACGTTGCTTTCCTGCAAAAGGCCCAAGTGCCTTTGTTTCTCTTTTAGGCCTTAAGGGGTGGGGGCAGTCATCTCCAGGCCTTACTCCCTCGTCCAAGCCTTCCCCAGACTCGAGGACTGACCCATGTTCCTCCCCAGCCTCTTCACTGTCCGACTGGGAACTACCCCCCTGGGATACGTACAATCCCCGACCTCCGAACCTTCCGCCGGACCCTAAAGGCCCTGCTTTTTCAACAGGCTGGCCTGGCTGAATAAGACCCTCGATGGGATATTTTAAATTATGGGTTTTAAATGGACAAGGTCAATTTGTTTAATTCTTTTTTAACTGGTTTTAATTTTTCTATGATTCTGTGTTTTATTATGGCTGTGCACCGCCCCGAGTCCTTCGGGAGAAGGGCGGTATAGAAATCTAATAAGGTTAAACTGATAAGGTAACTGATAAGGAAATCTAATAAGGTAAAACTCTGGATGTATTTCCCAAGAACGACAAATGATGGGTTTTTTTTAAAAAGGTAAACATTTTATTAGTTTTAAAAATAAAACAATGGACATTGCTCAACGTCTCTGGTTTCTAACATTTGCGTCTAAATCAAGTTAATAAGTAATCTGTTCCTTGATCTATAGACAAATTTATATATCTCCTATTTCATTATATATCAAGTATGCAGTCTCTTACTTCCTAAACTGCTATGCATGTATTTATTAAACGTATATTACATTCACAAATTCAATAAACATTGATATATACATTTCCAGACATTCGTTATCCCTTGTTTTTGGCATTCTTCCTCTTATCTAACCAATTCTAAAATTTATTCCAGACTTCATCGTATATGGATTCACTTTTGTCTTTTAGTTCTAAAGTGAATCTGTCCATCTCTGCACTGCTGTAAATTTTGTCTATTACTTCTTCTTCTGAGGGTATTTCTTTACACTTCCATTTTTGAGCAAATGCCAGTCTTCCCACGGTAAGTATATGCAATATTAAATAGGTTACATTATTGTCATATTTAGCATCTGTCATGCCCAGTAAGAAAAATTCCAGCTTGACTTCTATTTTTAAACATTAACATCTCTTCTAACCAGCTTCCTTATTTGCTGCCAGAAATGTTTGGCTTTTGACAAATGATGTTTGATGATGATACAGATACAGAATATAGAATAACAGAATTGGAAGGGACCGTTGAGGTCTTCTAGTCCAGTCCCCTGTTTAGGCAGGAAACCCTACACCACTTCAGACAAATGGTTATCCAACATCTTCTTAAAGACTTCCAGTGTTGGAGCATTCACAACTTCTGGAGGCAAGTAGTTCTACTGGTTAATTGTCCTCATGGTTAGGAAATTTCTCCTTAGTTCTAAGTTGCTTCTCTCCATGATGAGTTTCCATCCGTTGCTTCTTGTCCTGCCTTCAGGTGCTTTGGAGAATAGCTTGACTCCCTCTTCTTTGGGGCAGCCCCTCAGATATTGGAAGACTGCTATCATGTCATCCCTAGTCCTTCTTTTCACTAGATTAGAGATACCCCATTCCAACAATTGTTCTTTCCATTCAATCCAATTCTTTGGGCCCGGTCTCTCCACATCTTCCTATTTTGCACTGCTTCTTTGTGTTGTTCTTTGCTCTGGTCAGCTTTGATGGTGTCCAGCCGCCACCTTCTTTGGAGACCTGGTTTCCTTTTACCGCTGATTCTTCCAAACGCAAATTCTTTCTCTAGTGAAGTCCCCCCGCGTGACATGGCCAAAATAAGCGAGCTGTAATTTTGTGATTTTGCCTTCTAGTGACACATCTGATCAGTGGTGGGATTCAGCCGGTTCGGGCTGGTTCTGGCAATCTGGTAGTTAAATTCCTGGCTGGCCCCTCCCCTTCCTCCCCTTTCCAGGAGTCTCCCCGCAATCCATTTTCACCCCCAGGAGGCTTCAAGGAGGTTCCTAGGCCCAAAAAAGGGGCACAGGGGGGTAGCACATCCGTCATTCCCCCCCCCCCCCCCCCCGTGGCTCATTTTTGCTCCCAGGGAGGTGCAGGAGGCCGAGTGCTGCCTATCGCACCCCCTGGCCACACCCACCATAGCCACGCCCACCCAGCCAGTCATTAGGGCAAAGAACTGGTTGTTAAATTTCCCGCCTGGACTACTGTAATGCTCTCTACATGGGGCTCCCCTTGAGGTGCACCCGGAGGCTCCAACTGGTGCAGAATGCGGCCGCGCGGGGGATTATGGGAGCAAGGGGGCGCTCCCATGTGACACCTCTCCTGCGTGAGCTGCACTGGCTTCCGGTGGTCTTCCGGGTGCGCTTCAAGGTGTTGGTTACCACCTTTAAAGCGCTCCATGGCATAGGGCCTGGGTACTTGCAGGACCGCCTTCTGCCACCGATAGCCTCCTACCGGCCAGTACGCTCCCACAGAGAGGGACTCCTCAGGGTGCCGTCAGCCAGGTAATGTCGGCTGGCAACGCCCAGGGGGAGAGCCTTCTCTGTGGCAGCACCTGCCCTCTGGAACGATTTGCCCCCGGAGATCCGTATGATATCTGATCTCCGGGCTTTTCGCCGTGCCCTAAAAACTTTTTTATTTTGTCAAGCTGGGCTGGCGTAACCCCCCCCCCTCTTAGTTTTTAATTGTCTATGGGTTTTAAATTTTAAATTGTCTTGGGTTTTTAAATTTTCTGGGCCAAAAATTGTTTAATTCTTTTACAAATTTTAAATTTTGTATTGAACTGTTTTTTTATTCTAGGCTGTGCACCACCCTGAGTCCACTAGGAGAAGGGCGGTATACAAATTTAATAAACTAAACTAAACTAAACTAACTAAACTAAATTATTTGAATCCCACCACTGCATCTGATGTTATGCGGTCCAGAACTTGCTTGTTAGTCACATGTGTTGTTGAAGAAGAAATGATGTTTGACGGATGCTTCGACCGCCCCAATTCCTGATTTCTTTACCAGCCTAAACTGTAAGGAAGGCATTTGATAGGGGGAGGAAATGGTACTTATGCTTAATAAGTATTTTCCAAAATATGAGCCAGCAGTGTATGGCGGCAGCCAAAAAAGCTAACGCAATCCTAAACTGCATGAACAGAGGGATACAATCAAGATCAAGGGAGGTCCTAATACTACTCTATAAAGCCTTAGTAAGACCACACCTAGAGTACTGCATCCAGTTTTGGTCACCACATTATAAAAAAGATGTTGAGACTCTAGAAAAAGTGCAGAGAAGAGCAGCCAGGATGATGAGGGGACTGGAGGCTAAAACATACGATGAACGGTTGCAGGAACTGGGCATGGCTAGTCTAGTGAAGAGAAGGACCAGAGGAGACAGGATAGCAGAGTTCCATTATTTGAGGGGCTCCCACAGAGAGGAGGAAGGGGGTCAAGTTATTCTCCAAAGCACCTGAAGGCCAGACAAGGAACAATGGATGGAAACTGACCCAGGAGAGATTCAACCTAGAAATAAGGAGGAATTTTCTGACAGGGAGAACCATCAACCCATGGAACAGAAGTTGCCTTCAGAAGTTGTGGGAGCTTCCCCACTGGAGGCTTTCAAGAAGAGACCAGACTGACATCTGTCAGAAATGGTGTAGGGTCTCCTGCTTGGGTGGGGTTGGTCTAGATGACCTCTAAGGTCCCTTCCCACTCTGTTAATCTAATCTAATCTCAAGTGCCTTCCAAGAGCATCCGCAGAACAGCCAAGCATCCAAAGGATTCATAAAGGTGGAAGGAAGAAACCGAGAGTAGAAACCCAAGGCCATAAATCCATATATACAAGCCGTGGCTTCTATGGAGTATACGGGGGAACATTTCTTATGTCTTACTTGTCCGCAATAAAGAGACTAAATCAAGCCATGTCATGCCTGTGAGCCTCCTGCCGAGGGAACCCGATAATCTGAATAAGGAGTTAAGTATCTGGAGGTACAAGATTTGTCAGCGAAGGTGGATGAAAAGCCAGACATTTGAGGTAGTCATTCTTTCAACATTTTTATGGATTAAGAAAGCTCCTTTGGGAGATTAGCAAGGCCCAGTCGAGCGTGGGTTTATATCAAATATCCAAGGATTTTATTTGCATGCGTCATTGTCCAGAGAAGCTAAGAAAGTTCAGACAATGTTTTCGTGAGCTCTTCCTAAAGAAACGTGTGGGATCGTTTGGGTTCCATGAAAAATAAATCAGTCCCCAGCTAGACATTTTTAGGCAGGAGAAATATATCCGATCTGGTTTATACGTAGTCCTTGGCTTCCAACTCTTCATTTAGTGACGGTTCAAAGATACCACGGCACTGAAAACAGGGACCGTTTTTCACATTTCTTACGGCGTCCCCACGGTCACGTGGTCAAAATTCGGACCGCTTGGCAACTGACTCATACTTATGACGGTTGAAGTGTCCTTTCTGCAGCCTCCTAACAAGCAAAGTCCATGGGGAAAATAGATTCGTTTAACAACCGATGTCGCTAATTTAAGAACTTGTGGGCCTGAGGAACCCAGAGCGGGATGGAGTCCATTGGAAGGCTCGTGTGAGGCTCTGTCGCCGAGGCGTGGGGCGTGGGTGGGGGGAGGTAGGGGATGATTTTGTTATATTGTACTATATTAATTTATTTCTTTTTCGTAGTTTTTATTGTTTTAAATGTGGTTTTATATTCCGCAGGCCGCCTCGAGTTGCCATGGGCAAATAGGCAGCAATATAAATTCAATAAGTGAATGAATGAACGAATGAATGAATGAATGAATGAATGAATGAATGACTAACTAACTAACTAACTAACTAACTAACTAACTAACTAACTAACTAACTAAATAAATAAATAAATAAGAAAGACCACTGATGGACAAATAACGTTGAGAGGGGGAACAAACCTCTGACTTCTCACCTCTTTTCCCATTTTAGTTTGGAGTGGGCCAACTCGCCACGGCCACCTCTCTGCGGGACAATTTAACCATTCAATTGAATTATTTAGAATACATGAAAACAAATATATTTTCATTTTTGTCATTCGCATTTGATTCTCTCCCTCCTTTTCCATCCTTTCTTTAGTTATTCTATCCCGCCGTTTATTAGTGTGGTTCTTGTCTCACAGCGAGTTGTCTTGCGATGAGTTGGCCGTGGTGAGTTGGCCATGGCGAATTGTCACAGAGCCCATTGAGTTTCCTTGTAGAAAGCTGTCGGGAAGCATTGGAAGTATCTGAGGGGCTGCCCCAAAGAAGAGGGAGTCAAGCTATTCTCCAAAGCACCTGAAGGCAGGACAAGAAGCAACGAATGGAAACTCATCAAGGAGAGAAGCAACTTAGAACTAAGGAGAAATTTCCTGACAGTGAGAACAATTAATCAGTGGAACAAAATGCCTCCAGAAGTTGTGAATGCTCCAACACTGGAAGTTTTTAAGAAGAGGTTGGATAACCCTTTATCTGAAGTGGTGTAGGGTTTCCTGCCTAAGCAGGGGGTTGGACTAGAAGACCTCTGAGGTCCCTTCAAACTCTGTCATTCTGTTAAATGGCAATCGTACGACCGGGATGCCTGGGGCAGCACCCCAAATTTCTCCAATTTTATGGATTTTGGACCCATTTTGCAAATTGGCCAACTCAAGATACATTGATTCCAAAACTGTTGCTCTATTACGTGCTGTTAGGCCCAACTGAAGGTTGCAAAAAAACAAAACAAACCGATATAACAGAATAACTGAGTTGGAGGGGACCTTCAGAGGTCATCTAGTCTAACCCCCTGCCAGGTAGGAAACCCTACACCACTTCAGACAAATTGTTGCAAAATCTCTTCTTAAATACCTCCAGTGTTGGAACATTTACAACTTCTGGAGGCAGGCTGTTCCACTGGTTAATTACTCTAACAAACAGATACACCAGTCTTAATAGCATAGAGATCTGGAAACGATAACCGGCCACCAGTTTTGTAACTCTTTCTCAACCCGCAAATAAATGATGAGAGGAGGTGTTAAGAAACACACTCGTTTCCTTAACACTACTCTATTTTTGCCACTATTATTTATTCCGTCAGTACAGGATTGGCCTTAAACAGCAGGTGGCTTTTCTGACTAATCGGAAAATCTAAAATTCGCAGCTAAAAGCCTTCTGGGAATCAGAAAATTCTGCAAGGATCCAGGCTGACAGGTGCAAAAAAAATAAATAAAAATAAAATTGAAGTTCCAGGTAAGATCATGCCAATATATTGAAGAGATACACAGAGGCCTATCCATAGATCGCCCTCGGCTTACGACCACGGTTGAGCCCAACATTTCCTGCCGTTAAGGGACACGTATGTTAAGTGAGTTTTGTGTCCCATTTTACAACCTTTCTTGTTAAGTGAATCCCAACTGTTGATGATAAATGAGTAACCCAGCTGTTAAATGAATCTGGTTCCTCCGCTCCCACCACCCTTGACTTGGCTTGTCGGGGAGGTCGCAAAAGGGGAGTGGGCATGCCCCCCCGTGGCCCATTTTCACTTCCAGGGGGGGTGCAGGAGACCGAGGGCTGCCTGTCACACACCCCTGGCCACGCCTACCAAGACCACACCCAGCCAGCCAGTCATTAGGACAGAGAACCAGTTATTAAATTATTTGAATCCCACCACTGGTCCTAAGTTACATTTTTCAGCGCCATCGGAGCTTTGACCGTTTACTAAACGAACTGTTGTAAGTCAGGGACTATCTATACTTCTATCGCTTTCTAACACATGTTTGCTAGAGCTCTCCAGATCTTGTTCACCACAAAGATCTAACTTTGTGGTGAACAAGATCTTTGTTAAGATCTTTCTTAAAAAAGAAAATAAAAGCCTGATCAAATCTGGTATTCTGGTTTATATGACCTTCGGATGCGACATACAGACCAACTTTTGTGATCTGAAAGATCATTTGAACTTCCTTCTTCTGTCATTCCGTGCTTACTAAAGAGTATCCGTCGAGTTAACTTACTACACGTGACATGCAGTCATCAATTCATCTTAACTACAAGCACTAGAGTCCCCACTTCCCGTTACAGAAGATTTTCAGCATTGCTGGAGACACGGAAAACATCATCAGCAAAAAAAAATAAACATGGTTAAGATATTCCACCTCTCCTCCTTAAAAAACCCTGACCTTTGTTCCTACTTTGGATTAATTTTAAGTCGTTCGAATGGTTCTTCTAAGCTTGCTGAGAATACCTTTGCTGCCATTATATATGTAAACGTGTACATTGAAATGATGGAGTAGCCTCGGAAAACATGATTATGGTCTCGAACAATAATCGCCTCGTGTAAACAGGTCATCGAGGCAGGTATTATATTATGTAATGGGAAGCGTCTTAGCTCACACTTAGGAATGCAAGCTTCAGCTATCTATTAACAGGATCTGAACAGACAGTCATGGACCAGGAAGGAAAACTTGGCGTGAACAGCTTAATGAAAATTGCAACCTGGGAAATAAAAATGGTGACACTTTATTCCTGGGTGCAGGAAGAAGAGAAGTTAAAAAAAAAAGAGAGTGGATTAATGGAAAGGCAAAGTTAGTCCTTAAGCAGAAGGCCTGTTAAGTGTGAAATGGGACTTTATGCATGCATGCATACAAGAAAAAAGGACTAATGGGATTTTATAACGAGCTTCAACGACGCAGTGCTTAGTAGGCAGAACTGCAGGCTAACTCTGCCGGCTGCTAGTAGTTTGATCTTGATCGGCTCAAGGCTGACTCAGACTTCCATCCTTCCTTCTGAGGTCAATAAAATGAGGACCCAGATTGTTGGAGGCAAGAGGCTGACTTTGTAAACTGCTTAGAGATGGCGGTAAAGCACTGTAAAGCGGTATATAAGTCTTAAGTGCTCTTGCTCTCCAGAACTATGGACAGTTAAATATTATTACAACACATTTATTCTGTATTTATTATCTATCTATCTATCTATCTATCTATCTATCTATCTATCTATCTATCTATCTATCTATCTATCTCCTACCTACCTACTTACCTACCTACGAGTATCTATCTACCAGTTGTCTGTCTGTCTGTCTGTCTGTCTACTGGTATCTATCTATCTATCTATCTATCTATCTATCTATCTATCTATCTATCTATCTATCTATCTATCTATCTATCTATCTATCTATCTATCTCTATCATCTACTCTATCTATCTATCTATCTATCTATCTATCTATCTATCTATCTATCTATCTATCATCTATCACCTATCTATGTATCAATCAATCTATCTATTATCTATCTATCTATCTATCTATCTATCTATCTATCTATCTATCTATCTATCTATCTATCTCTATCATCTACTCTATCTATCTATCTATCTATCTATCATCTATCACCTATCTATGTATCAATCAATCAATCTATCTATTATCTATCTATCTATCTATCTTCTATATCTATCTTCTATCTGTATATCATCTATCTATCTATCTATCTATCTGTCTATCTATCTATCTATCATCTATCTATCTAACTAACTATCTCTGTCTCATTATCTATCTGTCCATCCATCCATCCATCTATCATCTGTCTGTCTGTCTGTCTGTCTGTCTGTCTGTCTATCTATCTATCTATCTATCTATCTATCTATCTATCTATCTATCTATCTATCATCTATCACCTATCTATGTATCTATCTATCTATCTATCTATCTATCTATCTATCTATCTATCTATCTATCTATCTATCTATCTATCTATCTTCTATCTATGTATCATCTATTTATCTATATCTATCTATCTATCTATCTATCTATCTATCTATCTATCTATCTATCTATCTATCTATCATCTATCTATCTATATCTATCACCTATCTATGTATCAATCAATCAATCAATCTATCTATCTATCTATCTATCATCTATCTATCTATCCGTGGTACAGTCTTTAGAATGCAGTATTACAGGCTAAATCTGCTGACTGCTGGGAGGGAGGGAGGGAGGAAGAAAGGGAGGGAGGGAGGGAGGGAAGGAGGAATAGGTCAAACAATTAAAAGAAATTTGCAGTAGATGTGGCTCTTTAAGTTGGTATGGGAAAAAAAAATGAGAAGAAACACGACCGAGATTTTTTAAACGATGGGTGACATCAACAATGTGAATGCAAAATAATACTTCCCCCCCCCCCTTCCTTATAATATTAAAACTCAGTGACATCCATGGAAACTCCATGCGTGGGGATTGAGGACTAAGAGAAGGAACCGCTTTTGCACTCCATGTGTATACAAAATGGATAAACCCCATCTGATGTAATGGCATCCAGTCAGGGTGGTTTTCAAGGGGGAAATAGACAGTTTTGCAGAAAAGCAGGCTCCAGATTTCGATAAACGTGGAATACTTCTTGAATTAAGCAGCAGATACTAAAACTCAGTGCTGGACAGCAATGGAAGAAAGCTGGTGGTCTTAAATCCAAGCTCTTGAGCTTACAGACAAATCCTATGGGTGATTCAGCACATCTAGTCCTTCTAACCTTCTTCTAATTCAAAAAGATCTCAAATGCGAAGCTGTTCAGAGTTAGAGAATTTGCTTTATAAAAAAAACCAGGGTTTTTTTCAATACAGCAGATGTTTGTAAAAAGAAAAGAGCACCAAGGATTGGGTAAGATAAATGTTAATTTATCTTACATAGAGGAAAAAAACTAAATACAAACAATCCTTGGCTGTATAAAAACAAGAGGCATAGAATCAACATCACGTGAAGTATTAGTACCACTTTATAAAAATTTAGTAAGGCCACATCTGGAATAACTGCATCCAATTTTGGTCACCGCATTACAAAAAAGATATTGAGGCTTTGGAAAAAGTGTAGAGAAGAGCAACTAAGATGATCAAAGGCCTGAAGATTAAAACATATGAAGAACGGTTGCAGGAATTCTGTATGTCTAGTCTAGAGAAAAGAACGACCAAGGGGTGACACGATATCTTAACTTTTGTACTGTATGTATTTTAATTTTGGCTGTCCACCGCCCTGAGTCCCTTTTGGGAGAAGGGCGGTTTACAAATTATAAATAAATAAATAAATAATGATAACAGTCTTCCAGGATTTGAGGGGCTTCCACAAAGAGGAGAGGGTCAATTTATTTTCCAAAGCACCAGAAGAGAAGACAAGAAGCAATGAAGGGAAACTAGAGAGAAGCAACCTGGAATTAAGGAGAAACGTCCTACCAGTGAGGACAATTAACCAGTTGCCTTCAGAAGTTGCAGGTGCTTCATCACTGGGGTTTTTAGAGAAGAGAGTAGCCAACCACCGGTCTGAAATGGTCTGAGCAGGGGTTGGACTAAAAGACTTCCAAGGTTACTTCGAACTCTGTTATTCGGTATTCTGTATCATCATCAAACATCATTTGTGGTTCTCGGGAAACACAACGAGAGGAAGGTATTGAGAAGCTGAGAAGGTGCCTCCATTGTCTTCACAAAGGAGAAGAAAGTGTGATTAACAAACTTTAACAGATTAACAGAGTTGAAAAAACACCTTGTAGGTCATCTAGTCCAACCTCCCTTCTCCTGCTTGAACAGGGGGGTGGACTGGAGGATTTCCAAGATCCCTTCCAGCTCTATTTTGACTTGAGAACTTAATTAAAACATATTTCATCAAAAGAGCAACACAATATCCTTGCCTTAAGTCAAGAGTCTAAGTCATCTACAAGCATGACTACAAAACCAGCTCAATAACTGGTAGTTTATCAAGCTGGAGGGCAGGGAGGCAAGGATGAGTATGGGGAGGATGAATTCACTCTGGGCAAGACAAGGAATACTGTAATAGAAATTATGGCAGCTGTACGGTGAGGAAAACCAGAAGTACTCAAAACCAGATCGTGCCAGACAAAAATCTTAGTGACAAAATTAGCAGAGCAGAGAAATGCTGTGGATGTAATTTACTTGGACTTCAGTAAGGCGTTTGACAAAGTAGGCCACACCCTTCTACTTGATAAGATAGAAAAATGTGTGCTGGACAGCATCGCCGTCAGATGGATTCGTAACTGGCTGACCAACCACACTCAACGTGTAGTCCTCAATGGAACTGCATTTACATGAAGGGAAGTATGCAGTGGGGTACCCCAAGGCTCTCTCTTAGGCCCAGTACTCTTCAACATCTTCATCAATGACTTGGATGAGGGGATAGATGGGGAACTCATCAAATTTGCAGATGACACCAAGCTGCCAGGAATCGCCAACACTCCAGAAGATAGGCTCAAGATACAGAAAGATCTTGATAGAGTTGAACATTGGGCCCTATCTAATATAATGAAACTCAACGGTGAAAGAAGTAAGGTTCTACATTTAGGCAAGAAGAACAAAATGCACAGGTACAGTATAGGTGTTACTTTGCTCAACAATAGTACCTGTGAGAGGGATCTTGGAGTCCTAGTGGACAACCATTTCAATAGGAGCCAGCCGTGTGCAGCAGCTGCCAAAAAAGCCAACACAGTTCTAGGTTGCATTAACAGAGGGATAGAATCAAGATCATGGGAAGTGTTAATATCACTTTATAATGCCTTGGTAAGGCCACACTTGGAATCCTAAATTCAGTTTTGATCACTATGATACAAAAAAGATGTTGAGACTCTAGAAAGAGTGCAGAGAAGAGCAACAAAGAAGATTAGGCGACTAGTGGCTAAAACATATGAAGAACGATTTCAGGAACTGGGTATGTCTAGTTTAATGAAAAGAAGGACTAGGGGTGACATGAGAGCAGTCTTCCAATATTTGAGGGGTTGCCACAAAGAAAAAGGGGTCAACCTGTTCCCCAAAACAACAGGAGGCAGGAATTTCCTGACAGCAAAAACAATTAACCAATCAATAGGAAGATAAAAAATTCCAAATACAGTCTGAATATCTGGCTGACTGTGTGACGAATCAAAATAATAATAATATTTGCATTAGTTTTTCACTAGGGAGAAAGATCCCAAGCATTTATTCAGATTAAAATTCCCGTTTAGTGATTGTGAAACTCACCTATAACTTGCCACTAAGTTTAAATCCTTGATTACGCATAATTGCTAAAAGCCTTAGGATCAACCACTTGATACTGTTAAATGCCCAAGTACAACATTTTAGAAGCCGGATAACCCATTTACAGTATGCCTCAGATTTGTTTTTATAATTTTTTTTCCCCCAGACAATTAAATTCAAGCAAGTTCTGATTTGTAAAAAATAATAATAACTCACCTCTAACCGCCTGCAAAGCACAACATGAATTCAAAACGAACTGAGCAATTATTTAATGGAATAATGAATCCCAAATAAAATTCAGAATCTGAATGATTATAATAACCTTACAACTTAAATTCGTTGGTACAGAGCAAACAAGACTGAAGCGCTAATTACAATCAATGTTTAACACAGCTTTGAAAAGCGCAATTCGTTTCATTTTATTTCAAGAAAAGACGTTTCCGTTTCAGAAACTACAAATGAATTTCTCGCTTTGAGAAATTGACTATGATTTTATTATAACCTCAAGGCAATTGATGTTACCCATAAATCTTACGGAAAATGATCAAAATAGATTGTTAACCAAAATGGATAGATTGCATTGAATTGATTTAGAGCCACAGAGGTGTAATAAATCTCTGAATAAAATAAATAAATAAATCTCAGGTAGATTAAGATTATTGCCATTAATTTCTTGTGTAGGTATTTTAATCCTTTTTATCTATCGAGTGGCAAAAATGCTAACTCTCATGCAGCTATGTTTAAAACAAAGAATTTGCTAGGAATTCTCAAATTATCTCTTAAATTACATTTTATGTAATTTATGTACACTTCCGAAAGAGTAATGGAAAGTTTGAAAAAATATGATGAAAATCTTATGAAGAAGATGAAGATGAAGATAAGGAGAAGGAGACAGAGAAGGAGATTGTTTCAAAATTAAAAACCATCTTGATAAGATATGCAGAAAGAAATTCTCAGAAGAACAAACATTATTTTAATACATTTAGAAGTGATGGTGGAGTCAAAATTGAGAGGGCAAAATAGGGAAGTCCTTGGAATAGATAATCATTTTGTCCTACTTAACTGCCATTGGTAAACAAACACAATTTCCATGGCAAGAATCCCAAGTGTTTTACATAAACCTAATAAAAACATAGATTTTAGATCAGTGCTGGTTAACCTTTTTGGTACTGAGTGTCCAAAGCACATGCGTGAATGCAAATGTGCATGCCCAAACCCCCCAAATGCAATGTGAACACCCCTGCACATGCCTGTGAGACCACCAAGCATGCACCCCGCCCCGCCCCACACATGTGCCCCTAGCCCCTATGCCCTGTTTTGGTTTCCAGGTTGATGCAAGAGGCCTTCCAGGCAGTGGTGGGATTCAAATAATTTAACAACCGGTTCTCTGCCCTAATGACCAGCTGGGTAGTCATGTGACTACCCAGCTGGTCATTACATGGCATGGTCATGTGACCGTGTGGGTGTGGCCAACTCAATGTCATTCACGTCGATGGGTGCTTCACCTTACTGTTACAATGTAATAAGGGTTAATCAGAGAGGCAGTTTCTGTAAACAGAGCAAGAAAGATTAGGCTAGAAATGCCAC
This sequence comes from Coluber constrictor foxii, assembly GCA_038048745.1. Classification (NCBI taxonomy): domain Eukaryota; kingdom Metazoa; phylum Chordata; class Lepidosauria; order Squamata; family Colubridae; genus Coluber; species Coluber constrictor. The sequence goes on along the minus strand of CM075965.1, from coordinate 74,961,832 downwards.
CAGAATGTTTCCTTCCTGCCTTCCTTACAGGATTAGCCCTGTAAAGTGGAAAAAAAACAAAATAAGATTTCTTCCAACAACAGGTTCTCTGAACTGCTTAGAAAGTTAACAACTGGTTCTCCCGAATAGGTGCGAACTGGCTGAATCCCACCACTGCTTCCAGGCCCAAAATGGGACGCAGGGGGGCACGCACAAACCCCCAAAATGCAATGCAAGCACCGCAACATGTGCAGCAGAGACCCAAGGCCAGGTGGCTGGCAGGAGCCATGCACGCATGCGTAGAGGAGCTAGGCTGGGGCGATGACTGGGTGCCCACAGAGAGGTCTCTGGGTGCCAGCGTGCCACAGGTTCACCATCGCGGTCTTTGTGTTATAAACGGTAAACAAACCCAATATTTATGGTAAGAATCCCACGTCTTACCTAAACATAATATAAATTTAGCTCTTGTGAAACCAATAGCAATAATTAATCAAGAAGTCAATTTTTTTTACAAGACTATTAACATTTCTAACTGAAAATACAGGTAGTCCTCGATTTACAACAATTCATCAAGGTTACGACGGCCCCCGGGGGAAAAAATGACTTATGATTGTTTTTCACACTTACGACCGTTGCAGTATCTCCTTCTTGGTCAGGTGATCAAAATTCAGATGATTTGGCAACTGGTTCAGACTTACGACGATTTATGATGATTTCAGATTTATGTCCATTGCAGCATCCCGGGGTCACATGAGCTCCTTTTGCGACCTTTTGACGAGCAAAGGCCACGGGGGTTGGAGGGGGAGAAACGGGACGCCAGATTCACTTAATAACCGTGTGACTAATTTAACAAGTGCAGTGATTGACTTAGCAACTGCGGAAAGAAACGTGGGCAAATGGGGCAAAACTCACTTAATGTCTCACTTAGCAGCAGAATTTTTGGGCTCAATTGTGGCCGTAAGTCGAAGACTTCCTGTGCTGCATACCGTGCCAAAAAAGTACGGCAAAGTTTTACCAAACAGTTTCAATAAATCAGTTCCAGGTTAAGTTTAACAAGCTTCAGCCTCTCCGCTCTCTCTACTCTGTCCCAACATAAATTTCAAAGATCATCAAAATCAAACAAAGAAAAAAAAGAAAGAAGATAAACAAATAAAATAATAAAATACTAAAAAAATATGCTTTATAGGCCCAGGAAATTAGATCTATAAAATGGCTTTGGAAAAACCCTTGATGAAAAACGTTCTAATTATTGTCTGTTGAAAAAAGCACTTGAATATATAATTGGATTTATATCTTTATGATGAGGTATTGTTTAAATTTGATATATTTTTCTTAAAAATAGTTTAATTCTTTCTATTTTACAAGGTTAAATTTGTTATCTTAGTTGATGTTTTTTGGTTTATTCTGTTTAATGATGATTTTTATATTTGAATGATTAAGAAATATTATTAAGAGTAAATTGTGGGATTTATATGATATTTTAATTCAAAACTTAAGATGCCCAACATTATTTTATCTTTTTTTTAAAAAAAAAAAGATAAGTTATATTTTGTATGCGAAAATTTTCTATGATTTTTTATAAATGATTTATGTGGTTATATATCTGGGGGGGTAATAGATTTTAAAAGTTTCGAATATTTTTTGTACTAAATAAGTTTAAAATTGTTTTATTGTTAGCCAGATCTTACCTCAGAAGTTGTTGGTTGTTTATTGTAATACATGATTGTTTAATAGTGGAAGTCAGGGGGGGGGAAGGGGGGGCTGAGGGGGGAGGGGAGGGGGTGGTTGTTGGGGTGGGGGGTTGGGGGGGAAGGCATGTTAAAATTGTATTGTAAAACTTTTTCAATAAAAAAAAGCACTTGATTCTCTTTTTCTTTTCTTTTCTTTTGTTTTGTTTTGTTTTGTTTTGTTTTGTTTTGTTTTGTTTTGTTTTGTTTTGTTTTGTTTTGTTTTGTTTTGTTTTGTTTTGTTTTGTTTTGTTTTGTTTTGTTTTGTTTTGTTTTGTTTTGTTTTGTTGTTTTGTTTTGTTTTGTTTTGTTTTGTTTTGTTTTGGAACTGTGTCAATATTTCATTCGAAGGTTTATTTAGGTCAGGAGCAAACAGCTCGAGGGGAATTTTTCAGGTTGAGGAATAGTTTATGCAAAGCCTTGGCAGAAGGGAGAAAAAAAATCACGCTAAAACAACAACGTTTTTGCAACGTTTCGGCCCATTTCCTTATTTAAGAAAGAAGAGCTGGATAATTTTTATTTTTAGTTGCAACCTTTAAAGGCTCCCTTATATGTACATGTAGCCCGCGACTTACAAGGGTCCATTTAGCGACCGTTTCAAAATTACAACGGCACCCCGAAAAGAGACTGATGACCCTTTTTCACACTTCCCTCCACACTGTCAAACTATTCACTAAGTCTGCACTACTATTAATCTTCTCATCGTTCCCACCACCCATCTCCTCCCACTTATGACTGTATGACGGCATAATGTTACTTGTATCCTTACGATTTATATTGATATTGTTTCCTGATTGCTTATTTGTACCCTATGACTATCATTAAGTGTTGTACCTTATGATTCTTGACGAATGTATCTTGTCTTTTATGTACACTGAGAGCCTATGCACCAAAGACCAATACTGCATTCTAACCGCTGGGGGGGAGGGAGGGAGGGAGGGAGGGAGGGAGGGAGGGAAGGAAGGAAGGAAGGAAGGAAGGAAGGAAGGAAGGAAGGAAGGAAGGAAGGAAGGAAGGAAGGAAGGAAGGAAGGAAGGAAGGAAGGAGAGAGATTATGAGAGCGAGGGAGGGTCTGAGGGAAATCCTGCCTTAGTACTTGGCCACCACAGGTGCCCCCGACACAGATGATGTCGAGCTGGCCACGCCTACTATGGCCACATCCCCGCCCCTCTTCCGAGCTCAAACATAACCCTTATGTAGCCCTCAATGAAATCGAGATTGACACCCCTAGTATGACACTCCTCCGTCAAAGAATTGCCTGACAAATAACTTGACAAATTCTTCCCAGTTTAACATCAGACAAATGTTCTTGGCGCACAGCAATGAGAACTCATTCATTTTGGTCAGCGGTTCCCAACTAGTGGCCCAGCTGGATTGGGAGAGTGGAACTGGCCCACGTGAGTGCTGGGCTAATGTTCACATGCATGCACACAGCTCGACTCATACACGCATCAGGCCGGCATGCACGTGCATTCACACCGCAGTGTAACTTGCATGAGTTGAGCTGCACGAGTGCGTTGCACACCAACCTGATGTTTGTGCAGCCCGGTTGCGAATAAGCCACAGTCCGGTGATGGGCTACAGCCCAAAGGTTGTGAATCCCTAATTTAGGTGAATAAAGAGGACACAACCAGATCTCTCACACACTCAGCTTTTTAAAAAAAATAAAAAATAAAGAAAAATTGGCACACGGGCACAGTCCTGCCAGATTTCTCTGAAAGGGGCACAAGATTGTTTAAACCTTGTGAAAGAGGCACAAGGTTGTTTAATACCTCCAATATCAAATTCTGTTTAAACGGTATGATTCATCAGATTAAATCCAATAATCTTGTTTACATTCATTTCACGCATTGTTTAGGTTCTCCCACAATCTCTCTCCCTGGGCACAGATTCAAAAGCAGACTTTATAAAGACTATATATAGACTTTTACTGGATGTTGTGACAGCTTTGTCATCTAGTTGTTGTGCTTAACATAACACAAACGTAAGCCGGCTTTCTCGTTTTTTTAATGCATGAGAATAACAATAACTTGGCAACCAGGAAATCGGTGAACAGTCGGCTCCGTTAATTTGGATAAACAAACCTACCGAAAGAGAATCCTTCACAAAATGTTGACTGTTGGAATGGTGGATAACGGAATTATGAAAATCCCTGCCTTTCAAAGCAAATGTTGGAGAAGACTCATTTTCCATAAAACGTTATCTAGAAGTTACAAGTTCTGGAGACCTATGCAGGTTTTATGGGATGCAGTGGCTCAGTGGCTAAGACACTGAGCTTGTCAATTGAAAGGTCAGCAGTTCAGCGGTTCAAATCCCGAATGCTGTGTAACGGGGTGAGCTCCTGTTCCTTGTCCCAGCTTCTGCCAACCTAGCAGTTCGAAAGCAGGTAAAAAATGCAAGTAGAAAAATAGGGACCACCTTTGGTGGGAAGGGAACAGCGTTCTGTGCGCCTTTGGCGTTGAGTCATGCCGGCCACATGACCACGGAGACGACTTCGGACAGCGCTGGCTCTCCGGCTTTGAAACGGAGATGAGCACTGCCCCCTAGAGTCAGGAACGACTAGCACATATGTGCGAGGGGAACCTTTACCTCTACCTAATCGTATCATTTTCATATTTTTAAATTCAAGTGATTTAACATTTCCATAAATTAATCCAGGGCGCCTTCGATTGTTAGATCTCTAAAGCCTAAGCATGGATGGATCCCATTGTGAGCCTCAAGTCTGAAAGTCCTCATCAGTTTTTTAACAATGAAATTAATGTAAAATATACTGCGGTGTGTTATATGGTTGTAAACAGATATGAATGATCTCTTCTATATTTTACATTCAAACCTCAGTTGGAGTTCCGCTAAGAATATAACCCTGATAAAATGAACTCCTGGTGGTTCGTAGTTTGTATAGATGCAGATAATGGAACTGAGTTTTTATTTCGACTTGAAGACAACATTTTATAGTTTGTAATATGGTGAAGGTCTACAATGATGCTCTCCACGCTTGGCAACTTTAAGACTTGTAGACTTCAACTCCCAAAATTCCCCAGCCAGCCTGGGGAATTCTGGGAGTTGAAGTCAACAAGTTGTAAAGTTGCCAAGTTTGGAGATCCCTGGAGAAACCTGGAGAACAAGCCACAGTGTCCCACATTCGCTCACTGACCTGTATATTTCTTCTTGCCTTCATACAGTTGTCTGCATCCCATCGCTTCGACCGTATTTAATCCTTGAACTCCGCTGATCTATGCTTTAAATTCCCTCCAAATTTCCCCTCAAGGTTCTCATGTCAGAATTCTGAGGTGAAGATTCTTCAAATGTTTTCCGGGTGTGTAAATCTGTTCAACAGAAGACAGCTGTCACAAACGAGCAGCCACCATTAAACAAAGCCATGCTTGGTTGTAACACGACTCTACACACATTCGATACAGCCATATATCGTGGTTTAGCAATAACGTTGATTGAACCTAAGCCTTCTTAGCTCAAAACCAAGCAAGCTACGTTGGGATTTCATGCAATGTAAAAACCATGTCACTCACAGTTCATGCATAACCCTTTTGGATAGAATACAGGTAGAGCTCAACTTACAACCGTAATTGGCTCCAAAAATTCTGTAAATTGTTAAGAGAGTTTTGCCCCATTTTTACAATCTTTCGTGCTACAGCTGCTAAGGGAATCCCTGCACTTCTTAAGTTAGTCACACGGTCGTTAAACAAATCTGCCTTTCCCCGTTGACTTGGGCTTGTCACAAAAGGTCACAAAAAGGGACCTCATGAACCCAGGACACTTCGACCGTCATAAATACCAGCCAGTTGCCAAGCGTCTGTATTTTGATCATGTGACGACCAATTCTTGAATACAGCTCATTCGCCGGGAATCCACACTGTATATCGGACATTAACACTACTGAGCGGGTCCAGAAGTATTTCACGAGAAGAATACTCCGCTCCTCTACTCACAATAGAACACCTTATGCCACCAGACTTGAAATTTGGGGCGGGGACAACCAAGAAGTACACCACCTACAGTCTGACCTAAGTGTACTACACAAAATTGTCTGCTACAACCTGAACGACTTCTTCAGCTTCAACCGCAATAATACACGGGCAAACAATAGATACAAACTCAAGGTAAACCGCTCCAAACTTGATTGCAGAAAATACGACTTCAGCAACAGAGTGGTCAACACCTGGGATGCTCTATCCGACTCCATTGTTACATCCTCAAACCCCCGCAGCTTCAACTTCAAACTGTCTACTGTGCACCTCACCCCGTTCCTAAGAGGTCGGTAAATGGTGTGTGCATAAGAGCAGCGTGCCTTACGTCCAGTGGTGGGATTCAAGTAATTTAACAACCGGTTCTCTGTCCTAATGATTTCTTCCAACAACCAGTTTGCCAAACTGCTCAGAAAGCTAACAACCGGTTCTCCCGAAGTGGTGCGAACCGGCTGAATCCCACCACTGCTTACGTCCCTGTCCTACTGTCCCCATTCGTACTCATTTCCTTCGTTCATGTCCACGTTCATATGCATACCTGCTATTTTGTACATGTTTGAGAAATAAATAAATAAAATAAATAAAAATAAACGGTTGCAAATAGGAAAATTGATCATAAGTCACTTTTTCCCTAGCGCTGTTGTAGTTTTGAACAGTGAGTAAACAAATGGTTATAAGCCAAGGACAACTGTTACAAAATCCCTTTTCCAATTTTAGCAAACATTTCTAGCACGTGGATATCAGGATAACACTTCCTTATCTCTGTCCAGAACATTGACCCAGAAACTTCTGTTTCAGCCTGACTTCCATGTTGCTCCCATGTTCAGAAAACATGTGCTCACTTTCTCTGTCCTTGGCAATCTCTGAGTCCATCTTAACGCACACACCCAAGCTTTAATCTCAGCCTACATGAATCCAATTACTTTTTATAGCTTTGTCTTCTTCCCGATGTGAGTTGGAGCCTGCTATGCCGGGATACTAACTAGGGCATACAACATTTCCTATTAAAGTTATTTTTCACAGCCTCGGTCTTTCTAAATGACCGAAGTTGAACGAATTCCATGAAAGTACGCTAGTCCTCAAGAATAGCCCTTCTGGTGCTGAATGTATGCCTTTTATTAGTTATTAGTTAGATTTATATGCCGCCCTTCTCCGGAGACTCACGGCGGCTTACAATGCGTTAAGCAATAGCCTTCATACTTTTGTATATATCTGCTTAGTAGGGCTTTTTGGGCCCTCCTGAGCGGTGTTCTTTTTTATACAAAGTCAGCTTATTGCCCCCACAATCCGGGTCCTCATTTTACTTACCTCGGAAGGATGGAAGGCTGAGTCAATTTTGAGCCTGGTGAGATTTGAACTTGCAATAATTGCAGGCAGCTGGTGCTATTTAACAGCGTTTTAGTCCACTGCGCCACCAGGCTCTTTTGCTCTTCAGATTTATTTGACAATACGCCCTCAAAAAAATTAACCGAGTCAGCTGCTCTAATTTGAGGCATGTTAAGCCAAGTCCTCATCTTTGTCAGCTTAAAATAACAAATGGTCGAAAAATTGGCAGTGATTCATGACTAAAACAAAAACAGAAAACTTTCCTCCATCGCCTTTGTTTGGTTCTGTTTATACAAGATCATCCTTTGTTCCCTTTTTTTATAGACTTCTCCCGTCCAAAAGGGCAGAGAGTCAACTCATGACAGGGTTGATATATCATTGGTTAAACTGAAAAAAATATTTTTTTTCTGATTGCCACGACTGGACATGTAGGCATTTTCTCAAAATGGAGTAGATCAGTGGTGGGTCTCTACTGGTTCAGCCCGGTTTGAGAAAACTGGTAGCGGCAATGGTGGAAGGCTCCATTCATCGGCCTGGATGTCGTCATGGATGCTCTGCGCATACGCAGAAGCACTGCACGCAATTGAAGTAAGCGTGCACACGGGCACTCACAGTTCCAAATCAGGAGCAAAGGTAAGTGAAACCCACTACTGGGGTAGATACAGGGTGGGGAACACCGTTATTTTTCTCTTGAAGTAGCTGAAACCAACTTAAATTGGTGAAGTTCAGACTCTCCGCTATTGAATTCCCTGCTAGGAGTTCATTTTTCGGATTACCGTTTTCTTCTGCATCTGTGACGTCGACAGACTTTTCATGCTATATGAGGGGTCCCAATCCCCCAAGCTGCAGACGGGCATGGGTCTGTGGTAGCAGTGTGTTCCAATTTAGTTTGCTACCCGTTCGCTTCTGCGCGTGCGCCGGCTTTCACGTGCAATGCTTCTGCACATGCGCAGAAGTGTCTGGGCAGGTGGGTGGAGCCTCTCACCGCCACAGTTATCAGTTTGCCTGATCCGGGGCGAACCAGTATTATTTATTTATTTATTTATTTATTGGTTCGATTTATATGCCGCCCTTCTCCGGAGACTCAGGGTGGCTTACAATGCGTTAAGCAATAGCCTTCATACTTTTGTATATACCTGCTTAGTAGGGTTTTCGCCCCCCCCCCAAGCGGCGTTCTTTTTTATACAAAGTCAGCTTATTGCCCCCACAATCCGGGTCCTCATTTTACCTACCTCAAAAGGATGGAAGACTGAGTCAACCTTCAGCCTGGTGAGATTCGAACTTGCAGTAATTGCAGGCAGCTGGCAACTAAGTGCTATTTAACAGCGTTTTAGTCCACTGCTCCACCAGGCTCCATGGACCAGTAGCAACCCACCACTGGTTCATGGCTCACCAGGAGCCAGGCTGTGGCATGTGTGGCATCCAGGAAGTGCACGATGCCACGCTCTCCCGCCTCCCCCCCACCCCAGTCTGCAGAAAAATCATCCTCCATAGAAGGGGTCCTTGGCACTCCAAATTTGGGGTCCACTGTGCTACATTAATAAGAGGTAACCACTTTCCTACAATGTGATCCAAATCAAAAAGAGGAGGAAAATGCGGTAGTCACAAGAAGGAACCCAGGAAGAACAAAACAAGGAAATATTTAGAAGTTATTCTGGCTTCTTCTAGGAAAAGCACACCAAGGGCTGTAAAATAGATTTTATTGCTCGAAATAAAAGGAAGTTATCAGATAAATGATTTCCACAGATTGCTGCTGGATGGCACAACGGATAAGTGCTAAGTGGACCTGAAACTAAATTATTGTCTAGCTGAAAGTCTTTAGTTCCTTTCAAACAGGATGAAAGGGGACATTGGGCCATCAACGTGCTCTGGAGATTTTGGTGTGTAAATAAAACACCCTTTTTGGAATCTGAAAGGAAGCCCAGCTTAGCATGAATCAATGAATCCATCAATCACCCATCAGAATCTTGGGCAGAAAGGAGGAAGTAATCCAAGCACGTAATTGTTTTTATACCATGGGGATGCATGCATTTTTAAGAAGTTTTAATTTCCTTGTCTTGGAAATGGGACGATTATTTTGCGTTTGACCCATGCTCAACAAAGGAGGCAGGAATCAGATGGAGGTTAACTAAGAAGATTATGTCAGACCTGCCTCAACTTGAACCTCTAAGTAAGAACCATCATTAACAGCATCAGGTTGAGAAGAAGCCAAGTGAAATACCGTTAGAGCAGAGGTCTCCAATCTTGGCAACTTTATGATGTGTGGACTTCAAGTCCCAGAGTTCCTCAGCCAGCACTTTATGATGTGTGGACTTCAATTCCCAGAGTTGAAGTCCACAAGGTCTTGCCAAGGTTGCCAGAGTTGCCAGAGTTGCCAAGGTTGCCAGAGTTGCCAAGGTTGGAGACCTCTGCAGTAGAGCAAAGCCAGAACTGAAATTTGCACATCAAAATCCCCAGGGTAATTTTCTTCCCCACACCCAAGGTGCCTCTCAGAGTTGGTCTCCTCATATTTTCCTACTTTAAGGCATATCTATCTATCTATCTATCTATCATCTATCATCTACCTAATCTATTTATCTATCTATCATCTACAGTATCTATTTATTTAATCTATCATCTATCATCTATAGTATCTATTATCTGTCATCTACCTATATTTTATCTATCTATCTATCTATCTATCTATCTATCTATCTATCTATCTATCTATCTATCTATCTATCTATCTATCTATCTATCTATCTATCTATCATCTATAGTATCTATTCTATATCATCTATCTATCTATATTTTATCTATCACATCTATCTACCTACTTACCTACCTATATCATCTATCTATATCTGTATCTATTTATCATCTCTCTATCTAACATCTATCAATCTATATCATCTAACTCTATCTATTATTTATCATCTATCAATCTATATCATCTATGTATCTATCTCTATCTATCATCTATCAAACTATATCATCTATCAATCAATCTATCTATCATATATCATCTATCAATCTATATCATCTCTCTCTCTCTCTCTCTCTCTCTCTCTCTATCTTATCTACCATCCCTCTCTCACACACACACATTTATATTGTTTATATTTCCTATTTCTTGAGCACCTGTCCCTCTCAGACTTTACCTTCCCAAATTCCTAGAGCTTCCAACTTGCTCCAGAGGGGAAGGCCTGTCCTTCTGCAGTTCCTGCTGGGTGTTCTGTTTTTTACACACAATCATTTGGAATGATTGGTGATCACGTTGATGATCATGTCTGGATCATGTTGGTGATGAACATGACTAGAGATTGTCCAATCCCTGAAAGCCACAGGTCTGGTGCCCCAGAAGCCTGAGAGGCTTCACGTTATCTGAGACATTTTATAAATCAACATAGGAAAAAGAAAGTGGAAGCTATTTTAAAAAAACGAATCTGCTCCCAAATCCGTAGCTAAGCAAAGAAGAATTTGGGGTACGGAAGACCGGAAGACTCATTCCACAAGTCGTGCATTCTTGGAAGGAATTCAGAGCAGATCCATCTGGGCCATGGAGACCTATTCAAGATGGAACATTCCTATAATGGCATTCTGTGACCTCAACTGTTGTATTGTTCTGAAGGATGATGCAAGCCTCTGTTGAATCAGTGGACCTTTGCTTCTGGAGACTCCTTCTGTGAAGGAGAATGGAAGCTACAAATTCTGCAACCTCTAGGAATTCTAGGAATAACAAATAGCCCACAAAACCCACAGCCACACTCCAACAGGAATTATCCAAAACCAAAGACAAGATACAGAGCAAGGATGAAATGCTACCAGTTCAGGTGAATTGGTACCTGTGGTAGACGTGGTTCGGAGAACCCGTAGCAGCGGCGGCGCGAGGCTCCACTCACCCACCTGGATTTCATTACTTCCTGGTTTTAACAGGGAGTAACCTGTTTTTGACCCTCTGTACATGCACAGAAGGCTTTGCACATGCGCAGAGGGTCCAAAATCACATGTGAGTGCGCACTTCTGAACTGGTAAGGAAGGTAAGTAGATGTCACCCCTGATACAGAAGGACGAAAGAAACAAGGTGATTTGCAAAATCAAAATTATAAGCATTGCAACCGATTTTACGTGGGACAAACATCTCATCTATTGGAAAACCACAATCCATGAGCGCCGGCTGACAGTCAATCACCACAATCCCAAATCCTTAATCTCTACCCACACTGACACCAAACAACACCAGTTTGAATGGAGCAATATAAGACTCATCGGCCACACTGCCACCCGCCATGCTTGTGAGTTTATTAAAGTCTGGCGCTCCACAAGCAACTCCATCCACTGACACATTGACCTACAACCAGCCTATGAACTCCTCAGAATTCAAATCAACCCCACAGCCAACTAGCGATGGCACCTCAACCCTCAACCAACCCTCGCAACTCCTCCAACCAGGACTTCATCCCCCAATGGCCCTCAGATGACGTGGCCTCCTCATCACAAGACCCATCACAAGACCCTCACTTGACATGATCCTCACCTAATCTGACCTCCCCATCACAAGACCTACTGACCACACGAAGCAGAAGAAGAGGTAGGATTGAAAAATTTTAGCAACCGGTTCTCTGCCCAGTTGCTGGGCGGCTGTGGCCATTGGGGTGTGGCCTACTCTGCCTGCTGCACCATGGTGGGGGGAGCGTTTTCACCCTCCCCAGGCTCCAGATGCTTTCCTTGAGCCTCTGGGAGGGTGAAAACGGCCTCCCCCGGGCTCTAGAGGCTCTCCAGAATCCAGAAATGGGCCTGTTTCTGGACTTCCAATACTTCTGGTAGGCCCGTTTTTCACCCTCCCCAGGTGGGCCCTGCACTTATGTGGCATCCAAAATGGGCCACATGGAGACTCCTGGGAGGGGTAGGGTGGGGTGGGCGGGGCTAGCCAGTTCTTGCAACTACTGGTTCAGGGAACCAGGTGTAAAAAAAAGAATCGGTCTGAACTGGCTGAATTCCACCCCTGAGAAGAACACTGACAATTATATCTCCTAAACTCCACTGAGGATGTTACCTAGCCCGGAAACTAACTCAACAAGCTTGGAGAACAAACCTCAATCCTGAAGTTACTAACTTTTATACACTGCTCAAACAACTAAAGGAAACACAAAACTACTGTATGTAACGAACAAAGTATTTAATAAGGCTATTTCATTCATTCAGATCTCGGATGTTTTCTGCTTGTGTTCCCTTTATTATTTTGAGCAGTGTATATATAAATGACTGTGTGTTTGTATGTATGTTCCAGCATAACTCTGGAATGCCTTGAGCAATTTCAACCAAACTTGATACATAGATGACTTACTCTCTGGAAAAAAATACTGTGGGGGTAAGACACCACTAACACCCCTTGGGAGGGGCAGTGTTCTGTTAAGATACAGCTTGTTGTGCCTTAAAATGGCTTCTACTGGACTGCCTTAAAATGGCTTCTACTGTGCAGCACAGTGGAGTTGCCATGGTAATGGCTTCACAGTACTTCACAAGGGGGCTCACGCTGGTAAGGGGGAAAATTCAACATTAGAAATTACATTTGGTCTGGATATTTTCAACAAGGCTTTGATTATTCTTGAAGACAAATATCCAACAGCTTAGTGCATATATCGTGGACAAGAAGCCACTTCTAAATCAAGATCAGAAAAAAAGCATACCAGATTATCATGGATCAGCTAGCGAAACGACAAGGTGGTATCATTTTACTTGATGCTTCTGAGGTCACAGGGAAAGCATTTTTAACAAATTTAATTCTTGCCGAAATCAGGGCTCAGGGTGAAGTTGCTCTTCCTGTCTAATATAGGATTGGGATAAATAAATACCTGGGGAATGCTGGGTTATCAGCTAGTTATCATAATAAACTTGCTCCACTAAAAGTATCCCTATATCATTTTATCAAGCCTAGATAAGACGTGGAAGAATTCCTGCAGCTGGCGCTTGGGCAACAAGGCACATCTGCAAACAAGCCTTACAAACTCCACTCACCATTAATTAAAAGATTAATAACATCACAGCTAGATTTCCAGGGAAGACATGATGAACGGAAGACCGGTCCGTCAAAAATAAAGCTGACAATCGTGGCGGAATGAAAAACCGATGAGTAGCCCAGCACTTTGTAACTCTTCTCCAGACAAGGACAGGACCGGAGATCACCCACAAGTGCTCCAGACAGCTACTCCTCACAGCAGGAGAACGGTCTCCACCAGATTTTACAGCTCTGAGATTCAAGAGAAAGCCATCTTCACCGAACGGGGGACAGCACCTTATGAACCCCAGGCTTCCTTTCCTAATCAATGGGTGGAAACTGATCAAGGAGAGAAGCAACTTAGAACTAAGGAGAAATTTCCTAACATTGAGAACAATTAATCAGTGGGACAACTTGCCTCCAAAAGTTGTGAATGCTCCAACACTGGAAGTTTTTAAGAAGATGTTGGATAACCATTTGTCTGAAGTGGTATAGGGTCTTCTGCCTAAGCAGGGGGTTGGGCTAGAAGACCTCCAGGGTCCCTTCCAACTCTGTTATTCTGTTATTTCATCATTTTTGGAAACGGCATGTTAATTGCTTTTTCAGCCATTAGTAACCCATGGAGATGTTTTTTCAGCACCAGGTGAGTTTGCTTTGATCCGTGGTGAAAGCTGTTTGAAATAAAAGTTGAAGGACTTCAAACGGAATCTCTCTTTTTCTTGGAATAAAGAACCATCAGGTTATTAGAATGACGACTTGAGAAAGTTAAAAAAAAAAAAGATTAAGGGTCCGGATAGATGGAAATAAGATGTTGAAATTAATTCTAAAATTCCATGATTCTGGAAGCAATTAGACTCTGTGTAATGGGGATCAAAGTACAGATTTTAGGCTGTTGGGGGTTTTTTTAATTCCAAAATACTGTTGGGACAGAAAGCAACTACCTAAAATCTCTACTTTGATCACAATTAAAGGTTCCCCTTGCATATATGTGCTAGTCGTTCCCGACTCTAGGGGGCGGTGCTCACCTCCGTTTCAAAACCAAAGAGCCAGCGCTGTCCGAAGACGTCTCCGTGGTCATGTGGCCGGCATGATTCAATGCCAAAGATGCACGGGACGCTGTTCCCTTCCCACCAAAGATGGTCCCTATTTTTATACTTGCATTTTTTACGTGCTTTCAAACTGCTAGCTTGGCAGAAGCTGGGGTAAGGAACAGGAGCTCACCCCGTCACGCAATACTCGGGATTCGAACCGCTGAACTGCCAGCCTTTCGATCGACAAGCTAAGCATCTTAACCACTGAGCCACCGCATTCCCTACTGATCACTCTATATAAAGAGTCTAATTGCCTCCAGAATCCCAAGTGTGACTTTGTTGTTTGTGTGACTTTGCTAGCCAAAGCAACAGCCAGAAGCAACAGTTTTACAGGAAGATGGTCAGACAGTTTAAAACTCCTGTATTTTTTTGTTGACAAAGCCACAGTTGGGAGCTCCACAGGCAGAGAGAAGCAGCAATCTTTGGAGAGCGGAAGTTCTAGAAAAAGGATCAAATGAGACAAGTTCCCTTCCAGCTCTGTTACTCTGTTCTGTTCATCCAAAATGGTAAGATTAAGCTCCGCAGAGGATCCCAAATTTCAGCCGCCATCATCAGATGTACCTTCAAGAAAAACCCCTACTGTGATCCAGAGCCCTATACTTCATGCGGATAAATTTGTAGAAATAAAAACAACCATTTCTTCTTTAGACGGAAATAATCCCTAACACCTTCAGAGAATGACTGGTTGTCTATTCATCCTCTCTGAGTTAACAAATATAACGCTTCAAGGATGTTGATGGTAGATCTGGGTATATAATATAATTTGTGACTCAGAAGGAAAGGAAGTAAGTTGAATCATGGACTGGATCAAGTGGCTTAGAAAATAGAAAGAAGGTGTAGAAGAATGGAAGAGGAGTCAGGTTGGAAACTAAGCAATAAGGAAAAGCAATCCAAAGGTTCTTTCTTTCTTTCTTTCTTTCTTTCTTTCTTTCTTTCTTTCTTTCTTTCTTTCTTTCTTTCTTTCTTTCTTTCTTTCTTTCTTTCTTTCTTCTTTCTCTCTCTCTTTCTCTCTCTCTCTCTCTCTCTCTCTCTCTCTCTCTCTCTTTCTTTTTCTTTCTTTCTTTCTTATTTTTTATTTAGCTAGATTACCTTATATTCTTTATAGGGCCTCTGCTTACTTAGCTGATAGAAATCAGCTCTCAGGGCATAGAACACAGAATAAGAGAGTTAGAAGGAAACCCGGAGATCTTCTGGTATACAGTTTCCTACTTGAGCAAAAGGTTGGACTACAAGACCTCCAGGGTCCCTTCCACCATCCCTATCATTCTATTCTATGCTCCAACATGATAAATAATTTTGATTTTTGAGAACCACTTGTGAGGGACGTGGAGAGAGGTCCTTGGACCACACTTTAAGAAACCTTCCTTAGTGTACGCCTGCCATTTTTTCCTCACGGGATTCCAGAAAAGGCATCTCTTTTGAGTTAACTTGGTTTAGTTTAGTTTTAGTTTAGTTTTATTGGATTTATATACCGCCCTACTCCCGAAGGACTCAGGGCGGCGAACAGCCAAAAGATAAAACACATGGATACAAAATTTAAAAGCAATGTAAAACCATATTAAACAATTTAGGCCCAAGACAAATTAAAACACCCCAATGGTTAAAACAGATTTAAAGTTTCCGCTATAAAAGGGAAAAGTTAAACCAGGCCAGCCTATTGGAATAAAAAGATCTTGAGGGCGCGGCGGAAGGTGCGTAGGTCTGGGATCCTCCGTATCTCCGGGGGGAGCTCATTCCAGATAGTAGGTGCCCCCACAGAGAAGGCTCTCCCTCTGGGGGCCGCCAGTCGACACTGTTTGGCCGATGGCACCCGGAGGAGCCCCTCTCTGTGAGAGCGTACCGGCCGGTGGGAGGCCATTGGTGGCAACAGGCGGTCCCGTAAATAACCAGGTCCTAAGCCATGGAGCACTCTAAAGGTGGTAACCAGAACCTTGAAGCGCACCCAGAAGACCACCGGGAGCCAGTGCAGCTCGCGCAGGAGAGGTGTTACGCGGGAACGCCATGTCGCTCCCATCACCACCTTCTGATCCTAAAGGAGGTTCAGAAATTAAAAACAAACTTTATAGGAGAAAGGAAGGCTCTGGATTGTTGGCTCGAATATTGTTTGTGCTTCCAGACTTCACAAATCGTACCTATCCCGCCCTTATTACAAAATAATTAGGCTCTCAGCCTAACCTATCTATTAGCCATGGCAAAGTTTCTCTCAGGCTGTCTTGCCTCATGTCAATCCACCCTCGGCTCATCAACCTGATCCATGGTGTCGCAAAACAAGATGGAAAGGAACATCGGGACTCAAATGCCAGTCAACGCTTGGCAGGACCTGTTCCTCTTGAGTCAGAAGAAGAGGAAGTATGTTGGGGTTTTCCGTATGCTCTGGAGTTGGGCATGACTTTTCATCCTTCACCCAATTCAGGTTTTTAGCACAGATGCTACCAGCGATATGTTGAACTCGGGCGTTTTATACAATGCCCAGGATACCTGGAGAATGGCAAAAAAACAGGACATCGCAGTACGATAATGCTGAATATTTGCCACATTTTCGAGGCCTTCTGTACGATGCCAAAAGGCGAACCGGCAAAGAATAAAAGACTCCCGTTAAAATGCCATTCTCTTTGGTTGCAACAATTGGGTCCATACTGAGGTTTTTTCTCTCTCTCTCGGGTTTTTTTCAGTAAGAAAATCCTGTGTCTTATTTCGCATTTCTTGTTTCATTTTCATATACGTCTTTTCAATAAACCTTAACCCTAACTCCCTTCCTCGCTCTCTTTTCATCCTTGGCTTAACTAGGTCCAATACTTGAAGGGCTGCCACAGAGAGGAGGAAGGGGGTCAAGCGATTTTGCAAAGCAAAAAGCAAAGCGAGTAAGTAGTAAAAAATGCTTTAAAAAGTAAAAAAAAAAGAGAATCCATAGATCACAGCTGTGGCGCGCATGGGAACCTTTTTAAAAACCTTTTAATAGCATTTTTTACTACCGGCTCGTCCGAGCCGGTAGTAAAAAATGCTATTAAAAGGTTTTTAAAAAGGTTCCCATGCGCGCCACAGCTGATCACACCCCTCCCTGCGCTGTTTTACTTACCTTCCCAAGCCTCCTCCTGGCATGCACTGCATGTGTGAATGTGCAGCTTGCATTTGGTGCACGGCATGGATCCGCAGCCAGCGAACCGGTAATATAACAGCTCAGATTTCACCACTGATGATTTTGTATTTATTTATTTATTCTGTCATGTTTATATAGAGTATATCGGAAGTGGTGTCTCTTTGGGAGCTGTATGCAACGAGATTTCACTTTAATGTATGCCGATTAGTGTACATTCAAAGGGACAATAAAAATTGTTCTAACCTACCATTACGGTTCCTAACCTCGTCTTAGCTGGAGGTGCCCTCCAATTATTTAGAATAACCTCTGAATTGAATAGCAGTAGAATTGTTGCTTGGCCAGTGGGTTACCTCAAGTCAGCCAAATCCCGGTAAAGTGTGGAATGAACCAAACCATTAGGATTTTCAGATCGTGGTTTATGTTGCACAGGGTGCTTTTTCCAAAATCACATCCAGCACCCTGGATGTCTTCCTTCCTTCCTTTCTCCCTCCCTCCCTCCCTTCTTCCTTCCTTCCTTCTTCCTCCCTCCCTTCCTCCCTCCCTTCCATCCTTCCTTCCTTCTTTCTTTCCTTTCTTTCTTTCCTTCTTTCCTTCCTTCCTTCTGTAGGAAGTTAGCACCCACCCCTCTCCTAGGAAAATGAGATATTTTAGGAAATATTAAAAGGGCAGGATATTTCCCCTAAAAGGGAGACAGAAACTCACCCCTCCCCCACCCTTTGTCAATGGGCCATTAAGGCCTAAGTCGGTCCAGTCTACATAACAAAGATCGACTTCCTTCAGGCAGAGCCATAGTAGGAATTTCCCAAAGCCCTTTCATTACATCATCACCCAGCAAGAGTCAACCAAGCCTGGGACACAGACAACCTACAAAGTTACCCCCCCCCCCCATGGCCCCATGGACGTCTGACAACCAATCAGAACACAAGCTCAAATTCAAAGCTCAACAGAGGGCATAAAACCCAGGCACTCTCAGCATCTCTTTCCTTTTTTTTTTTTTTGCCCAGGATCTCAAGTCATGTGATCCTGTTCATCATTAAACCTTCTTTCCAAGCAACTTCCATGAATCCAGTGTCTTTTTCCCCACTTAGAACTGAACCCAGATGGTCCTTCCTTCCTTCCTTCCTTCCTTCCTTCCTTCCTTCCTTCCTTCCTTCCTTCCTTCCTTCCTTCCTTCCTTCCTTCCTTCCTTCCCTCCCAGTGGTTAGAATACAGACTAACTCTGCCCAAGGTTGACTCAGCCTTCCTTCCTTCCAAGGTTGGTAGAACAAAGATTGTTGGGGGAAAGAGGCTGACTTTGTAAAACACTTAGAGAGGACAGTAAAGCACTGTGAAGCGGTATATAAGTCTTAGTGCTACTGCTAGTCCTCCCTCCCTCCCTCCCTCCTTCCCTTCCCTCCTTCCTTCAGATTAGAATACAATATTGCAGGCTGACACTGCCAACTGCCAGAAATTCAACCTTAACCAGTTCAAGGTTCCTTCTTCTTTCTCCTTCCCTCTTCATCCTCCTTTCTTTCTTCTTCCTTCCCCTCTTTCCTTCTTTTTCCTTCCTTGCACTCTTCCCTTCTTTCTTTCTTTCTTTTTCTTGGACTTTCCCCCCTTCCCTTTCTCCTTTCCGGCCCCTTCTTGCGTGCTCAAATGCAAAAGGGGGAAACGTTTCTCCTTTTCTTTTGTTTGGAGTTTTCTTTGGATAGCCTTCTGCCAACGAAATCGGAGCTTGCTGTTTCCAAGATGGCCCCAGGGGCCAGATCAAAGCACTCTTACGTAGGATGCGCCCAAGCTAAGACTTTGAGTTTGACATCCCTGGTTTAGTGCCACAAAGGAGAGGTCAAAAAATGGCTTGCGTTGACTCTGAATCCAATCCTCGTGCAACCGCCGGTGATATAGATGGATGGAGAAATCTCTTTTCTGGCATCAGTTCTGGGTTGCATCAACACCGCTTCTATTTTTAGGAAACTCAGGTCTCGTGACACCACCCCTAGACTGGATAAAAGATCAAGGGCCTTTCCTCTTGCCTGGATCGGGAAGTTTTCCAGCCTCCCTCCTGGAGGGGGAAAAATTATTTAAAAACCACTTGGCAACCTACGAGCTCAAAAGCATGCAACCACTGTCTTCCTTAACTGGCACTACAAGAATAGCAGAAAGTAGAGGTGTCGGCTCTTGACGTGTGGCGTGAGTCATATTTTTGAGGCCAGGAATGACATGGAATGATGGGAGATTAAAACTTCTTGGGAACTCTTCCCTTTGCTTGTTTCTATGAAACCTGATCAGGCCTCTCGCTCTCTTTGGGTGAGTTCCGCTTCAACAGAATTTAACAGAGTTGGAAGGGACCTTGGAGGTCTTCTAGTCCAACCCCCTGCTTAGGCAGGAAACCCTATAGCATTGCAGATGAATGGCTGTCCAATCTCTTCTTAAAAATTTCCAGTGATGGAGCAGCCACAACTTCTGTTGGCAAGTTGTTCCACTGATTCATTGTTCTGTCAGGAAAGTTCTCCTTGGTTAGTCTCCATCTATTGTTTCTTTTCTCTAGATTAAAGGTAAAGATTACCCCGCACATATGTGCTAGTCATTCCCGACTCTAGGGGGCAGTACTCATCTCCGTTTCAAAGCCGAAGAGCCAGCGCTGTCCGAAGACGTCTCCGTGGTCCTGTGGCTGGCATGACTCAACACTCAAGGCGCACCGAACGCTGTTCCCTTCCCACCCAAGGTGGTCCCTATTTTTCTACTTGCATTTTTTACCTGCTTTCGAACTGCTAGGTTGGCAGAAGGTGGGACAAGTCATGGGAGCTCACCCCATTATACACGACACTAGAGATTCGAACCTCTGAACTGCCGACCTTTCGATCGACAAGCTTAGCGTCTTAGCCACTGAGCCACTGTGTCCCCTTTCTCTAGATTAAACACACCCAATTCCTCAACCATTCTTCATATGTGTTAGCCTCCAGTCCCTTAATCATCCTTGTTGCACTTCTCTTGGTCGCTCTACACCCCTTCTAGAGTCTCAAGATCTTTTTTATGTCTTGGTGACCATGTCTTTTTACTCTATAAAGTGTTTCACTTGTACAAAGTATTTGTCTTACAAATATTTGTGTTCGTATCATTTCTTTTATGGTATTATGCTCAGGAAGATCAATCTATCTCAGCATCTCCTTCTGTCCTACTATCGCAGCACCATTGAGCGTGTCCTGACTTACGGATTCTTGCATGGTATGGGAGCAGCTCTGTAGCAGACAAAAAACTCTACAGAGAATCATTAAAACTGCCCAAAATATCATCGAACTCCAGCTACCAGCCCTGAACGACATCTTCGAATCTTGCTGTTTGAGGAAGTTGCATAACATTCTGAGAGACTCTTCCCATCCTGCTTACAATCTTTTTGGACTGTTGCCTTCTGGCAGAAGAGACAGAACAATGAAAACTTGGACCACACGTTTTCTGAAGAGTTTTTATCCCAGAGCTATAATTGCACTCAACAGTGAACTAAAGTGCCAGCATCGGTGAGCTGTTGGACGGCATTACTTGTTCTGTTGTGTGGATGTTTGGATGGTTTAGGGGTGGGGAATTGTGGTGGGTGGGAATGTGTTTGGGGATTGTTGGACCTGGTCTTTGGGTGTAAAGTGAATTTTGTTGTATGGATGTTCTGCTCCAGCTACAGACCCCAAAGAACGCAGCACACACAAAGTCTGTACAAACCTTTGTTTACTAAATTAAATCAGTCTTTTTCAAACAAAGGCTGTTAATTAACTTTCTTAATAGCCTACAAGAATCCAAAGAATAAATAATCGTAATCTTACTAGGGTTGGCAGAAAGCCCAGAAGCAATTTGCAGGAAATTGATAAGAGAACTAAGATCAGGACGTGAAGGAGAGTGAACGAAGTTGTTCCCTGCAAATTGCCTCAGTCGTCGTCCTTTCTTAAATAGGCTAAGGGAGTGGCCAATTAGCCCCAAGCCTTACTCTTGAGGAGACCTCCTCCTGAGGAGCCACTCCTGCCTTTTGGCAGCTCTGTGCACCCGTGCATCGAGAAGAGGCTCCTCCTCCTCTTCCTCTTCACCTATGGGAGCTTCTGGAGGTTCTGAAGGCCCTGGCTGAATCCCCGCCTCTGGCACCACATCTTCTCCAGCCTCCTCACTGTCTGACTCGAGTGCCAGCGGCACAGGCTGCTGGCGCAGCACCACACCAGCCTCCTCACTGTCGGAATCAGCTACTAGCCGCTGACCGGCCACAACAATGGGTATACTGTGTATACACATACAAGACAATAAAGATATTTATTTATTTAAAGTGTTTTTACAGGTAGTCCTCGACTTACAACCAAAACCAGGCCCCCCCATTTTTGTTGCTAAGTGAGACCTTTGTTAAGCAAATTTTGCTCCCTTTTATGACCTCTCCTGCCACAGTTGTTAAGTGAATCACTGCAGTTGTTAAGTCGGTAACCCGGTTGCTAAGTGAATCCAGTTTCCCCATTGATCTTGCTAGTCAAAAGGCCGCAAAAGAGGATCACATGACCCCAGGATTCTGCAACCGTCATAAATGCGAGTTTCCAAGCACCTTAATTCTGATCACATGACCATGAGGATGCTGCAACGGTCATAAGTGTGAAAACTGGTCGTAAGTCCCTTTTCAGTACTGTTGTAACTTCAAACGGTCACTAAAAGAACTGTCGGAAGTCGAGGAGGACCTTTATTTGTATAAAGTTTTTTTATTGCAACAGAATCTTGCAAATCTGAGCACGCTCCCTCCTCCTCTCCTGATTGGGCGAAGCATTTTCTCAAGTTCATTCTTGGTTCTGGGCTCAAACCCTGCTTATCTGTCTGTTGCCTTGACTTCCGCCTCAAGGCCATTCTCTCTCGCCTCTACACCTTTTCAAGTTTATCTCCATGGAGAATTAGCTGAGCCGGGTTGTCCTTCTCCCCATGCAAAGGTCTCTTTGCGTTATCTCTTTTTTTTATGATTGTAATTAAAACGGTTAATTTTAAAAAAAAATATTATTTTAACAAGCATACAAAGGTCTCCTGGCACAATTCCACTCCCTTGCCTTTCTAGGGATCTTACTCAGAGGGTAAAGACTTTCCTCTCTGTATTTTGCATTAACTTCAATCAATCAGAATAGAGCCTGGATAGCTCAGCAGACTAAAAGCATTGTGATTAACACCAGCTGTCTGCAATTACTGTAAGTTCGAATCTCCCCAGGCTCAAGGTCGACTCAGCCTTCCATCCTTTGTAAGGTGGGTAAATTGAGGACCCGGTTTGTGGGGGCAATAAACTGACTTTGTATAAAAAATATACAAAAGGATGAAGGCTATTGCTTAACGCATTGTAAGCCACCCTGAGTCTCCGGAGAAGGGCGGCATAGAAATCAATTTTTTTTTTAAAAAAAGAATAGAGCTGAAGCTTGGAGGTCCTCTAGTTTCACTAACTGGTCTCTTCAACATTTTTTCATCAGTCACAATGAGTGAAATACTCAAGTTGCCAGGTTGCCAGCTTTGTAGTCCACCATAGAGCAGACAACATGAATTGAGCCCCCAAGGGTGGGATATCAGGATCAGGTTTGCCTGATACGCCAGTTGCGGCCCTTTCTAGATCGGGACTCCCTACGCACAGTCACTCAGGCGCTCGTCACGTCTCGCTTGGACTACTGCAATGCTCTCTACATGGGGCTCCCCTTGGGATGCACCCGGAAGCTCCAGCTGGTACAGAATGCGGCCGCGCGGGGGATTATGGGAGCGACGGGGCGCTCCCACATGACACCTCTCCTGCGTGAGCTGCATTGGTTGCCAGTTGACTTCTGGGTGCGTTTCAAGGTGTTGGTAATCACCTTTAAAGCACTCCATGGCTTAGGACCAGGGTACTTACGGGACCGCCTTCTGCCACCAATTGCCTCCCACCGGCCGGTTCGCTCCCACAGAGAGGGCCTCCTCAGGGTGCCGTCAGCCAGACAATGCCAGCTGGCGATCCCCAGGGGGAGAGCGTTCTCTGTGGTAGCCCCCACCCTCTGGAACGATCTTCCTCCAGAACTGAGAACAATTGCTGACCTCCGGACTTTTCGTTGGGCTCTGAAGACTTATCTCTTCCAACTTGCCGGACTTGCCTGATCCCTTCTACTTTTTAAATTTTTTAGAGTTTTATTCTGTTTTATACTCTCAGCCTAATTTATATTGGTTTTAGTACGTTTTTAACTTTTTTGTATTGGTTTCTAATTGGCTGTTCACCGCCCTGAGTCCGGCAGGAGAAGGGCGGTATAGAAATCTAATGAATAAATAAATAATAAATAAAATAAATATATGGTTTTGGTGAGGAGGTGGATCAGGAAAAAAAGCGATTGGAAAAGATTTATAGCTACTTAATGCACATCTGTCTTGAAAAGTTCCAGTTTCTACAATGGCTGAGCCAGAGATCTGATTTGCATCTATAGCCTTGATGAGTCTGCTGTGAGAAATGCTAGAAGTTCCTCCTAGTTCAAAACTAGTTCCTTGTTTAGTTCCTCAATAAACCCACGATTGACTTGCAGTATTCTAGATCCACCCTGATCATCTTCAGAGATTCCATTACAAACTAATACTCAACTCAGAAGAAAAAACAACCTTTGTCCTTCAACTAACAATTGACTTTTGATGATTTCAGGACTAAGTTCCTGTGGTTTTCTTGAAATCAACACCACAATCCCTAACTAAAAACAATCTTTTCTTTGAGCCAGGTTCAACATACACCCATCCGTGTTATTTCTTTGGCAATAATATGGAAGTGATTGGCCATTGTTTCCCCTCCTCGCAAATTTAATCTTTAGCTCTGAGATTGGTCCCTTATCCAAGAACTAACTAGTTCAATCCCACTTAACTTTTGGGTTCAGCTAAGATCCACAAAAATCAAGACGACAATTGGCTCCCTGGGTAGGATTCAAGATCTCACCTGTCCTATCACCTGTCAGAACCTGCCATCATACACTTGAGCTTCGCATGGGCTAGCTGCCATGAACTATGGAAGGAAGGAGTTGGGCGGGAGTGGGGAAGGCTATCTACTCATTGTACCTTCCAGAATACCAACTCAAGGTCAAAACACTGAGAACAGGAATGCAATAGCTCACCAACCATCTTATTGTTGCAGAGACAATCCCCAAAACAGTGTATTCAAATATAATTGGGCAATAAGGGACAATAAGCAAGGGGAGGAACTGGACAAGGAAAGTTAACCAGGAAAGTTTGACGTGCGAATTTCAGTTCCGGCTTTGCTATATTGTAATCCACTTGGCCTTTCGTAAGGTATACCTTGCACTCCGAATGGAGTCGAAGGTCTTTCTTGCTTAAGAGACTAAATTGAGGCCAGAGTGACAGCTTCTCTGCTGTTTATTGTATTATCCCAGTGGTGAAATCCAATTTTTTTTACTACTGGGTCCGTGGGTGTGGCTTGATGGACATGGTGTGAGCTTCGTGGGCATGGCTTGGTGGGCGTGGCAGGGGAAGGATACTGCAAAATTTCCATTCCCTCCCCACTCCAGGGGAAGGATATTGCAAAATCTCCATTCCCACCCCACTCTGGGGCCAGCCAGAGGTGGTATTTGCCGGTTCTCCGAATTACTCAAAATTTCCACTACTGGTTCTCCAGAACCTATCAGAACCTGCTAGATTTCACCCCTGGTATTATCACAGTTTCATAGAACTTCCTTTGAATTGAGATCAACTCCTGGTAGTTTGCTCCAGCTTTTTCTTTTTTAAAAAAATCAATGCAACAATTAGTTGTGGTGAGTTTTTCTATTGTCGGTCTTCATCTGTCCCACACTTGTATATCCTGATGTTGTGGTTTTCCTTCCAAGCACTGAGAAAAAAGAACTAACACAAAGGTTTGAACCTTCACAAGATCAGCCAAGTGCTGTGCAACAAGGGAATTAAATATCCGTGCGATTTTCCCCTTTAATAAATTAAAAACACATGAACACACAAGCACAATGCAAATGCTCCCTTGACATTTGCTTCAAGGAAAAGCCGCTCGGGGAGTTGGAGTTGGGTTCGTGCAATACTTCCCACCGTTTGCTCAAGAATTCTCAATGTTTGGGTTTGTGTTACATCATTTGTTAGGCTACATCATGCTAGGTTTGGCTCTAATGACTCCGTGGTTAAATTCCTGCCTTCTTGGCGCATCTCCAGTAATAAGCTATTGCTATTCTTTGGAGATTCCAATGAACCCACTCCCTACTAGCGCTGAGGATGTTACTTAGCTGGGTGATGAAATGCCTGGAAGAAATCAAACCAAGCTTGGAGAACATCCAGGATCCCTCACTTCAATCCTGAACTGCAAATAATTCTCCTCTAGCCATTCTAGTGGCAGTTTGATCCTGCTCATCTACCTTATCCATTTTCTTCCCTTAGCTCAGCCGAGGGCAATAATTTTCCTGGTCGATCCTCCACTCCCATCACATACACTGTGCGTTTCTGCTCGTCGATCATCACCTCCAGGGAGCAGCGGGGTTTTAATTGGCCCAAGACTGAGTGATTGGTTCTTCCTACATTTCTTAAACCATGGTGTGGCTCTGCACACCAGAACAACTAAACGCAAGGGCAGTTTTTCCCCACATGCCATCCTTCTGCTAAACAACTAATTCCACAACACTGTCAGATTAACTACTAAGATTGTAGTTCTGCTCATCCTTACTAGTACCTATCTCTTCCCACTTACGACTATATTCATGTTGCATCTTTATATTGTTTTTATTGTTTCCTAGTATGACTTGATTGCTTATTAGTATCTTGGAACGTGCTGGAATTTCTAGCATGTGTACACTATTGAAACAGCGATGTGTACGCTGGCTGGGGCATGTCATGAGAATGGCTGATGGCCGGATTCCGAAAGATCTCCTGGATGGAGAATTAGTGCAGGGAAAGGGCCTCAGAAGGAGACCACAGCTGCGATATAAGGATAACTGCCAGAGGGACCTAAAGGCCCTGGGAATGGACATTAATGACTGACCTCCGATCGTTCAGCTTGGAGGCTAAAGACGCAGCACAGCCTTCTCCAAATCGAAGAGACACTTGAGGCAAAGTGGCAGTCCCGGAACCAGGGAAATATGGGGGCTGGGTAGGGGACAGAATGGATCTGCCCTCAGTGTGGAAGGGATGGCCACTCTCGAATTGGTCTTTTTAGCCACACTAGATGCTATTTTAGGATCTCTTTCCAGAGCACGATATCATAGTCTCTGGAGACTGAAGGATGCCAATGTAAGTATCCTACGACTATCGCTAATTGTTGTACCTTATGATTCTTGATGAATATATTTCATTTTTCCTTTTATGTATACTGAGAGCCTATGCACCAAGACAAATTCCTTGTGTGTCCAATTACCCTTGGCCAATGAAGAATTCTATTCTATTCTATTCTATTCTATTCTATTCTATTCTATTCTATTCTATTCTATTCTATTCTATTCTATTCTACTCTACTCTACTCTACTCTACTCTACTCTACTCTACTCTACTCTACTCTACTCTACTCTACTCCACTCCACTCCACTCCACTCCACTCCACTCCACTCCATTCCATTCCATTCCATTCCATTCCTGAAAAGCAAAACCAGGATAAGTGGTACTCCCCGTCAAAATTGGCTCCTCTCTTCCCATGAAACTGCACGCCCTTAAAAGTTTTTTTGGCTAGACTTACCTGTCGCACCCTCTGCTATCTTCTGAAATTCAAGGAACTCAAGTCAGCCTTTCCCAGGACGAAGGAAGTTCCTGATTAAGGATTGGTCCAGTTTCACCTTTGGTATTTGTAACTTGAGGAACCAATCAGAAACATTGAGTCTTTGTCAATATCACGGGAAGAGATGAGCCATATTTCCTCTTTTTTATATATATAACAAGCCTCAGGTCAGGGACCAAGAAGTTTCAACATACTTCTGGTGCCCTCACTGTCTCTGATTCCTCCTATTAAAATATGCAGAACTTCAATCAATCTCATCCTGCTCTGGTCCCTCATCTGCTTGTAAATCCTGAGATCTTCATGGAAGTAGATGGAGTTGATATGAAGGATTCCACTGTTGGAAGAAATTTCCCTGGTTCCAGCTCTGTGTGTGTGTGTGTGTGTGTGTGTGTGTGTGTGTGTGTGTGTGTGTATTCACTTATCTTCGCTACTGGTTCAGAAATGCAAGCGCATGCACCACCTCCGCACAAGCACAGGGCCTCTCACACACACGCAGTGTGTCAAAAATGGGACATGATGACATCCGGGCGGAGCCTCCCACAGCTGCCACTACCAATTTGCTCGAACCAAAGAGAACCGGCTGAATAACACCACTGCCTGGTTCGTTCCCAGCTGGGAAGCCGTCACTGATACTGAGAAGAAATAGACATGGAAGCCAGCTGCCAGAAAAGGGATCCTTTTAATTCAGGAAGGCAAGAAAAGTAGTGACACAGCTCGAGCATTCCTGGCTTGCAAGCAAACTTGGAAGTGTGACTGAGCATTTTATGCTTAATTCTCCTGTCACTCAAAACACACGTCACAACCACCAATGTGCGACATGGCTTAGGACCTAAGTACTTACGAGACCACCTGCTGCAACCGATAACCTCCCACCAACCAATACGCTCTCACAGAGTAGGCCTACTCATAGTACCATCATTAAAACAATGTCGTCTAGTAGTTCCAAGGGAGACAGCCTTCTCTGTGGAGGCACCTACTCTTTGGAACAAAATACCCCCTGGAGTACGAATAATCCCAGATCTTTGCACTTTCCGACGTGCCCTGAGGACCTTTCTGTTTCAACAAGCAGGGCTAGCATAAACATCTAAAGTCTATGCCAAGGTCTTAGTAGATACACCAAGTTGACTCAATTTATTATTTACCGTTTATATATATATTTAAAAAATATTATATGTATATGAAATCTTAATCTGTTCACTGCCCTGAGTCCTTCGGGAGAAGGGCGGTATAGAAATTCAATAAATAAATAAATAATAATTCAAAGAGATCACTTTCTTTGGCAAACAGTGCAAATAAAGAGGATGATCTCCCCTTGTGATGCCTTCACAACCCAAGAATCCTAAAAACAACCTAATGCCCACTAAATAGTCATACAGTTAATACAGGGTAGATGTGTGTGAGCTCATTAATTTCACCACTCCATTATTGCTGTGAGTACCATCTTCAGCTCAAGGTATTGGCGCAGAAATGGCTGAGTCACTGCCCTTTAGCTAACCTACCCTGCCCTGTGTCTTCATTGCATACCGAAGCAATCCCTGAAAAGCCCATTGATTCGAAGAGGAAATCCTGTATTTCACCACAGAACGGACTCACATTAGACATTTCTTCACCTTCAGCATTCGAGGGGTTGCACGTACAACATCCAGCACTTTGTAGATCACAAGCTTTGAATGAACAATAGTCCTCTGCGCAAAATTCTAGAGAAGATTGGCAAAATGGACTGACTCGAGATCTTGCTTCCATTTGAACGTAACCAAGGCTCCAGTTGGGACATTAGTAGATAGCTAGTAGCTGCCCTTATCTTCAGCCCATCCATGAGCTAAGATGAAATTCTCATCAGCTACACTCCCAATTTGTCAGAGTATGTTCATAGACTGGGATAGACATGGTAACAGGTCAGCCAATGAGGGCTGTTTGGTAACTGAAACAGTATTTGTTGTATGGGGGCCATAAGAGACAGTTTGGAGCCTGGGTGTGGCTTAACTGTTCTGTATATAAGCTTGAGGGCACTAGCTTCTCTCTCCTCCATTTTGCCTTCTCCATTTTTGTGCTTCCATTTTTTGCTGTGTTTGTACTTGCTTTTTTTCTTTTGTACAATGTGGAAAAACCTACAATGGTATTGTATATAAAGACACTAGTTGAACGTCCATGCTTCGCTATGAAACTATGTGCTAAAAATTGACACTTACAGCCTGAAACTTAATGTGAAATGTGTAACTCCGTAGCATCAGAGTGTGTTAATATAATGCAACTGGCAGTTGGAACAGAGGGAGAGGGGGAGTAGAATGTCCCAGCCCACAGCATCCATCAGTATTCATCTGGCTAGCATCCTATCAGTGTGTGAGAGAGTTGAGGGGTGTTTGGAAACTCAAACAGTATTTGCGTGTGAGCAAGGAGATAGGAAGGAAGCTGGGCGTGGCTTAGCTCAACTGTTCTGTAGCAAAGTTGCTTGCTGCTGTAAAAGTAAAACTGAAAGTGAAACTCCTCTCCTCTGCTTGTGTTTTGCATTTGGAACAGATTTCTTTTCAGGTGGGGAGGGGGAGTAGAACTCCTTAGCACCAGAGCGTGTTAATAATAATATAGGAAATATTAATGCTCTGATGGTCATTTCAAAAAATCTTTTCTTAGTGAGCATCTAGAAGCCAAGAGGAACATACAAATTCCAAGTTTATAGGCTTTACAGTTCTGGAGACTAACAAACTCTGACACAATTAAATACTATAAAAGGTAACAATTGAAGGAGCGAATGTCAATTGGACCAGAGAGAAATTCTCAGGAGCAAATTCATTTTCCAGTTTTAGTTCACCCATTGGTTGAAAAACCAGGGTTGTCCTTGTAATATTATTTTATTGTTTTGTTGTTAGGCTTACACACTGCGGCTTTCTTTTAGGAGCTCAAGAGAGCATCAATAGCGTTTCCTCCTCCCATTTCCACTGTCACCACAAAAGTTGTCGGGGAGGGGGGGGGCTAATAAAGACAAAACAGCCGAGTGAATATATATTTGCCAATTCATCCTGCAAAGAAAACAGAAGCTGCTTCGCCGTTGCTACAAATGTGTAAGACCAAGCCAAGATTAAGTATTATTTTGTGGTTTTCGGGCAGAAAAGGAAGTGATCTTCTAAAGTATTTAGCATATTTTCAGTATAATTGAGATCAAAACGACAGCACTGTAGGACAACAGGAGAGTCGGGGAGAGCCTCCCTTCCTGCACTTTTAGGGATCCGTTCAGTTCTTGCAACATCTCGGTGATGGAGAAATGAAACGTAAGATAATATTGCTAACTATAGTGATTGATATGGGGGGGGGGGTGTGGAGCAGTGGTGGGTTGCTACCGGTTCTCCCCAGTTCTTGCAAACCGGTAGTGGAAATTTTGAGTAGTTCGGAGAACCAGTAAATACCACCTCTGCCTGGCCCCGCCCCCAATCTATTCGCTGCCTCCCGAGTCCCAGCTGATCGGCTAGAAGGAAAAAAACTGTTTAAACTCTTGCCGCGGCGCTTCAAAGGGCCGCCCTACAGCTGATCACCGGTAAAAGGCAGTGTGGTGGTAGACCAGTGCGCTCCAAAATCAAATGGGTAGACTGGTATGATTCTGCAAGCGGTTAAAAGCCTGGTGGACTAGTACCTCTGCTAAATACTAAAGAATTGTCACATGACCACAAAATAAGCCACGCCCGCAGAACCGGTAGTAAAAATTTTTTAGAACTTACTCCTGTGGTAGAGTATGTTTCCACTGCATCTCTTTGGGGTTCTTTTTTAAAACTAAACTTTCTTTTGTCTAAGAAGATATTTAAGTGTCTTTGTTTTCCACTATTCTGCTTTTATGATGGTGGTAGTCTTGCTTTCCCCTCCAAAAGGGGAGGGGGGAAAGAACCCCTTGAAATTAGGAGTCTCCAACCTTGGCAACTTTAAGACATGTGGACTTCAACTTCCAGAATTTCTCAGCCAGAGGGCACCCGGATTGTGGGGGCAATAAGCTGACTTTGTATAAAAAAGAACACCGCTTAGGGGGGGCCGAAAGCCCTACTAAGCAGGTATATACAAAAGTATGAAGGCTACTGCTTAACGCAGTAAGCCACCCTGGGTCTCCGGAGAAGGGCGGCATATAAATTGAACTAATAAATACATACATACATACATACATACATACGTACGTACGTACGTACGTACTTTCTTTTTGGGGAGTTTCAAGATAATCCTATTCCACTCCTGGGAATAGCCTAGACCTTTTTAACCCAATGGAAAATCGATGGAGCCGACTAAAGAAACTGGTTAGTCAGAATTTGTGACCCAGCGATAAAACCCAGTTCATAGAAGCCATCATTCAATCTTGGTTTCACATGATAACAGCTGCAGAACTCAAAGGCTTGGTTCACTCGATGGGAAGACGTTGTAAGGCCCTCATTCATGCTAAAGGTTACCCAATTAAGGATTCAATGATAATTTTTGTAGATCTCGTTTTTTCTACGTGTTTTCACTTTTCTTCTTTACACTGTAACTTTATGGGAGCGACGGGGCGCTCCCACGTGACACCTCTCCTGCGTGAGCTGCATTGGTTGCCGGTTGACTTCCGGGTGCGTTTCAAGGTGTTGGTAATCACCTTTAAAGCGCTCCATGGCTTAGGACCAGGGTACTTACGGGACCGCTTTCTGCCACCAATTGCCTCCCACCGGCCGGTTCGCTCCCACAGAGAGGGCCTCCTCAGGGTGCCGTCAGCCAGACAATGCCGGCTGGCGACCCCCAGGGGGAGAGCCTTCTCTGTGGTAGCCCCCACCCTCTGGAACGATCTTCCTCCAGAACTGAGAACAATTGCTGACCTCCGGACTTTTCGTCGGGCTCTGAAGATTCACCTCTTTCAACTTGCCGGACTTGCCTGATCCCTTCTATTTTTAAATTTTTTAGAGTTTTATTCGGTTTTATACTCTCAGCCTAATTTATATTGGTTTTAGTATGTTTTTAACTTTTTTGTATTGGTTTTTAATTGGCTGTTCACCGCCCTGAGTCCGGTAGGAGAAGGGCGGTATAGAAATCTAATAAATAAATAAATAAATAAAATAAAACTGCTATTTTAACAGCAAATCCTTCATAAAAGTTATTGCATGACATTCTTGATTAAATTATCTTTCCACTGAGGTGTAATTTTATGGCACTACCCCCCCAAAAAAAAGTGTTATTAGCTAGTTTTAGAAAATACACTTTTCCCCAAAAGGTTTCCACAATTACTGTACAAGGTTATTGTACATAAGGTAAGGTAAGGAAGAAAAAACAAAATGTCAATCTTATCTTTACGAAAGCAATACAATTTTACTACTCTTACGTTCGTGGAAATTCTGGGTCAATCTGACACTTTAGTCTGGAACAAATAAGGCACCCTGTTTGAAGTATGCCATCACCTTTGCCCTTGATGCTTATCTGTAGGAATTATTCTGCAGGATAATGTAAAAATCCAAGTGCATTCAAGGCCGCTCGCATTGCTGG
This sequence comes from Coluber constrictor foxii, assembly GCA_038048745.1. NCBI lineage: Eukaryota > Metazoa > Chordata > Lepidosauria > Squamata > Colubridae > Coluber > Coluber constrictor. The sequence goes on along the minus strand of CM075965.1, from coordinate 74,929,495 downwards.
ACGAATTTCTGTCGATCCAGAGATATTCTGCAGAGCCCGTCATTTGAAATGACGCCCTTATGGATTTTAGGCAAAACCAAAGTCCATCATTAGCTCTGGCTTCTTGGTCAAGGAATAACTTCCTTTTATTCATAAGAGGGATTGCGATTCCTAATTCTTCTTTTAAGTTGAGTTGTAGAGTTGCAAAATGGCTTTGCAAACGAGGAAACTTTTTTAAACACATGGCATAATATTTGTCTCGGTCTGCTTTCCGGAGCTCGTGTAGCAAGATGGTGGACCAGGTTGAATTATGATCAGATAAAAGTAAAGGTTCTCCTCGCACATATGAGCTAGTCGTTCCCAACTTTAGGGGGCGGTGCTCATCTCTGTTTCAAAGCCAAAGATGCAGCGCTGTCTGAAGCTGTCTCCGTGGTCATGTGGCCGGCATGACTCAACGCCAAAGGCGCACGGAATGCCACACCCACATCTTATGGGGAATGTGGGAAAAACACACATAAATCCTACGAAAAGTAAGAAAATACATATTGTATCTTTACAGGGAGGATACATAAGATGTGGGTGTGGCTTACTGATGAAGGCTAACGAGCCAGAAATAGATGTATTTAAGTCTCCCAATGGGCAGCATAAGGCCTGCTGGCTGCCAGAAGAAAAAAAAGCCCAGAAAGTAGTGGATGTGATTTCACTCAACTAGGGCTACAGAAAAATCTTGGTTACATAGGAAAAACCTGGCTAAAAGAAAAAACATATATATATATATATATAATGTAATAATATGTAATATGTAATATGTAATATGTAATATGTAATATGTAATATGTAAATGTAATATGTAATATGTATTATATATTATATATTATATATTATATACTATATATCATATATTATATATCATATATTATATATCATATATTTATATAAATATAAAAACCCTCTCTTTCATAATCCTTGACACAATGCTGGAAATTACCAGAAACTGAATGATGGAAGCTTCTCCGAAGTTATCTAAAATGACATTCTTTGAGATTACTCGATTTAGCAGCAGGCAAACACTCAAGTTGTAAAAGAACATTTGTTTTGGATTAAAGCACCCGAGAAATTATTCGACGATGGAAGCGTCGGTGAGACAGGAGTGGTGAAACGAAAAGTGCAACTGAAAAGCACGATTACAAAATAAAAGCTCTATTTTATTTTCCTTTACGCTGCGTTTTGAAGATGATGGTGGTCACGGTTAGGAGGTTACTTCCCCAGCCGTCTTCCCGTGTGACGCCGGCAAACTTGCGAAACGGCACATAAATGAGTCCTGTAATGACAAAAGGGTGACATCTAAAGGACGTTAACTTCTTTAGAAAAACAAGAGGGGCAATGGAGTTTAGAAAACCACGGGAATATCAAAAGCAGAACCACGTTGGCAGGAGTATCTGAAGCAGGGGAATGGACTACATGACTATAACAGTGTTGGTGAACCTTTTTAGCACCAAGTGCCGAAACGGGAGAGCGCATGCCAAAAATCAGAAAAGCAGCTACCCAGTGTACATGTACGTACCGGGAAGATGATATTCTGGTTTTTGGCACACGCATGTGCACAGGCCACCTGGTCTTCCAGTTTTTGGCATGCATGCGTGCGTGAAGACCAGCTAGCCGGTGTGCATGCTGGAAATTGGAAGATCATTTTCCCGGCGCACGCATGTATTCCGGGCGGCTGCTCTACCAGTTTCCAACACTCCTGTGCATGTGAAGACCAGCTGGCCGGCGTGCCGGAACCCAGAAAAGCAAAGGGTGATGACTCACGTACCCGGAGAGATGGCTCTGTGTGCCACTTCTGACATGCATGTAATAGGTTTGCCCTCACAGACCTATAAGGTTCCTTCCAACTCTGTTATTCTGTCTGTCTTTCTGTCTGAAGACTCGTTTGTTTCCAGCTGTATTATTCAGACAACACAGCCATAACCCAAGAAACCAAAGTTGATAGAATGTGAGTTTGAAAAACCAGACACACAATTTTAGAGCCTGAGTAGCGTAGGGGGCTAATGCCTCCTACTAAAGGCAGCAATTAACATCCAGCTGCCTGTAATTCTGTGAGTTCAATCCTAGCCAGGCTCAAGGTCGACTCAGCCTTCCATCCTTTCTAAGGTGGGTAAATTGAGGACCCAGTTTGTGGGGGCAATAAGCTGACTTTGTATAAATATATACAAAAGTATGAAGGCTATTGCTTAATGCACTGTAAGCCGCCCTGAGTCTCCGGAGAAGGGCGGCATATAAATAATAATAATTAAAAAAATTCCCGTATCTTCCATCTTCCAACAGCAGGACCACATTCCCCGGTTCTTGGCTCTAATGTCTAAAACCTTGAAATGAACGTTTCTTTCCATCTTAGAAGTTCTTGGTGGCCCCTCACCTACCAGCTCAGGTGAGCCAAGGCCTATTCTCCTTCAGCCGTGTTTGTTGACTGGTTGAGTTCTTCTTGGGATAGGCCGAGAGCCTGAGGGGCTTCCTCCTCTTCCTCTTCCTCAGCTTCTCCATCGTCTTCATCCATTTCAAACACGCGGATGTGCCGTAAGTTCGAACTTAGCTAGGAAGACATGAAGGACGGTTGAATTTCAAAGCCAACTACCTCAGAAGTGAACTTTCAGTACTTAGGACAGAGATATTTCATCAGTGCCGTCACCCTAAAAACAATTTTGGTTTTTTTCTCCCCCAAGGAAGATAACAAGATAAACTGAGGTGAATGAGAGATGGCGTTACAAGAATTTGTCCACTGGATTATTCTATCATTCAAAAACAAGCGAGATTTTTTTAATTCTCTTTTTTAAAACTCCTTTCTGGGAACAGGCTAATTCCGAGTCTCTTCGTGGATAACGGAAAAGCTTAAAGAGCGGTTATTTAGAAACCAGTCTCCTGAATTGTTATCAGTCTAAAAGCTCATGACTTACTGGTGTCTCCCCAAATAACTTTTTCAGCCTCTCTTGTTGTTCAGAAACCTTCCAATTTTTACGATGGCTTTTATTTCTGGCGTAGGCGTGGAAATAGAAACCAGCACGAAACGAAGAAAAACGAGTAAGCATCCCAAAACCAGAAGCAGAGAAAAGGAGTGAAATATCATATAAAGGAAATAAAACAAATGGGTGGCGGCATAAAAATAAGACAGACATACCAGTGGTGAAATCTGAACCGGTTTACGGGCGAAGAGGTTGTTAAAAAAAATGCTTTTAAAAGGTTAAAAAAAAAAGGCTCTGACGATCGCGCAGCTCAGCTGTGATCGTCAAGAGCCTTTTTTTTTTACTTTTAAAAGCAAAAAAGCAAAACCTTCTGCGCAGAGGGTACACATTACTTCATGGTTAAAATCAGGAAGTAACGACAACTGGGAGGGTGGGCGGAGCCTCGCACCGCGATCGCTACCGGTTCTTCAAACCACCCGCCACGATCGCTACCAGATCGGGCAATCCAGTCCGAACCGGGAGCATTTCACCCCTGGGACATAGCCTTCCTCCATGGAATACAGACAGTTCTCGAGTTACAACCTTTCTTTGAATGACTGTTTGAAGTTACCATGGCACTGAAAAAAGTGACTGTGTGGCGAGAAAGGCTGTAAAATGGGTCAAAACTCACTTAACAACTGTCTCGTTTAGCAACGGAAATTTTGAGCTCAGCCACAGTCATTAATAGTCATGGATTCTTCCTCCCCGGCGACCCCTGAAAATGTTAGTTCTCCAGAGGTTGATGGAGAAATTTAACCTCTTCCTGATGGGTCTAGGACAGTGATGGCTAACCTTTTTGCCATTGCGTGCCAGGAGCTGGGGGTGGGGGGTGGTACGTACCCATGTGCCCATGTGCCCACACCCATAATTCTATGCGCCCCACCCCACGTATATGTGCACGACTTCCCCACCCCCGTCCACCCTGCTCCTGACACGCGATGGCTTCTCTAGGAGTCTGGGGAGGGCAAAAACGGCCTTCCCCACTCCCCCGGAGGTCCTCCGGAGGCTGAAAATGGCCCGTTTGACAACTTCCAGTCCCACCGGAAGCTGAGCTCACATACCCACTGATATGGCTACACGTGCCACCTGTGGTACGCGGGCCATAGGTTCGTCATCACGGGCCTAGGCTAACTCGGTGTGGCCAACTCACTGCGGGACAAGAGTTAGATTAATATCGAAGAAACAACGGAATAGAAGAATTAAAGAAAGGATGCCGAAAGGAGGAACCAAATGAAATGTGAATGACAAAATAAAATAGAATTGAATAGAATAGAAATATAAAATATAAAATGAAAATAAATAAAATAAAAATAAAATAATCAGATAAAATAAAATAAATAAAATAAAATAACCAGATAAAATATTATAAAATATAAAATAATATAAATATACATATAATATAAAATGAAAATAAATTAAATTAAATTAAAATAATCAGATAAAATAATAAAATAAAAAATAAAATAAAATAAAATAAAAAATAAAATAAAATAAAATAAAATAAATAAAATAAATAAATAAAATAAATAAAATAAATAAAATAATAAAATAAAATAAAATAATAAAATAAAATATTGTTTTCATTACTTTAAATACATAAATTGAATTGTTGAGTTGGCCCGCAGCGAGTTGGTCACGGAGGGTTGTCCCACCGCGAATTGGCCGTGACGAGTTGGCCCCATTCTGCTTCCTGACGACCCAACCATCAAAGAGACAACCCATTGGTATCCTTGAAGAAACGACAACACTCACAACGCAGGACACTTTCCGGATACCGTTCACTGTGACGTAGTTAGCCTTCATATTCTCCAGCACCCTCCACTGAGTCTCCGGGGTCACAGTACAGGTAGGAATGCTGTCCCGCTGCATGTCTAACCTAACAGCCAGAAGAAAACCAAGTTAGAGGAACGCCAGCGGTTCACCTCCAGTAGCCCTCAACTTGCAACAGTTCATTTACTGGCTGTTCGAAGTTATGTCACTGAAAAAAGTGACTTAGGACCATTTTTTACACTTACAACCATTGCTCGGTGATCATGTGATCAAAACTTAGAAGCATGGCAACTGGCATGTACTTATGCCAGTTGCAGCATCCCGGGGTCACATGATTCCCTTTTGTGACCTTCTGACAGGCAAAGTCAATGGAGAAGCCAGATTTACTTAACACAACGGGTGACTCAATGTCTGTGGAGATGCTCAGTCATCCAAGTCAGGGTTGTCCCAAAGGTGCTTTTTCAAGAGGCCACTGGACTTTCGGGGGTTTTTTTTTGAAGATGTTTTGCTTCTCATCCCAGAAGCTTCTTCAGCTCTGACTGGATGGTGGGGAAGGGAAGGATTGACACTCCTTGCAGACAGCTGGTCCTTTGCATCCTTTCAGAGCACTGTTGAGGCTGCTCGGAGGTTTATAAAAGATTGAAGGAATATACCGTATTTTTCGGAGTATAAGACGCACCGGAGTATAAGATGCAGTTTAATTTTTCGGGAGGAAAATCTGCCCACCAAGTATTCACCTGGCTAGCGTCCTTAGTCTGGTCAGCTTCAGCACATTAGTTTGCTGGTTTTTTATCCCCTGCTAAAAAACTGCTTCTAAGGCACAGCTGATCTTTGGAGAGAGAAGCAATGAGAAAAGCAGGCAAACCACGGAGATCGCTTCCCTCGCTGGTGCCTCCTTAGGGCTGAAAAAAAAGCTTCGAAAAAGCTACATTTGGAGTATAAGACGCACCCAAATTTTCAGCCTCTTTTAGGAGGGGGAAAAAGTGCGTCTTATACTCCGAAAAATACGGTAAATCCTTCCATTCCCCACCATCCAGTCAGAGCGGAAGAAACTTCTCGGATGAGAAGCAAAACGTCTTCCAAGAAAAACCAAGGAAATCCAGTTGACTCTTGATTTTGGGAAAGTGGAAGATTGTTCCACAGGAGAGAACAAGAAGATTGGAGTCAGAAGACTGCCTGAGAATTTATTTATTTATTTACAAATATTTATATGCCGCCCTTCTCCCAAAAGACTCAGGGCAGTGAACACAAGTTAAAAACGTACAAAAATAAAGAAAAATCCTACTTAAAAGCCAATTAAAACAGAGACAAATAAATAATAAAACCCAAGAATCAGAATCAGACCATTTGTCGAAACAGCCAAGAGTTTAGGCCTCGATGGAAGGAGTGGAGATCAGGGGCTGTCCGAAGCTCGGTGGGTAACTCATTCCAGAGGGCAGGAGCGCCCACAGAGAACGCTCTACCCCTGGGCGTCGCCAGCCGATATTGTCTGGTCGACGGTACCCTGAAGAGGGCAGCCCTGTGTGAGCGGACAGTACGGTGGGAGGCGGGTAGGAGATGGTCCTGCAAATATCCCGTACCTAAGCCATGTAGGGCTTTATAGGTAAGTACCAGCACCTTGAGGCGGATATCTCCTGTTTCTCTGCACGTCACATTAAGGGAAGGTCTTTAGGAGATGTTCTCTCTTTAGTCTATTGGAGAATATTTTATTCATCATGCAATGAATTCTATTTCGCACCTGTGAAGAACCTGATTCCTGAAGGAGAGAGTTCCTGTTCTGGATAACTTTCGGTTAAGATGTAGATTTTTCCCAAAAAGGCTCCGAAGCAGTGTTCCTCCATCTTGGCAATCTGAAGATAGGTGGACTTCAACCCCCAGAATTCCCCAGCTGGGGAATTCTGGGAGTTGAAGCCCACCCATCTTCAAGCTGCCAATTTTGAGACTTATTTTGGTTAGACACCGCTAGGCATTTTATCCCCAATCCTGATTCTTTGTCTTCATTGTGGATTCTTGCTTTCATTACCTCACTCACATTATACCATGTTTCCCCGAAAATAAGACCTGGTCTTATTTTCTTTTGGGCTTCAAAATAAGCACCAGGTCTTATTTTGGGGGGATGTCTTACTCGCTTACCTTAGGACCACCGCAGCCACACCTCCCGTGCCCCGACACCTGTTGCGCTGCTGGCTGACTTCTGTGGCCACTCTTGTCAGATGCTGCATGGCTCATCATGCGTGTACTGTCGCTGCATGGTGCATTATGCCGTTGTGTGTGAGCTGTAGCACTGACGGTGTCCTGCCACGAGCGGCCGCAGAAGGAGTCAAGTAGCTGTGTGAAAAGTGTGGGAGTGTGGGAACCCAGTTGCGGTGATCCTAAAATAAACGGGTGCGGGGCGCATGGGACAGCTCCATCCCCCTCCCCACCCTAGCTTGATTTTTACGCATGCGCCTTGCCCCACCTCGTACAACCAGACAGTGGGCAGGACTTAACTAGCGCTTATTTTTGGGGTACGGTTTATATTAGGCGTAGGCAAGAAAAACAAGCTAGGGCTTATTTTCGGGGTAGGTCGTATTTTGGGGAAAACACGGTACTTAAATGTATTTTTTTAATCCCTTACAGGTAGAAGAGGGATAGAGACCCTTCAAATAAATAAACGGACAGTTCAATCTGAAAAGATGAAATTGCATCAACGTCTGGGTTCTCACCTTTGACTAGAATTCCAGTTAAACCCCGTGTCCTGGTTCCCCTCCGTACAGATAGATGACAAAGGTAACTGAGCCAAAATCCGTTCCTTCCCCTCTTGTTCGGAATTTTCCATCAGGATGACCGTTATCGTTTCGTCGTCGTAAAAATGAGCATCCAGACAGCTGTAGGAGCTGGAGACCGAGAAATAAAATCAAGTTTCACCCACAGCTATACAGATGGGGAGATTATCGCAAGGTTTCATAGTAACGACTAGTGGTGGGATTCAGCTGATTCAGGCCGATTTGGGTGTATCGGTAGTTAAATTGCTTTTTTAAAAAAATCTTTTTGTCAGATTTTTAAGTTCTTCCATGTCATCTGCACCTCTATTATAATTGTCTGGTTTGGCTCTGCAACCCAACAAGAATTCAGAGGATAATTAGAACGGCAGAAAAAACAATGGCTACCAACCTGCCTTCCATGGAGGACCTGTATACTGCACGAGTCAAAAAGAGGGCTGGGGAAATATTTACAGACCCCTCGCATCCTGGACATAAACTGTTTCAACTCCTACCCTCAAAATGACGCCACAGAGCACTGCACACCAGAACAACTAGACACAAGGACAGGTTTTCCCCGAACACCATCACTCTACTAAACAAATAATTTCCTCAACACTCTCAAACTATTCACTAAGTCTGCATTACTATTAATCCTCTCATTGTTCCCATCACTCATCTCCTCCCACTTATGACTGTAACTTTGCTGCTTATATCCTTATGATTTATATTGATATTGTTTCCTGATTGCTTATTTGTATCCTATGACTATCATTAAGTGTTGTACCTTATGATTCTTGATGAACTTATCTTTTGTTTTACGCACCCTGAGAGCATATGCACCAACAAAAATTCCTTGTGTGTCGAATCACACTTGGCCAATAAAAGAATTCTCTTCTCCTCTCTCTCTTTTCCCCTCCCCTCCTCTCCCCTCTCCTCTATATTCTATTGCATTCTATTTCATTCAATTCCACTGTATTCTATTCATTATATTCTCTATTTTATTCTGATATTTATTCTATTCTATTCTATTCTATTCTATTCTATTCTATTCTATTCTATTCTATTCTATTCTATTCTATTCTATTCTATTCTATTCTATTCTATTCTATTCTATTCTACTCTACTCTACTCTACTCTACTCTACTCTACTCTACTCTACTCTACTCTATTCTTAGAGCTGTGTTAAGCCTTTTTTGAACTGCTGTAACTTAACCAACACACCACAATTGAACATTTTTATAATTCTACGAATCATCACAATCCTTCATCGGGTTGTGGAAGGTTTTCACAGATTTTCACCTTGTTCCATTACTTTCGTTAAGGCTTTTGTTCAGAAAATTTCCAAACTCCACAGCGAGCAGTCCGTTATTCGTGGACCTACAAATATCAGAAAAACATAAAACGGTTTATTAGAAGGTGTCTGAAGATGTTTTTGGCAGAATTGTGTTGGGGGAAAAAAAAGAAAGAAAGAAAACGAGACACGCTGGGTTTGCTACTCTACCTTGAAATGTCCGTATGCCTCCGCAGAATGTAGAGTTTGGACACTGAGTTCTCTAACATCGTGAATAGAACATAATGCAAATTGTACGATTTGTCGTGCCACCTGCAAAAGCAGTTTAGATCCTTTATTAGCAACTAAGCATCTGTTCTGAGCCCAAACATGAAAGACACACTCTCTCTCTCTCTCTCACAGCAGGCTAACAACTATGTCCAACAAGGAGATGAATAGTTGTCTGCCACATCTATTCATCTCCGCCCCCTGCCTTTGATCCCCAGAGCTAGGGTGGGGCTTCACTAGCTCTTCCGTCCAAGGACCAGCCCACAGATTTCCACTGGTCTCCTCTCCTCTGCCTTCTGTGCATCTGCACTTCAGGGCACCGGACCCAGCTTTTCCTCTTCTTCCTCATCAGCCACCTCCAGACCTGGGGACTGTTGACTCTCCATCTGAGGGCTGACAGACGGCCCAGGCTCTGCCCCTCTCTCTCTCTCTCTGCCAGCTCCATTCCCTCTTCCCCCTCGGAGCTCTCAGCTTCCCTTGATGCTGACCCCAACTCCCACACCTCCTCTTCCTCTCCGATTCGGCTGCTGGACGGGCCGGTGGCCAACAGGCCACAACAGTATCATTGATTTAGACTTAGAACTTAGACTCAGAATAACTTTGTTTTCACTTTTAATGTACGGTAATCGTCCATAAATTAAAATGAAATTTGTGTACAGCTTTCAAAGGGTCTTCGCTTTCAATATACACTATGTAAACATGACAAAATAATAAATAGATAAATATTTATTTTCCATGAGCAGATAGAGGGCAATATAAATCTAATAAATAAATATATAAATATAAATATAAATATAAATATAAATATAAATATAAATATAAATATAAATATAAATATAAATATAAATATAAATATAAATATAAATATAAATATAAATATAAATATAAATATAAATATAAATATAAACAAATATGAATATGAATATAAATACAGAATTATGGATATACCCACATGTATTATGAGACACAGAGAAACAACACAGTGTAGTATGCGATATATGAAGCGGCCGTAGTAAAGCAAGCCTATACTTACAAAAAGGGCAACTTAAGGAGCTGAGACGTCGAATCCTCACTAAGATAGGAAAGAAAGAAATCAGAAGAGAATCTGGAGTTTGAATAGGCATACAGTATGTACTAAAGTAACATAAAAGGGACTGGCTCAGTGACTAAGATGCTGAGCTTGGCGATCGGAAGGTCGGCAGTTCAGCGGTTCGAATCCTTAGCGCCGCTAACGGGGTGAGCTCCCGTTCCTTGTCCCAGCTTCTGCCAACCTAGCAGTTCGAAAGCAGGTAATAAATGCAAGTAGAAAAATAGGGACCACCTTTGGTGGGAACAGCGTTCCATGCGCCTTTGGTGTTGAGTCATGCCGGCCACATGACCACGGAGATGACTTCGGACAGCGCTGGCTCTCCGGCTTTGAAACGGAGATGAGCACCGCCCCCTAGAGTCGGGAACGACTAGCACGTATCTGCGAGGGGAACCTTTATTTACTATATTTACTAAAGTAAATATTGAATATAGTCAGAACAAGAAAAGGAATTCTGGGAGTTGAAGTCCAGAAGTCATCAAAGGGCCACCCTTGTTGGCTTAGGAATTGGCTCAGTGTGAAACATGGTCATAAGTGACTTTTTTCCATGCTGTTGCAACTTCCAACAGTCACTAAACAAATGGTTAGTGGTTCATGGTTGGAAGTCAAGAACTATCTGTAAACTGCAGTTAAGAGAATTAAACAATATAAAATAAAATAAAATCCCCTACCTTTTGGAGGCCCTATATAAAGGCATACAGAACGCCTGCTGGACCGTTTTCCCAATCACATCCTGGAGAAGAGAACAATTTGTAAAAATAATCTACAAGTATGTAATACAAAGAATTACCCACAGCAGCACCAACAATTACTCTGGCACCACAATAGGAATATGAGCTCTCTTTGGGAATAAATGATCCAAATCAGGATATGTCTTAGAGATATACGTCTAGGCCTGTGCTTAAAAGTAACCCAATAGATTGCAGGTGACCCATAGTTTTAAGACCAATTCTGCTGCTCTATTTTAAATTTCACAACTTCTTTTATGAATTCTGCTTCCCTTCTGTGCTTGTTTATTATTCATCTAATGTATGGCACCTACGGAGGTCAGGCAAACACGGATATTCAACACTAATAAAAACCACGAGTTTAAGTAAAGCATCCAGATAGATGGTAGGTAGGTAGGTAGGTAAGTAGGTAGATGATAGATAGATAGATAGATAGATAGATAGATAGATAGATGGATGGATGGATGGATGGATGGATGGATGGATGGATGGATGGATGGATGGACAGATGGACAGACAGAAAAATAGGATAATAAATGGATGGACAGACAGGATAATAGGGTAATAAAATGATAGATGATATGATAGATAAATAGATAGATTAGATTAGATTAGATTAGATTAGATTAGATTAGATTAGATTAGATTAGATAAAATAGATAGATAGATAGATAGATAGATAGATAGATAGATAGATAGATAGACAGACAGGCAGGCAGGCAGGCAGGCAGGCAGGCAGGCAGGCAGGCAGGCAGACGGATGATAGAGAGATGATAGATAAATAGAGGCAGGCTGACAGACAGACACAGAGGTAGATAGATAAATAGAGATGAGAGATGAGAGATGAGAGAGAGAGATAAGCAGACAGACGGATGGATGATAGAGATGATAGATAAAGAGAGAGACAGATAGATAGACAGAGATGAGAGAGAGAGGTAGATAGAAAGTAGATAGATAGATAGATAAGCAGACAGACAGACAGACGGATGAGAGATTAGACAGAGACGGACAGATGCAGAAGGGAAGATAAATAGAAAGAGATGAGAGAGAGAGGTAGATAGATAGGGTGGGTAGGTAGGTAGGTAGGTAGGTAGGTAGGTAGGTAGATAGATAGATAGATAGATAGATAGATAGATAGATAGATAGATAGATGATAGATAGATAGATAGATAGATAGATAGATAGATAGATAGATAGATAGATAGATAGATAAACAGACAGACAGACAGACAGAAAGACAGGGATGATAAATTAGAAAGAGAGGGAGAGAGAGACAGACAGACAGACACAGAGAGATAGATAAATAGAGATGAGAGATGACAGAGAGAGAGATAAACAGACAGACAGACGGATGGATGATAGAGATGATAGATAAAGAGAGAGACAGATAAATACAGAGATGAGAGAGAGAGAGGTAGATAGAAGGTAGATAGATATCTAGATAAGCAGACAGACGGGCAGATGAGAGATTAGACAGAGACAGAAAGACACAGAAGGGAAGATAAATAGAAAGAGATGAGAGAGGTAGATAGATAGGATAGATAGGTAGGTAGGTAGATAGATAAACAAACCGACAGACGGATGATAGATGAGAGAGAGAGAGAGAGAGAGAGAGAGACAGGCAGATACAGAGAGATAGACCGATAAATAGACAGAGATGAGAGATGAGAGAGAGACCATTATAAAATGATCTGTATTTAAACACAGCCGAGATCCAGGCGATGGCTTGCCATACCCAAATCTGATGTACTTCTGGATACTCACAGCTGGTTTCTGGAGACACTCATCGATGATCCTTTCCATTCTCCTCTTTACAAAATGCAGTGATTTTTGAGGGTAGTATGGAAACAGCAACGGGCTTTCTAATTAAAAACATTAAAAAAAAAAAGTCAAATTAACAAGACCGGCAAGAAAAGGCTGCGTTTTTAATAAAACACATTTTCTATTACTGGACACTTTATGGAAGACGACTGGTGCGTCAACGTAAGCTTTGTAACAATGTAGATGGTCCTTGACTTATGACCCTAGGGGACGGTGCTTCAGTCTCGACAGTCATAAAATGACCTGATCTGTTTCGACTACCAATCTGCGGCGGTCCCAAAGCGAATGCCACAGTCGTTAAGCAAAACCATTGTTTGCTATGGGCCACTTCTTCTGAAAAAACTTAAATGGCATTTCTTCAGCACGCTAGCTGAACCAGGTTTGTTTTTAAGATAGTCAGTTCGACTCATATCTTAGCCTAATGGCTGAGAGTCTAGAAAGAGTGCAGAGAAGAGCAACGAAGAGGATTAGGGGACTGGAGGCTAAAACGTAGGAAGAACGGTTGTGGGAATTGGGTATGTCTACTTCATGGATCGGCAACATTAAACTATTAGTTAAGACATTGTAAGCCGCCCTGAGTCTCCGGAGAAGGGCGGCATATAAATCGAACCAATAAATAAATCAATAAAATAAATAAACACTCAAAGAGTCCAACTGGAAGCCCCCGATTCAATTCTGGAGTCGACCAGAAGTCCGGTTCCCCCATCATCGTCTCCTCCTAGCGTGGTGTCTTTTTTCCTCTGCTGACCGGAAGTCCTATTCCCCCACAACCCTAACCCTAACCCCCACTACCATAGAGTCTCCTCCTAGCGCAGTGTCCAATTTTATTTTTTTTTACTTGTCGTAATAGAAAGCTCTATCAATTGTGGAACCGACATGCCGACTCCTGGTTTAGTTTAATGGAAAGAAGGACAAGGGGGGGGGGGGGGAGACACATGATAGCAGTCTTCCAATATCTAAGGAGCTTTCGCAGAAAAAGGGAGGTCAACTTGTTCTCCAAACCATCCAAGGGCGAAACAAGAAACCGTGGGTGGAAGCTGATCAAGGAGAGATCCAGCTTTGAACTAAGGAGAAATTTCCTGACAGTTAGAACAATTAATCAGTGGAAGGACTTGCCTTTAATGGCCAGATGCCTTTCCTGTCGCCAATGCGGAGTTTTGTTCTATCTCTACATAGTATGTCCGTTATTTACTAGATTGCATTTGTATGTCTGGTAAATACTAGATTGTATTTACTAGATATGCAACTGAATTTCATTTTAACGTATGTCAATTAGTGTACATACGAAGTGACAATATTCTGTTTTATTCCATTATTTTTCCCACTCTGGAACTCTGAACTTTCTTCAGGTCTCACTGTACAGCGAGAGAGAGCAGTTTCACTTTCAGAATTAATCTCAGTTGCACAATGAGGTCAATTACCAAAATGTACAATAACTCAGAGGCACTTCTGGTATTTAATCTTATTTATTAAAAGTGCATCCAACAAGCTGATAAAAAGCTGCACTTGCTCCATTCCTCCCATGAACAGAAGGAGTTTTTCTCATACCAGGGATTGAATATTAATTTTTATTTACTTGTCGTAAAGGCATTTCAGAAGAAAATAGTATTTTTTTTATTATTATTTTTTTTGCTTTCCAAATAAGTCACAACCGCCGGTAACCAAACTCACTGCTGTTTTGAGCAGTGAGCGTCCGTCGCTCGGTAAACCTATCGAAGGATTCACAGAATTCATTTCTGGTTGGAACTCTGGAGTGTCTTATATATAAAGCCCGAGTAAGGCCACACCTAGAATACTTCATCCAGCTTTGGTCACCACGCTATGAAAAAGATGTCGAGACTCTAGAACCGTGATGGTGAAACTATGGCACCATATCTGTGGGCACACGAGCTGATTTTCGGGCTTTCCCAGGCCCACCGGAAGTCGGGAAACAGGCTGTTTCCGGCCTCTGGAGGGCCTGCGGGGTGTGTGTGGGGAAGGCAGTTTTCGCCCTCCCCAGGCTCCTAAAAAGCCTCTGGTGCCTGGGGAGGGTGAAAAACAGGTCTACCAAGGGCACTGTGCCATAATGTGCCAAAAGTGGGGAGAGCACGGGGGGGGGAGGTTGCGTGCATGCGCAGGGGGGCAGGGCGCATTGAATTATGTGGGTAGTTGCATGCAGCACCCACCCACCCCCGCACGCGCGACCCCTACTTTTGGCAATCAATGGCAAAAAAGGTCTAGAAAGAGTGCAGAGAAGAGCAACCAAGATGATGAGGGGACTGGAGGCTAAAACATACAGTTGCAGGAACTGGGCCTGGCTAGTCTAGTGAAGAGAAGGACCAGGGGAGACAGGAGAGCATCTTCCAATATTTGAGGACACAGAGAGGAGGGGGTCAAGCTGTTTTCCAAACCACCCAAAGGTCAGTCAAAGAATAATGGATGGAAGACAAGGAGAGATTCAACCTGGAAATAAGGAGGAATTTTCTGACAGTGAGAACCATCAACCGATGGAGCAGAAGTTGCCTTCAGAAGTTGTGGGAGCTTCATCCCTGGAGGCTTTCAAGAAGAGACTGGACTGCCCTCTGTCAGAAATGGTGTAGGGTCTTCTGCTTGGGCGGGAGGGTCAGACTAGATGACCTCCAAGGTCCCGTCCAACTTTGTTCATCCGTTAAGTATAGTATCTGATATTATAAGACATTCCAGAAATGAATTCTACGAATCCTACGATAGGTTTAATCATGAGCGCTGAATGGAATGGCAGCGGTGTGTTTTAGAAGACATTCAGAAAGGAGCAAGACATGAAACTTTTGGGAGAGTAAATGCAAAAAATTGCAAAATGTTAACCTTGGGGTTGGGGGGTTGGGGGTGTAGGAGAGACTCCCCGGATCTATTTACCCTCCTTCCAAAATGCAAGACGGTGAATTAATAGTTTACCAAGGCCCACTGTCGATTATCTCCAAATGAAAACCGTACCGTACCTTTAAGGCCGTTACTATTTTGAAGGAAATTAAACCACTGGTTTCCATGCGTGTTAGGCGGAGAGACAAGATCGTCGTCTTCATCTTTTAAATACTGAAAAAAGAAAATGGTTTTAATAAGTATCGCGGGGGTGGGTGGGTGGGGAGAGGGGAGAAATGCCTGGACGGTAAGTTTTTCTCCCGATTTGCAAAAATAATAAAATATCAGGTCTGGTTTTTTTTTTTTCCCAAACTGGGAAACAGAAAAAACTTTCAAAAGGTCCAGTCAGGTTTTTTTTTTCTTGTTTTTTTTTTGCTGTAAAAGCCTTTGCAAAAAGTGGTTTATGGCTCAGTCTTGAATCTGTTTATCGCAGCTTTCCTCCAACCGGTCTGTTATCTTTCGAGAGTGGAACAATTTATCAGAAATGGCTGTAAACCTTTGCTCCGTGAAACTCACTCGCAACTACGATTGTGCCTTGTGACTGAGAGTTGTTCATTAAGGGACACATTTTATGCCCCGAATGTGCATGCCCTGGTCCCTTCGGCCTTGCCGCGGGAGAAATTCATGACGAGCGGCAGTGTCGTCGTTCACAAAACCCCGTTTCACTCCTGGATGCATCCATTTAAATCTACTCCATGTAGACCTCGATGTACGGCCGCCATTCATCGTCCTCTTTTAATGACCCCATAATCCCTTGGGGTCTGAGCAATTGAATGGAGCTGAGTGTTTACTGGCCGGATGCCCTTCCTGTCACCAATGCGGATATATAATCTCATTGTGCCCATCATGCCTCTACCTAGGATCGAACTCACAGCTTCCTGATTGTGAGGCGAGAGCGCCACCTCTAGGCCACCGGGCCCACTCAACGTACGACCACCGATGAGCCTAAAAAAAGTCTGTTTCGTTCAGCGAGACATTCGTTCAGGGAGGTTTGCCTCCATTGTATGATGCTTCTTGCCGCCGTCATTAATCGTGGCCACGCTTAAGTGAGAAACCTTGGTGTTTAAGGGAATCTGGTCTCCCCCTTGACGTTGCTGGTCGCAAGATCGCAAAAAGGGATCACGTGACCCCGGGATACTGTGACCGTCGTAACGACGAGTCAGTTTCCGAGCCTCTGAATTTTGATCACATGACCGTGGGGATACTCCGTCGTAAGTGTGAAAAACGATGGTTGTAAGTGTGAAAAGCGGCCGTAAGTGTGAAAAACGGTCCTAAGTCCTTTTTCTTCCCCCCTGAGTGCGGTGGCAACTTTGCCCGATCACTAAGGGAACTGTCGTTAAGTGGAGGACTACCGGGATCTCAAATCTCCAGATTGTTCTACCTCGTGAGATTTGAGGCTACCATCCTACATCTTGCAAGAAGATAAAACATCATTCTGTTTTATTCATAGATATGGCAGGGATCCGCTGTGCAAATCAGCCGGTTTAGACTGGTTTAGGGGAACCGGTAATAGTGACGCATGGGTGCTCGCCTGGGCGTATATCGCTGTGGTTTTGATGCAGCACACATATATGGACGGCACACGTGAGTGAATTCCCGTGTTGTTTGGTGACACACACATGTGTGGATGGCACGCCCGAACGAATTCCCATGTTGTTTGATGTTGCATGCATGCGCGGATGTTGTGCGCTCACATCTCCAGTGCTGGGCGAACCGGTAGTGACAGGATTTGAAGCCCACCTCTAGTGCAAATCTCACGCAAACCCACCTGTGCCCAAGGGTTTTTCTCTACACGGGGAAAAAGTCTGTGTAACATGAGTCCAAAATTGCACACCGCTTCACGAACCGCAGACTTCCTTATGGAAAGTCAAAGCCGGCCAACTTTTCCTTTCTGAAAAACTCCGGGACCCAGGCCGTCACTCAATACAATGACTGACACCTTACCTGCCCAACTCTCTCCACGTTGAAGTATTTCCCTTTTCGATTGTAGAGTTCAGGTGCCTAGAAAAGAAAGAGAGAAAAGGATGGGAGAATAGGGAAGCAACAGTTTTAAGTCCTGAGAATTCTCTTATCAGTAGTAAACCCTTGGCTGGGAATTCGGATTAGTCCCCAACGTTCGTTTAATCAATCAACGATGATATCATGCCATTGAATTGGGTTTTAATAATCCTAAACACCCCCCTGTCTTAGGAAATATTTTAGATGTGTGGACTTTGACTCCCAGAATTCCCTAGCCAGCCATGTTTCCTGAGGAATGGTGGGAGTTTTAAGTCCATGCATCTTGAAAGTTGCTAAGGGTTTTAGGCACTCTGCGGTACAGTATGATCAGAGGGCGGCGGAGGGGAATAGCTTTCAGGGAAGTGGCATAAATAAAGGTTAAGCTACGTTGAGATGACCTGAACGTGCTGAAGGGATGGGAAAGGCTGTTTTTGCTCTCCCCAGATGCATAGAGAGGATCGGGAGCCAGGTGAGAGAAAAAGGGGCCTGCCCCCCCACCCCCAGGTCCTCTGGAGGTAGGAAACGGCTTGTTTCCCTACTTCTGGTGGGCCTAGAAGGCCCGAAAATCAGCCGGTCGGCGGCAGAGCTGAGCTGGCGTACCAGGCGACATGGCTCTGTGTGCCGCCTGTGGTACGCGTACTATAGGTTCGCCATCAGGGTTCTATATTCTATATTCTAATCCTTTTCTAAAATAAAACAAAATAAAAATAAAATAGAAAGCTTACTTCATTGAAGTGCTCCGTGAGAAAATCAGCCACAAAAGTAATGTCCTTCTGAGTCATCTTTGAGAAAAAGGAACACAACAAATCACTACCACCATAAATTTGCACTTCACGCATCGAACACTCAACGCAGCCCAGCCGAATCTAACAGCCGTCACAAATTCTGGAAACCAACAAACTGCCAGAAAATGACATTTTCAAACAACTTGGACAGCAAAACAAAACCAAACTCCAGCGCAGTAATGCAATAATATTTTGAAAAGGAAACGTAAGAAAAAAAAAACATAATTAAGCTAATCCTAAAATCCTTTCGGCTGCTTTTATATTGAACAGAAGTCGGCTTTTAAGAGGACCGAAATGAATCATTTTCTAATGATTAGTTTGCCTGGCAGTTTAAAAGAATATTTTAATGTTTCGTTTATGAAGGAACTGTTTGCAGCTTGGAAGAAACAGAATTTAACACCCGTGTGAGGAAAGCAACTTTCAGGAATTGAATTTGAGTTGTTGCACTGGAGAGATACTCTAATACAGAGTTTCTCAACCTTGGAAGCTTGAAGATGGGTGGACTTCAACTCCCAGAGTCCCCCAGCCAGCGCTGCTGGCTGGGGTATTCTGGGAGTTGAAGTCCACCCATCTTCAAGCTACCAAGGTTGAGAAACAACTGCTCTAATAAGTTTGAGGTGGTTTGTATCTTCTTTGCAAAAGGGTAGGAAAAAAAGCCATAACTTTCAAATTAATTACTAATGTCCAGTCATTATAACTTGGGGCAAAGAAGGCTGCCCATCATGTTGATGTCTAAAGTTGGAATGTCCAATACAAGATTGCAAGATGGTGCACATCCTATTTGATTGTTGCTTGTAGAAGGGGATGAGACACAGGTATCTCAGTCTATATATTAAACGAGTGATCCATTGGACCAGGAGGAGGTCCCCCCGAGAGTAAGGCTTGGGGCTAATTGGCCACTCCCTTAGCCTATTTAAGGAGGAACACCGACTGAAGCAATTTGCAGGGAACAACTTCGTTCACTCTCCTTCGCGTCCTGATCTCAGTTCTCTTATCGGTTTCCTGCAAATTGCTTCTGGGCTTTCTACTAGTAAGATCACGATTATTTATTCTTTGGATTCTTGTAGGCTGTTAAGGAAGTTAATGAACAACCTTTATTTGAAAAAAGACTGATTTAATTTAGTAAACTAAGGTTTGTACAGACTTTGTGTGTGCTGCGTTCTTTGGGGTCCGTAGCTGGGGCAAAACAACGGCAGAGGTAGAAGACCTGGCTCACATCCTATTTGATTGTTGCTTGTATAAGGGGATGAGACACAGGTATCTCAGTCTATATACTAAACGAGTGATCCATTGGGATCCCCATAGCAAAACAACTTACCTTACGAGCATCCAGAATTTGAAAACAACATTTAATACAACACAGTACTTGAGCAAAATGGTTCGGTTGAGATTGGCATAGGTGGGACTGACTGGGGTAGATTGTAGACAGAGGTGGGTTTCAGCAGATTCTGACCAGTTCTGGAGAACCGGTAGCGGGAATTTTGAGTAGTTCGGAGAATCGGTAGTAAAAATTCTGACTGGCCCCACCCCCATCTATTTTCTGACTCCCGAGTCCCAGCTGATCGGGAGGAAATCGGGATATTTACAGTATCCTTCCTCTGCCACACCCACCAGGCCACGCCCTCCAAGCCATGCCACGCCCACCAAGCCACACGCATAGAACTGGTAGTAAAAAATTTTGAAACCCACCACTGATTGTAGGGGTGATCCCAAAATATAATTTTATCATATTTTATTTATCCCTATATTAAATTATTGTATTTTATTCCAATTTTGTTTTAAATTGTGTTTTATTCCAATTTTGTTTTATTCCAATTTCATTTTAAATTGTGTTTTATTCCAATTTCGTTTTAAACTTTGTTTTATTCCAATTTCGTTTTAAACTTTGTTTTATTCCAATTTCGTTTCAAATTGTGCTTTATTTCAATTTCGTTTTAAATTGTGTTTTTTTCCAATTTCGTTTTAAATTGTTTTCTTGATCGGATTTTAGTCATAATTTGTGTTTGGAACTCTGCACTTTGGTCTGGCCCATGGGGCTAATCAATAAACTAAACTGAAACGAAAACGAGATGACTCCGGGTGATTTACAAATAACCACGTGACTAAAAGAACGTTAGGAAGACTCTCAAGTGTCAAAACGGCGTGCTGTCCATCCACCGGGAACTATAGTTTCTCAATTACTTGCTAGATTCTAATTTCGAGGACTCAAAAAATAAGAAGTCTAATAGGGAGACCTTATGAGGTTTGGAGAGTCATGTGGACAGCTGGCCTGGGGGATGTCTAGAAAAGTCAGAAGAACTCAGAGCTGTAAAAGACTTCTGCATCACATTAAAATGAGTAACATTTCAGTCACTCCTACAGTTTTCAGTTTGTTTCAGCACTTTGGTCCAGAAATAAAAGCTCTCAAAAAACTGTCCCCGTCAGAATAGAATAAACGCTGGTTACCTTGTTCAATTCAGGAGGAACAGGGTCTTCGGACATTCGAAGCATGGCTGCAAAAAATAAATAAAAACGAAGCAGAAAAGAGGGAGTTTTCGATCTATGGCCACAACCGACCCCCAAATTTCCGTTGTTCAGCGAGACATTTTGTGAAGGGAGTTTCGCCCCTTTTCGACGACTTTTATTGCCACTGTCGTTAAACGAATCATGGCAGCGAATCTGGCTCCCTCCTTTGATTTTGGAACATTCATAAACACAGCCTGGTTGACAGGTGCCCGAATTTTGAATGCATGACTGTGCAGATGATACAATGAGTGTTAAGTGTGAAAAATGGGGATACGTCACTTTTTCCAGCGCCGTTTGTAAGTTTCAACAGCCCTAGAAGAAGAGTTCTAAATTGAGAATTATCTGCATATCAATGTTAGAGAATACTTGGGAATTGTAGTATGTTATATGAATCTAAATGTAGAAGTTTTGGAGGAAGATTGTTACTTAATTGATTTTTATTGAATATGCTCAATTGTCGAAATGTATTATTTGAAATAGTTGATAAAAGAATTATTGGAGACTGGAAGAAGGGATTTTAAGGTAATAACTGGGGACTGTATTATGTTACGTGAATGCAAATTTAGGGGTTCAAATTTTAAGGAGGGAAGAGAAAAAATGAACTACATGATGATGAGAAGTTAAGATGAAGGGTAATACCGGTTTTTTAAATGTTGGATAACAATATGTCTGCGAAGACGCAACCCAGCTCAGAGAGCATCAAAATACTTCACAAATCATATTGCACCAAATACAAATTCCTTGTGCATCCAATCACACTTGGCCAATAAGGAATTCTGTTCTGTTCTGTTCTGTTCTGTTCTGTTCTGTTCTGTTCTGTTCTGTTCTGTTCTGTTCTGTTCTGTTCTGTTCTACTCTACTCTACTCTACTCTACTCTACTCTACTCTACTCTACTCTACTCTACTCTACTCTACTCTTCTTTTCTCTTCTTCTATTCTACTCTACTCTACTCTATTCCAGGCTAATTCTCTTCTCTTCTCTTCTCTTCTCTTCTCTTCTCTTCTCTTCTCTTCTCTTCTCTTCTCTTCTCTTCTCTTCTCTGTCCAGTTCAGTCCAGTCCCTATTCTATCTTATCCCATCCCATCCCATCCCATCCCATCCCATCCCATCCCATCCCATCCCATCCCATCCCATCCCATCCCATCCCATCCCATCCCATCCCATCCCATCCCATCCCATTCTATTCTATTCTATTCTATTCTATTCTATTCTATTCTATTCTTCTATTCCTCGTCTTTTTCTCTATTTCTCCTCCTCCTCTTCCTCCTCCTCCTCCTCCTCCTTTACTTTTCTATCCCATCCCATCCTATCCTATTCTATATTCTATTATAATTGGTAACTGAACTGAAGGGGGTAGAAGCTATAAAGGCCATCGTGTAGACACATCACTGCCTTCTCGTTGGCACAACCCACCATTAACTTAGATCCAGGGATGGGATTCAGCCGGTTCGTAACGGTCTAGGCAACCAGTAGTTGTGACCTGCAGGCGGGCCCGCCCACTCGCCCTGGAGCTATGCCGTCCGGTTTAGCTGCGTTTTTTTAAGCCGCACGCATGCGTATAAGCACACGCATGAACAAAGAACATCCATAGACGGCCACGTGTGCATGCTCACATTTTCGGTGCTAGGCCGAACTGGTTGAAGCCCAACTTTGCTTAGATCAACTGAGCCCAAGAAAGCTGTGCAGCCGTTGCTTTGAAAGCAGCTTTTTAAGAGTCCAACCAGATAGAGAGAGAGAAAAAAGAAGTATTTAGAATTACGACCGTTTTCCTTACCCACATAAAGCCAACGGAAGAATGCTTTGAAATTTTTCATGCTGCTGTCTATAACTCTGGGAGGGAAAACAGAGAGAAAAAGAAATGATTCTCTTAAGGTGGCATTCCTCAAGGGAAACTGAGTTTTGTTTGTGAGTTCAGTCATTTATAGGTCATCCTCGAGTTACGACCCACAACGGAGCCCAAATTTTCCGTCGTTAAGCGAGACATTTTTTCAGTGAGTTTTGCCCCGTTTTGTGATCTCTCTTGCCGCAGTTGTTAAGTGAATCACTGCAGGTGGTCAGTTAGTAACCCGGTTTTTGAGGGAATCTGGCTTCCCCATTAAGTCACAAAAAAAAAAAAAGGATCGGGGGACACAGCGACCGTCGTAAGTGTGAGCCAGTTCTCTGAATTATGATCACATGACCACGGGGAGGCTGCAGAAGCCCTCAGTGTGAAAAAAAAATCTGTCCCAAGTCACATTTTTCACTGTGCCATTCTAGCTTGGGACGGTCGCTAAATGAAGCGATCGCGACTTACGTCGGGAACGACCTCTATCCAAAACGAAGGGTTTGCAAAATAATTTCGGTGACTTACTGGAGAAGTTCGTTGGCTTTCAGAATGAAGGAACCCACCGCAGTGATCGCCTCTGCAAATAAAAGAGTAAAAGGGATTGAAGGCCCGGCGAACGCGGCTTCAACAGCGAAATCGGCGAGGCGGTGTCCTACCTTCGATTCCGGAGGCGTCTAAGCCAAGGCATTCGTACTTCTGCTTCCACAAAGCCATGCCTTTCAGCTCGCTCAGGTGGTACAGCAGGGCCTCCGAACCACTATCAAAGCAACAGGGGGTCCCGTTAGAAAGGTTGGGAGAAAGATCGGCCTCTCAGGGGTGCCGGAAGCCAGCCGTAGAGGCAGAAAACAACAACAACAAAGAATCAAACAAGTGGTGGATTTTTTCTTTTGCTCCTGGACTTTCGCCTAACAGACTGATAAAAACAAACCAAATTGGAAATAGGTTTATGGGGTCTTTCCTTCCTTTCCTTTACTCCTTCCCCTTCCCTTCCTCCTTTCCTTTCCTTTCGTCCCTTTTTCCTCTCCTTTCCTTCCCTCCTTTCCTTTCCTTCCCCCCCTTTTTCCCTTTCCTTTCCTTCCCTTTCTTTCCTTTGTCCCTTCTTTAATTTCCTTTCCTTTGTCCCTTTTTCATCTCCTTTCTTTTCCTTCCCTTCCTTTACTCCTTCCCTTCCCTTCCCCCTTTCCTTTCCTTCCTCCCTTTTTTCCCTTTCCTTTCCTTCCCTTTCTTTCCTTTGTCCCTTCTTTAATTCCCTTTCCTTTGTCCCTTTTTCATTTTTCTTTTCCTTCCCTTCCTTTACTCCTTCCCTTCCCTTCCTTTCCTTTCCTTCCTCCCTTTTTTCCCTTTCCTTTCCTTCCCTTTCTTTCCTTTGTCCCTTCTTTAATTTCCTTTCGTCCCTTCTTTAATTTCCTTTCCTTTGTCCCTTTTTCATCTCCTTTCTTTTCCTTCCCTTCCTTTACTCCTTCCCTTCCCTTCCTCCTTTCCTTTCCTTTGTCCCTTCTTCCTTTCCTTTCTCTTCTTTCCTTTCCTTTCCTTCCCTCCTTTCCTTCCTCCTTTCCTTTGCATCTTTTTCCTCTTCTTTCCTTTGTCCATTTTCCCTTTCCTTTCCTTTTCTCATTTCTTTCTCTTTCCCTTCCTCTCCTCTTCTTCCTCGCATCTTCATCTCCTGTCTTTCCCTTTCTTCCATTTTACTTTCGTTTCCTTTCCCTTCCCCCTCCTTCCTATCTTCTCCCCTATCCTCTCCTATTTTCCTTCCTTCTCTTTTTCTTTCTTTTTGTTCTCTTCCCTTTCCCTTCCCCCTCCTTCATCCCCCTTCCTCTCCTCTCTCTTTCTCACCCTCCCTCCCTTTCCTTCTTCTTCTTTCTTTTCTTCCTCCTTTCCTCCCCTCCCCTCCCCTCCCACTTTCCCTCCTTTCTTTTGGTTTTCCCTCTACTCTGATGAAGTGTAATTTCTGAAACAAATCATTACTATTCAAAATTCAATCCCATCAAAGAATCCCCTCATCTAGCTGAAAAGTCCAAATCTTTTTATTCCTCTTTTTAACAGAAGGAAGTGAGATAGACAGGAACACGTTTTAAGCGATGTCAGGGTTTAGAGAAAAGTCCCCCAATCCTGGCTACTTTAAGACCTGTCGACTACAACTCCCATAATTCCCCAGCCAGCCCACCCCCAGGTTTTAAAGTGGCCAAGATTGCAAAACCCCGATTCAGAGCCATAATTGAGAAAAGAGCAATAATAATATAGAAACATCACCAGCGTATCTAAATCCATGTGCCTGCTGAATTTTACCTCTGCAGGTGACTTATCACAAGCTTCTGGATGCTGGAGTAAGACGATTCCATGGACTGGCCAAGTTTTTTTAAACCCTGTGGGGGGAAGAAAGTGCATATTTGGTCAAGCTGGACAACCCCACTCAAACCACAAGAATTTCTAGCAAAGATGTTTAAATGCATGTCTGCCAAATGCTGGAAATGAAATCAGATACTGGGCACCTACTAGCACATGTGGTGGGCATGTGCGAAAGTGAAGAATGATTGGATAAAAATACATACAGGGTTAGAAAAAAATGTAAAAAAGCTACATATAGATTATAAACCAGAAATATTTTTGTTAGGCATTGTACCAGAAAAATATAATAAAGGGAATTTGTATTTAATATTGCCTGTTTTGACGGGAGCAATAATTGTATTTGCACAGTATTGGAAAAAAGGAGGAAACACCGAGAGAGGAAGAATGTAATTTTAAAAAATATATATTAGATCGCGCAGAAATGGATAGACTGACATTAAAGATAAAACAGAAGGAAGATATACAGAATACTTTCAAATATGGGATTTGTTTTATAATAGAAGTAGAAATTAGGAGCTGGGAAAACATTATATTATGTAAGCAATTGACCCAGACAATACACAGTTAACAAAGCACGTATCTTTTCTTTTATGTACACTGAGACCGTATGCACAAAGACAAATTCCTTGTGTGTCCAATCACACTTGGCCAATAAAAAATTCTATTCTATTCTATTCTATTCTATTCTATTCTATTCTATTCTATTCTATTCTATTCTATTCTATTCTATTCTATCCTATCCTATCCTATCCTATCCTATCCTATCCTATCCTATCCTATCCTATCCTATCCTATCCTATCCTATCCTAATCTTCATTTAACGACCCCATAATCTCTTGCAGGGTGGAGTCTGGGCAACTGAATGGAGCTAGTGGAGTGTTTTACTGGCCGGACACCCTTCCTGTCGCCAATGTGGAGTTTTGTTCGGCAGATATATTCTCACTGTGCACAAAGCACTTATGTATGTTAAATGAAAATGTACAAAGAAACGATGTAAAAAAAACCACAAGAATTTCATACCGTATAAGCTGCCCTACCTTGACGGTGAGCTGGTTCATTAGCAATGCCTGAAGCTCAATGCTTTTTGAAGAAGGAGAAGAAAGGAAAAAGAAAAAAAGAACACCGTTTTATTTTTATTTTTCCTGCTGGAAGAAGGCTCAAACGTGGATGGGGTTGGAATAATTTACCTTGCTTTGCCCCACAAAAGTAACTCCATAAATTCATCCTGCACGGACGTGGTTGTATTCTTCTCCTTAAAAAAATAAAATAAAATAAAAATAAAAATGGGGATTCCTATGCTCTGGCATTTCAAGCTTCTCCTTGAATCCACGAACACCGAACTAGCTGTCAACTGGCACAACCACAAACTGTAATTTTGACCTCGGTGACACTGAGCAACGCCCGTTCGATTGGGATGGAACAAAAATCATTTATTTATTTATTTATTTATTATTTATTAATTAAATTTCTATACCGCCCTTCTCCTTCCGGACTCAGGGCGGTGAACAGCCAATTTAAAACCAATACGAATACAAAAAGTTAAAACGTACTAAGATCAATATAAATTTAGGCTGAAAATGTAAAATCAAATAAAACTCTAAAAAGTTTAAAAATAGGAGGGATCAGGCAAGTCCGGCAAGTTGGAAGAGATGAGTCTTCAAAGCCCGACGAAAGGTCCGGAGGTCAGCGATAGTCCTCAGATCTGGAGGGAGATCGTTCCAGAGGGTGGGGGCTACCACAGAGAAGGCTCTCCCCCTGGGGGTCGCCAGCCGGCATTGTCTGGCTGACGGCACCCTGAGGAGGCCCTCTCTGTGGGAGCGAACCGGCCGGTGGGAGGCAATAGGTGGCAGAAGGCGGTCCCGTAAGTACCCTGGTCCTAAGCCATGGAGCGCTTTAAAGGTGATTACCAACACCTTGAAACGCACCCGGAAATCAACCGGCAACCAATGCAGCTCACGCAGGAGAGGTGTCACATGGGAGCGCCCTGTCGCTCCCATAATCCCCCGCGCGGCCGCATTCTGTACCAGCTGAAGTCTCCGGGTGCATCCCAAGGGGAGCCCCATGTAGAGAGCATTACAGTAGTCCAAGCGAGACGTGACGAGCGCCTGAGTGACTGTGCGTAGGGAGTCCCGATCTAGAAAGGGCTGCAACTGGCGTATCAGGCGGACCTGATAAAAAGCTCCCCTGGCCACAGCTGTCATATGCTCCTCTAAAGACAGCCGTGGGTCCAGGAGGACGCCCAAGTTGCGAACCGTTTCCGTGGGGGCCAAAGATTCACCCCCAATAACCAGCGATGGAGTCAGTTGGCTATATCGGGACGCCGGCAGCCACAGCCACTCGGTCTTGGAGGGGTTGAGTCGAGGCCTGTTTCTCCCCATCCAGACCCGCACAGCTTCAAGGCACTGGGACATCACTTCCACGGCATCGTTGGGGTGGTCTGGGGTGGAAATGTACACCTGCGTATCATCAGCATACTGATGGAATTCCACCCCAAAACCACGGATGATCTCACCCAGCGGCTTTACATAAATGTTGAACAGGAGGGGCGAGAGGACCGATCCCTGCGGCACCCCACACATTAGGCGCCTCGGGGTCGACCGCTGCCCCCCTGTCAATTCATGACACCCCACACCACACGTGTGGATTCTATCAACAAACGTGTCAACTTGGAGCCAGACACTGTGACCATCATAAATATGAGTCGGTTGCCACGCGTTGTAAATTGAGGACTACCATTATTCTGCCCCATCTACGGACTCCAAAGAACGCAGCACACACAAAGTCCGTTCAAACCTTGGTTTAATAAATAAACCAGTCATTTACAACAACGGCTGTTAATTAATTGCATTAACTGCTGCCAAGAACTCAAAGAATAATACTGAAAGCTTACTATGGTTGGCAGAATGCCCAGAAGCAATTTGCAGGAAGCTGATAAGATAAGCAAGACAAGACACGAAGGTATGTGAACAAAGTTGTTCCCTGCAAATTGCTTCAGTCGGCGTTCCTCCTTAAATAGGCTAAGGGAGTGGCCAATTAGCCCCAAGCCTTACTCTCAAGGAGACCTCCTCCTGAGGAGCCACTCTTGCCTTTTGGCAGCTCTATGTGCCCGTGTATCAAGAAGAGGCTCCTCCTCTTTGTCCTCTTCACTTGAAGGAGCTTCTGGAGGTTCTGAAGGCCCAGGCTGAATCCCCGCCTCTGGCACCACATCTTCTCCAGCCTCCTCATTGTCTGACTCGAAAAAAAGTGACTTAGGACCATTTTTCACACTTACGACCATGGTCACGTGATCAAAAAAATCGGACGTTTGGCAACTGACTCACATTTACGACGGTCGCAGCATCCCAGGGGTGTGGGGGTGTCACACGATTCTCCTTTTGAGACCTTCTTGACAAGCAAAGTCCATGGAAAACCCCGATTCATTTAACAACGGTGTTACTTTTTTTTTTTAAACAATTGCCGCGATTCGCTTAAACCATGGTGGCGGGAAAGGTCGTAAAACGGAGCCAAATTCACTTATCCAGTTTCCAGAGTTTCGCTTAGTAACAAAAAAATGTTGGGGCTCAGTTGCGGTCGTTAAGTCGCGGGCTGCCTGTATTAAAAAGCGTTAATAATTGGGGAGGATCGTTTTGGCAATACCTGTACAAACTTGGTTAATCGTGAATCCATCTGCAACAATATTTCTTCCCAGGCTTCACACATGCAGGTGAGCGAAAGCTTTAAGTACTGTTTGCAAACAGAGGGGGAAAAAAAATAATCAAATATTAGGGGGAAAGGCATAAATTGTACATTTCCTTATAATCACATTTTGTTTAGCTTAATGTTCCGTTTTCAAACAAACGAAAAAAAACAGCACACATCACTAGAACAGGATAAAAGAATTACAAATTGCATTAAATATTTTATGAAGGTTTCTGATAACTGTATGATTTATACTTTAAAAATATATACATCGAAGCAAATGAAAGAGAAAAAGGGAATGATAATTGGTTAGGATTAAAGATTTAAGTAACGGGTTTTTGGGGATAATGGCATAGTTAAATAGACAGATTTGAGGGAAATAACTGAGTAAAATATTAAACTGTGTTAACTGAAAATTAAGATTTGTTAGTGATTTGTATTGATTTGTGACCAGATCAAAAGATTTGTTTTGAAAGGAGGTGTTTTATGTTTATGTTTAAAAAAAATAATAATAAACTTTTTATAAAAAAAAAAGAATTACAAATTGCAATAAACCCCGTTAGGATTGGCCTTATCGTATCAAAATAATCATAATATCTTCTTTTTTTTTCCCCCAGCTTAGATCTTAATGTCTTATTCAACTGCACCAAAGAAGTTGGATTTAATGCCTTTTTTTCTCTCTCTTTTCCTTTCTTTCCCATACTATTCACTTCCCTTTTTCCTTCTCTAATTTCCCTAATATTTGCTTTTGAATTCTCATAGCTGATTTGGAAATAATATAAAGCTTATATAGTGACATTTATTAAGTGTGCTAACATTTCAACCCTGAACAGGCAGTCCTTGATTCATTTAGTGACTGTTCACTAAAGGCACTGAAGAAAGTGACTTATGAACATTTTTCACACTTGCAACCTGTGTCACATCCCCATGATCACGTAATCAAAATTCAGATGTCTGACGATTGATTCATATTTATGAGTATTAAAGCAAAGCTGGCTGGGGAATTCTGGGAGTTGAAGTCCACAAGTCTTTAAAACTTTGCCAGCTGAGGGATTCTGGGAGTTGAAGTCCAGAAGTCGTAAAGCTTTGCTGGCTGAGGAATTCTGGGAGTTGAAGTCTACAAGTCTTAAAGCAAAGCTGGCTGAGGAATTCTGGGAGTTGAAGTTAAAGCAAGGTTGGCTGGGGAATTCTGGGAGTTGAAGTCCACAAGCCGTAAAGCTTTGCTGGCTGAGGAATTCTGGGAGTTGAAGTCTACAAGTCTTAAAGCAAAGTTGGCTGAGGAATTCTGGGAGTTGAAGTTAAAGCAAAGCTGGCCGAGGAATTCTGGGAGTTGAAGTCTACAAGTCTTAAAGCAAAGCTGGCTGAGGAATTCTGGGAGTTGAAGTTAAAGCAAAGTTGGCTGGGGAATTCTGGGAGTTGAAGTCCACAAGCCTTAAAGTTGCCAAGGTTGGAGACCCCTGCTCTATAGAATATCTCGCTATTGGTACAATTGGAAAAGACGGAGATTTTAATGCCGTACCTGCAGGAGAGTTGAAATGTGTGTAAATTTCCGGGCCATTCGAGTCACTTCTGGTAAATAGGTTGAGAGCAGGCTGGTGTCCATCTAAATCAGAGAACCAATTTAGTACCCAGACAATATTACTGCAAAACTGCAGAACAGGCTGCAACTCAGAACAAAAAAATTAAATTAAAATTTACATTAAATTAAAAATTAAATTAAAAATCTTATTTTTTTTATGCGGGAGCACAATTCGGTTTTTTTAAAACCAGGGAATAATGGTTGAATGGATGTTCCGTTTCAAAATATTAAGAGTCTCTGGGTTCATTAAAAGGCAGCAAAATCCCCATTCCCACCCTACTCCAGGGGAAGGATATTGCAAAATCCCCATTCCCTTCTCACTCTAGGACCAGCCAGAGGTGGCATTTGCCAGTTGTCTGAGCTACTCAGAATTTTCGCTACCGGTTCTCCAGAACCTGTCAGAACCTGTTGGATTTCACCCGTGCCTGTACCCCATTTTGGCGGCCAAAGGCATCGTGGGCCGGTCCTTTGCTATTTTGAAGCCGACCCCTTAGGCCAGATTTAAGCACCCCGCAGGACAGATCCGGCCTATAGACCTTGAGTATGACACCCCTGATCTAGTGGTTAAGACACCAGTCTAAAAAGTGGGAGGCTGCGAGTTCAAGTCCCACCTTAGCCACCTTAGCTGGCTGGGTGACTTTGGGACCGTCAACCTCTCTCAGCCTGACTCACTTCACAAATGTTTTACTTTGCAACAGAAATTTGAGGTTCAATTGTGGTCGTAAATCAAGTCACTTGTATAATATATTTTTCTTGTTAAACAAGGATGAGAGGTTTAGAGACTCATAATGTAAGAGGAGAATTTATCATTTATATTTTTATTTTTTTCAGCATCCAGTAAGGATGAATTATTATTATTATTTTTAATGTTTGGGTCAATTTTTTGTACACAATTTTTTGTTGTTGCTATTACTGTTGGCTATATGTTTTTTTCTGTTTTTTTCTTGTATATTTTATTTCCATTGATAAAACTTAATTAATATATTTTTTTTTTAAAAAAAGAAAGGAATTATGCAAAAGAGACTCAGGTGGCTATCTTCCAAGTTTATAGGAATACTAAAAGAGCTGGAAAAAAATCAGCTCTGTTGCTATCTTTTTTCCTCCCTTCCATTCAATCGCGTTAGCCTCCAAGATAACCTCTTGGATAAACCCTTTGCTGTTTTCTTGGCAAGGTTTTCTCAGAAGTGGTTTTGCCATTGCCTCCTTCTCAGGGCTGAGAGAGAGTGACTGGCCCGCCCAATTGCCTTCATGTAGAAATAGAACTCACACTCTCCCAGTTATAGCCAGACGCCTCAACCACTGCACCAAATTAACTCTCCTGTTACCTGTAGCTGTTTTTATTTTTAAATAAAATTTTAGCCTTTCCGTGGAGTTGATTTCTTGGCTTGATCTACATAGTGGAACTCACAAAACACATAAATGTAGGACCAGATTGGGAGAAAACGAAACAAAATAATTATATCCTGCTGGTGAATTTCCAGAAGACATTGGTAGAATGTATTCCAAAGTTAGTGTGTGATCATCTTCTTTTAACGACCCCATAATCCTTTGGGGGGGGGGGGGGGTGGAGTCTGGGCAACTGAACGGAACTAGCAGAGTGTTTTAGTGGCCGGATGCCCTTCCCTGTCGCCAATGCGGAGTTTTGTTCAGCAGATATATTCTCATTGTGCCCGGAGAGAGAAAAATCTGCCTCTACCTAGGATCGAACTCACAGCCTCCTGATTGTGAGAAGAGAGCGCCACCTCTAGGCCACCGCACCACTCCAAAGCAGGGGTGAAATCCATCAGGTTCCGGAGAACCGGTAGTGGAAATTTCAAGTAGTTCGGAGAATCGGCAAATACCATCTCTGGCTGGCCCCCGAGTGGGGTGGGAATGGAGATTTTGCAATCTCCTTCCCCCAGGAGTGGGGAGGGAATGGGGATTTTGTAGTATCTTTCCCCTGCCACGCCCACCAAGCCACGCCACGCCCACCAAGCCACACCACGCCCACCAAGCCGCGGTAGTAAAAAAAAATGGATTTCACCACTGCTCCAAAGTTAGCTTGCGATGTTCTTAACAAAATAAGACCCTGCGAAGTTCTTGATCGAACGGCCACGATCTTCTACTCACTTGGAAGTACGTTATTTCGGGATTGGTGTCCGGACAATTGTCTACTTCGGTCACAACCGAAAGTGATTTCAAGTCACTGGATAAGCACAACGCAAGGCAGGAACCCGTCACCTGGAACAGCAAAAATCATAAACCACGTTTTCTTTAAATATTCAAAAACAGCTCTCACACTGCAAGCTGTGGCATTTTTTGCCTCTTTTAGTAGCAGGTGATTACGACTCTGGGGTTGTTTATTCCCATCTTTATCGTTTATCCTGCTGTGTTTTAAAAGAAGCAAGTTTGCTACACAGGTAGTCCTCGACTTATGACCACGACTGAGAACAAAATTTCTATCACTAAGTGAGGCGTTTTGTTGGCGCATTCACAACTTCTGGAGGCACGTTGTTGTTGTTCCACTGATTAATTGTTACATTAATTCGATTAATTGTTCTATTAATTCGATTCATTGTTCTATTCTGACTTTGCTTGTCAGAAGGGGATCGTGGAATCCCGGGGACATGACAACCGTCATAAATATGAGGCAGTTGTCAAGCTTCTGAATTTTGATCACGCCATCGTGGAGATGCTGCAAAGAGCCTTGGTGGCGCAGCAGCTTAAGTGGTGTTAAAGTGACACCAGCTGACTGCAATTATTGCGAGTTCGAATCTCACCAGGCTCAAGGTGGACTCAGCCGTCCATCCTTCCGAGGTAGGTAAAATAAGGACCCGGATTGTGGGGGCAATAAGCTGACTTTGTATAAAAAAGAACACCCCTTAGGGGGGCCCGAAAGCCCTACTAAGCAGGTATATACAAAAGTATGAAGGCTATTGCTTAACGCATTGTAAGCCACCCTGAGTCTCCAGAGAAGGGCGGTATATAAATTAAATTTAAAAAAACAAAACAAAACTGGTCATTAAGTGTAATCTATTCATAAATGGTTGAGTTTATACTTCATGGAAACTCTCACTACGATTGCTCAAAATCTTTGCTATAAAAATCTTGTTTTAACTGAATAATACAGTGATGTTCATGGATTTTGTTTTATTTTTGCCATGGGGTTCTTTGGAGTTTAGATTTAGAACCCATTTATATTTAAAAACAAAATTAAACATGCGGTTTTAGCCAAGATATTAGAGAGGTAAATAAGCTGTTCTCCAGCTGGATTTCAAACTTGTGAGATGGGAAGAGGGAAGTGACGTATTTTCAGACGGGAAGGGAGAAAGTAGGAAACTATTTTGAAGATCTAATAAAAAAATCCAGCTGCAAAGCAAATCTCTGAAGGGAGGATATCTCTGGAGATTCTCAGACATCCAAGTCATGGTTGCCCCAAAGGTGTATTTTAAAAAAGCAACTGGACTTTCTTGGATTTTTTTCCCCCTTAAAAACCATTTCACTTCTCCTCTAAGAAGCTTCTTCAATTCAGAGCTTCAAAAATTTCCTTGAAGACATTTCGCTTCTCACCTTAGAAGCTTCTTCAGTTCAGAAGTTCATTAGATCTTCATAAGCTTCCTTGAAAACATTTTGCTTCTCGTCCAAGAAGCTTCTTCAGTTCTGAAGTTCATTAGATCTTCAAAATAGTTTCCTTGAAAACATTTCCCTTCTCACCTTAGAAGCTTCTTCGGTTCTGAAGAACGACCCTTCTTTTCTGAAGAACTGAAGAAGCTTCTCGGATGAGAAGCGAAATGTTTTCAAGGAAAAAAAAATAAACAAAAAAGACCAGTTCCCTTTTGGAAAAACACCTCTGGCGGTCTGAAGGGAAGAAGATTTTCACTGAACAAGTGTGACAGCAAAAAGAACTACGTACCCCTGTTATGGTTGCAATCTTGTACATTCCGTAAGCATAGATCTCAATGAATCCATCAATACCTCCAAGAACCAGGGCATTAAGCCTATGTAGGAGAGAGAGAGAGAGAGAGAGAAAGACAGACAGAAAGAGAGACAGAGAGGGGAGAGAGGGAGGCGGAGAGGGAGACACAGAGGAGGAGAGGAGAGAAAGAGAGAGACAGAGAGAGGGGGAAGAGAAAAAAGAGAGAGAGAGACAGAGAGGAGAGAGAGAGGGAGGGAGGGAGAGAGAGAGGGGGGAGAGGCGGGGGAGAGAAAAGAGAGAAGAGAGAGACAGAGGAGAGAAAGACAAAGGGACAGAGACAGAGAGAGGTGAGAGAGGAGAGAAAGAGGGGGGAAGACATACAGAGAGAGAGAGAGGAGAGAAAGAGAGAGAGGGAACAGAGAAAAGGGGGAGAGAAAAAGAGAGAGACAGAGAGGAGAGGGAGGGAGACACAGAGACAGAGAGAAAGAGATAGAGAGAGGGGGAAGAGAAAAAGAGAGACAGAGAGGAGAGAGAGGGGGAGGTAGGGAGAGAGAGGGGGAGAGAGAAAAAAGAGAAGAGAGAGACAGAGCGACAGAGGGGAGAGAAAGACAGAGAGACAGAAACAGAGAGAAGAGAGAGAGATAGAGAGAGGAGAGAGGTGGGAAGACATACAGAGAGAGAGGGGGGAGAAAGAGAGACAGAGAGAGAACAGAGAGAAGGGGAGAGAAAGAGAGAGGAGAGGGAGACAGAGAGAGAGAGAAACAGAGAGAAACAGAGACAGAGAGGAGACAGACACAGAGAGAGACAGAGAGAAAGAGAGAGGAAAGAGAGAGAGAGAAGGAAAGAGAGAAAGTAATGGATGCAGATCAGTGTTAGCCATCACTTGGACATGTATATAGGTAGCCCTCAATTTATGACCCCAATTGAGCCCAAAATTTAGGTTGCTAAGAGAAACACTTAATCAAATCAGATTAATCGAACAAATTGCTACCGGTTGTATTGGCTTCTTGAGCAAAACTTGCTCGGTTTCCTATTAGGCACCCACAATCGAAACCTAATTTTTCCCCCGTTTGGGAAATAATAATAATAATAATAATAATAATAATAATAATAATAATAATAATAATAATAATAATAATAATAAAAACATGGTTACCTGACATCGCCCATGAGTTTCATAATTTCATCAGACTTTTCTTCACTGAAATATAATAATCAAGATCAGTTAAAAGAAGCTCTTAATCCGGAAACTTTTCTTTTTGGATTTAATGGATAAAAACTTTGGGAGTTGGGTGGGATCGAATTTTGATGTTATATATTTGGATGCCAGCATAATTACTTCATGCACAAAAACAGAAGGACACATCGATTCCCGTAACAGACAAAGAGCTGCAGAAGTTGGTGAAGTTGGCAGAGATGGCTAAATTGAACGCTTTGATAAAAGGGGGGGGAAAAAATCAAAATTATTTGTTTCTACTTGGAAACCGCTTCTGAACTTTGTGCTCGGGGTGGGGAAAAAAACGAATCTTTGATTTTGGGTTTTACCAATTAGGTAGATCTGTTGTTATTGTTTAGTCTGTAAGTTAAAGGTAAAGGCTCCCCTGGCACATATGTGCTAGTCGTTCCCGACTCTAGGGGGCCGTGCTCCTCTCCGTTCCAAAGCCGAAGAGCCAGCGCTGTCCGAAGACGTCTCCGTGGTCCTGTGGCTGGCATGACTCAACGCCAAAGGCGCACGGAACTCCGTTCTCTTGCCACCAAAGGTGGTCCCTATTTTTCTACTGGCATTTTTTAGTGCTTTCGAACTGCTAGGTTGGCAGAAGCTGGGACAAATCACGGGAGCTCACCCCGTTATGTGGCGCTAGGGATTCGAACCGCTGAACTGCCGACCTTTTGATCGACAAGCTCAGCGTCTTTAGCCACTGAGCCATTGTGTCCCTTAGTCACAGCTAGTTTATTTTATTATGTAAAAGTTTTTAAAAAATGAGATTTGATGCTGTTATCTTATTCTAGTACACCAAAGGGAATTTCTGGTACACCAAATCCAAATTTTCTCTTTTCCCCCCGTTTCCCTACACTTTTCCCTTCTCTTCTCCCGCCCTTATTTTCCCACCGTTTTCTTTTGTATTTTATATTATAAACTAGTATTTTAAAAAAAAGATCAGTTAAAAGAAGCATGTCTGACCAAACCTTCAAATTCTCAAAGAGTAAACAAACAGAATAGGAGTTTTACCTGAAGATTTTTGCTGTGGTACTGTAGCTGAATTAAAAAAAAAGAAAGAAAGAAACAGAAGCAGATTCAGAGAATGGTGTGGACAGTTAGCTAATTAAACAAGGGAGAGAGGGATGGATGGATGGATGGATAAATAAAACATCTCCATGTTCCCTGCAGTTATTAAAATATACAAGCAGCCTTATAA
Source organism: Coluber constrictor foxii (assembly GCA_038048745.1). Taxonomy (NCBI): domain Eukaryota; kingdom Metazoa; phylum Chordata; class Lepidosauria; order Squamata; family Colubridae; genus Coluber; species Coluber constrictor. Next base: position 74,892,906 of record CM075965.1, on the reverse strand, counting down.
CTTATGATAAGTCAGGTCGTATTAATTCTATTCTTGCTCTGGATGAGGCCAAAACTTCTTCTGGACAATTCTATTTTAAAATAATCTGGAGACTTCCCAAAATCATCATAATCTTTTAACGACCCCATGATCCCTTGCGGGCTGGAGTCTGGGCAACTGTATGGAGCTACCCTATTTTCCCCAAAATAAGACTAATAATAATAATAATAATAATAATAATAATAATAATAATAATAATAATAATAATAATAATAATAATAATCCCAATCAGACAATAAGGCCAAGCACTTATTTCAGGGTTTTAAAAAATATAAGACAGGGTCTTATTTTCAGGGAAACATGGTAGCAGAATGTATTAATGGCCAGCTGCCCTTCCTGTCGCCAGTGCGGAGTTTTGTTCAGCAGATATATCCTCATTGTGCCCAGAGAGAAAAATATCTGCCTCTACCTAGGATCGAACCCACAGCCTCCTGATTGTGAAGCGAGAGCTCCACCTCTAGGCCATCACACCACTCCTGGAGACTTCCAAAAACAATCCTTCCAAACTTGGCTAGAAATCATCAAACTGCCCCCAAAATGGTACAGTCCCAAAAGATCTCCCACATCGTTGTACCATGAATTTTAGCGAAAACTCTCAGTCCCTCAAAAGTGTGGCTAAGGGTAAAACACTATTTAATTCAACCAGGCTTATTCTCTTTAATTCATTTTTTTTATTTAACTTTTTTAAAAAACAAAAAGAAAGCTTTAACACTTTTTCTGTTTCAACAGTTTCGCACCAGTCAAAAATTTCATACTAATACATTTTTTCCTCCCTTATTTCTACTATATCTTTGATACATATACTTCTGATATTTATGTATTTATTTATTTACATATATACATAACAATACCTGTGTACACACTTTCATTTCTATTTTCTACAATTTATTCTGAGCCACTGCACTGCCCTAGGAGTAAATCCATTCTACTCAATGGATTTACTTCTAAGCAATGTTACCTTAGACATGGTGTAGAAAAAAAAAATTAAAATCATAAAACAGCCAACAATCAGGCCACAAATTCAGGCATATGTTCAACGTCAGAAACTGCCTTCCATGCTAAAAATGGCTTCGTTCAACCATCAAAGGTTTGTAGCGGCCAGGCTCCCTACAAACTCACACAACTTCATTGTTCCCCCCAAGAACACAACTTACTTCTTTGGCAAAGCAGGCAGTTTAGGAAGGAGGAGATTGGCTTCGTCTTCAGCGTTATAAAACGAAGTGAGAACACTGAAATGAAAGAACGATACTTGGATTTAATGCCTGGAAGATCCCAGTAAAAATAAAAAAACTACATTTCGGAACCCTCTTCCCAAACACGATTCTCTTCCGAGGTGTGTGTGAAAGTTACGAATCCCAGAACAACCCACTTTGAAGGCCGATTTCAAAATAATGACCGTACTTTTCAGAATATAAAACACACTTTTTTCCCCCCTAAAAGAGGGTGGAAATGTCGGTACGTCTTATACACCGAATACGGCCATTTTTAGCTTCCTGAAACCCTGCCCCATGTGTCCCATTTTTGCAAAAAACCAGGGTCATTTTTCGCAAAAACAGGATGCACAGAGGGTTTGGGAGGCCTGTAGAGTGCTCCTGGGGGCTGGGGAGGGCAAAAACCTGACGTGTGGAGGCCAAAATCTATTTTTTTCCCCTTGTTTTCCTCTCTGAAATCTTGGTGTGTCCTATACTCCAGTGCGTCTTATAATCCAAAATAGAAATTTGGATCTAAATTATTATTAATATTCCAAATGAATTGTTGTGATGACTCCCCTGGATGCTTCCCCAGATACCTCTCCAGATGTTAGCTCGGGGGGGGGGGGGAGATGAACCAATTCCTGGCATGTCTGGAAGGGAGTTAGTCAATAGCTCCAAGAAGCCACCTGAGAGGGATTTGGCTGAAGCACAGTTGTAAGCAAGACACCCGAGGCTCAGGTGGGGAAAGGATGCAGCTGGAGCCCCGTCAGTGAAGAGGAGGAGGAACTGCCTTCTGCGCTTGATCCAAGAACATGCAAGGCAGAGAAAAGACAGAGCAGAGAAGGTCAGCTAGGTTACTCTCAAGGAGGCGGTCTCACCCTTCTTCATGGGCTGCAACAGAAGCTGGCTCTTTAGCACAGGAGACGGACGGAGACGATGCTGGGTAACAACGTCTTTGTTTCCTAGCTGTGTGTTTTCTGGTCGTTGTGATTGCTGCCTCGCTTTGGATTGACCCCTGGTCTTGACTTTGGATCGTGCCTTGTGAACTCTGGACTTTTTCTTGCCTTGATTTAATTTTGCCTGTTTATTTGGATTGGGTTTCAAGTGTCTGAAGGACTCACTGGCCATTGCTCTGTGGAATGGCATCAGTCTGCTCGTGCCTGGACTTAACTGGGACAGTTCTGGGTTTTTGGGGAAGGGAATTGCTGGGGAATATTAATAAAACCATTAAACCACAGTTACGTGCGTGTGAGAGGCAGGACCCAAATCTTGAATTTCAACTTAACCTGTTTTCTTCTGTAACTTCCATCCAGTACATGAACGTCAGAGGAACGTTGACCGAAAAAGAATGCAAACTCTCCGGCTTTTCCACATCACACAGAATAACTTTCTTCGTATCCGCAAGTCCAAAAGCCAGAACTGCAAAAGCAATGGGGGACAGGGTAGGGGTGAAATTCGGCAGGTTCTGGAGAATCGGTAGCAGAAATTTTGAGTAGTTCACAGAACCGGCAGATGCCACCTCCGGCTGGCCCCAGAGTGGGGTGGGAATGGAGATTTTGCAATATCCTTCCCCTAGGAGTGGGGAGGGAATGGGGATTTTGCAGTATCCTTTCCCCAGGAGTGGGGAGGGAATGGGGATTTTGCAGTATGCTTCTCCTGGAGTGGGGGTGGGAATGGGGATTTTGCAGTACCCTTTCCCCAGGAGTGGGGAGGGAATGGGGATTCTGAAGTACCCTTTCCCCAAGAGTGGGGAGGGAATGGGAATTTTGCAATATCCTTCTCCTGGAGTGGGGTGGGGTGGGGATGGAGATTTTGCAGTACCCTTCCCCCAGGAGTGGGGAGGGAATGGGGATTTTGCAGTATCCTTTCCCCAGGAGTGGGGAGGGAATGGAGATTTTGCACTATCCTTCCACTGGCACACTCACCAAGCCACACCCACCAAGCCAAGCCAAGCAACGCCCACAGAACCGGTAGTAAAAAAAATTGGATTTCAGCACTGGGACAGGGGAATTAAAAAATGCAGTGCGTAGACACTTCCTTTAAGATCTGGGATCAATCAGGACTAGAAACCGGAAATACAGAGGAGGAGAGAGGAAAGGAGTACCTTTGACTGTGCCAAAGAGAGTGGGAAGTTGATACCTTTTTTCTTTCTTTTTTTTCTTTCATTACACTATAGGTAAAGGTAAAGATAAAGGTTCCCCTCGCACATATGTGCTAGTCGTTCCTGACTCTAGGGGGCAGTGCTCATCTCTGTTTCAAAGCCGAAGAGCCAGCACTGTCTGAAGATGTCTCCATGGTCATGTGGCCAGCATGACTCAACGCCAAAGACGCACAGAACGCTGTTCTCTTCCCACCAAAGGTGGTCCCTATTTTTTCTATTTGTATTTTTTACGTGCTTTCGAACTGCTAGGTTGGCAGAAGCTGGGACAAGTCACGGGAGCTCACCCCGTTACGCGGCGCTAGGGATTTGAACCGCTGAACTGCTGAGCTTTTGATTGACAAGTTCAGTGTCTTAGCCACTGAGCCACCATGTCCCTTTTCTATAGTGTATAGTCCCATTACACTATATCCCCTCTTTTCCCCTTCCTCTCTTCTTACTTTTCTATGCTTTTTTTCCTTTGCATTTTATACTTCGATAAACTTAATAAAAAAAGTTTTAACTGGAGAAGATGGAAAATTGTAACACGATGCAGGATATATTTTTTTTCAAACGCATAACATTTTCACCTCTGATCTCCTATATAAGAATTCTCCTACATGCAGGGTTTTTTTAGCTCTGGGGGTGGGGAAACCCAGTCATCTGAAAACTGAATCTTTAATATAAAGTTTTGTTTTGTCAATCATTACTTTTGCCGTCTGGTCTCCAGGCGAGCGCGGATACGTCTTTGCCGGTGCTTTCATTTGGCGGCAAACTCCAGACTCGCTGAAAATTTGCCAGGCGGTGAAGCAATACCTAGAAAGAGATGGAGAGATTAAATCACGTCCACCTTTAGAAGAAAAGCGAAGTCTTCTAAAACTCCCGTTCCTCAAGGTGATTCCTATTTGCCCATCACAGGGAGAGATCTCCGGTGAAATCCACGGCCTTGCCTGGTTCCTAAATCATCTGATGCGGTAAGTGAATCAGAAATGAAATTGCATAACCTCTTTTCAACCAAGAACCTCTGGATTATCCAGATCAGGGATGGTAAACTATGGCCCTTGTGTGACTTGTGGACTTCAACTCCCAGAATTCCCGAGCCAGGATGGATGGTGAATTATGGCCTTGTGTGATTTGTGGACTTAAACTCCCAGAATTCCCGAGCCAGGATGGATGGTGAATTATGGCCTTGTGTGATTTGTGGACTTAAACTCCCAGAATTCCCGAGCCAGCAGGAATGGTGAATTATGGCCCTTTGATGATTTGAGGACTTCAACTCCCAGAATCCCCAAGCCAGCAGGAATGGTGAATTATGGCCCTTTGATGATTTGAGGACTTCAACTCCCAGAATCCCCGAGCCAGCAGGGATGGTGAATTATGGCCCTTTGATGATTTGAGGACTTCAACTCCCAGAATCCCCGAGCCAGCAGAGATAGCGAATGATGGCTCCTTTAAGACTTGTGGAATGATGGCTCCTTTAAGACTTAACTCCCAGAATTCCATGCTGGCTGAGGAATTCTGGGAGTTGAAGTCCACACGTCATCAAAGGGCCATAATTCACCATCCCTGCTGGCTCGGGAATTCTGGGAGTTAGTGGGGTGGGAGTTCCCCACCCCGCTGACCCAGACCAACAGTTCCACAATCGCAAGGTCAACTCTTTGAGAAGATTGACAGTTGATTCCAAGTTTTGTTGAGTGGCCTACAACTCTGCACCCCGCTCAGCATAGGATCACTTACCTCTCCCACTCTGTTTGCCAGGGCAATCAGATCCCTCTTAGGAGACCAGGCCATAAAAGTAACTTCTTGAGGAAGCTGCTTCTCTCCAACTTGCCTGAAAGCCGGCATGACGGTGGCAGCATCAGTACCTGCAGTCCAAAATATATAAACCATGATGAGGGTTAGCTCAGATTAATTGAATCTGTGTGACTGGAGACGCTCTGAACAGTGACTGATTGGATGATTTTTGGGGTCTTTTAGTGACCCTGTAATCTGTTCCATCGGGGTGGAGTCAGGGAAACTGAATGTGTCACAACCGCCAAGCACATGATTTATTGAGCTTTTCAACCCCGGTAGACCAACCATGGATAAATCCAAGAAAAGAAAAGTTTCAGAAGAAAACAGAAAACGTTGAATTCAACTACAGATGCTAGTTTTGTGGCCGCTCAAGAAACAGTCAGGCACAGGAAGGGTTTTGTGGCTCCCGGTGCTTTCTTTTCTGTGGGAAACGGGTCCAAATGGCTCTTTGAGTGCTTAAGGTTGCAGATCTCTGTGATAGACGCACGCATGCGCGCGCACACACACACACACACACACACACACACATATATATATATATGTTTTCTGAGGTTTTCGCGAGTGTTTGTATGTAGGTCTTTGGTTATTTGGGTCTTCTCCCGCGTAAAATTGGAAGTATCTTGGCGACGTTTCAACGAAGTCTCATTCGTCATCTTCAGGCTGGTGTTCTCGGCTTCGTGCTTGGAAGCAGCTCACCAGCTCAAATCAGCTCAAATCCCCTGCAACTCAGACTAAGCCGAGCACAACCAAGCCCCCACCCAAACAGAACACACCCCCAGCCAATCAGAGCACAACCAACCCCCCATCCAATCAGAGCACAGCCAAGCCCCTAACCAATCAGAACACACCTCCACCCAATCAGAACACAGCTAAGCTCCCACCCAATCAGCTCACACCCCCACTAGCAGTTAAAAGGAAGAGACGGCTGCAATCTCACATTGCTCCTGGAAGCACGAAGCCAAGAACACCAGCCTGAAGATGACGAATGAGACTTCGTCGAAACGAAAACCTCAGAAAACATATATATATATATATATATATGAAGAGAGATGATAGATATGGAAATGGAGATGGAGACAGGGACAGATAATGTAGATCACTGTTGGCAAACCTTTTCGGCACCGAATGCCGAAATGGGAGCACGCACATGGCGGAAACCAGAAAAGCAGCCACCCAGTGTGCATGCGTGTGCCGGGAAGATGATTTTCCCGTTTCCAGTGCACGCATGTGTACCGGCTACCTGGTTTTCCGGTTTCCGGTACTCCCACGCGCATGAAGACCAGCTGGAACCCAGGGACGGGTCACGTGCCCGGAGACATGGCTCTGTGTGTCACTTCCGGCACATGTTGCTATAGGTTCGCCATCACGGATACAGATGACAGAGACAGATGATAGACAGAAAGAGAGAGAGATGATGGAGACGGAGATGGAGATGGATGAATAAGACGTGTCCACTCAGTCATCAAGGGTCCCGCTCAAATTGGGAGTAATTTTACCTGAAAAGCAAGCAGCAAAATTCGGTGCACGGTTCGGCCCCCCAGCCTCCCTCCAGGGAGTCCACTGCAAGGACAGGTGAAGCAAAGGCCTGGAAGAGGTTGAAGAGTCTGAGAATGGACACCCTGAACTCTTCACCTGCTCTGATCCTGCAGGATTGTTAATTCAGGTGTTCAAACTCAGGCATTAAGAGCTTATCCAGGTTATTATAAATTAGTGATCGGTTAACAAGGGGAGCCTATTTAAGGTGGGAAGAATGGGAGGCAACCTAGGGGCACAATCTGCAAGATGGCTCGGTGGGTTTCCCCAAAAACCTCTCTGCCAGGCCTACCTCCCAGGGTTGTTGTTGTTGTGGCAGACGTAAAACAAAGGGGTGATCCTAGCCTGCCGGGGAGAAGCCCGGGTCACGGAGAAGCCAAGCTACAATTTCTCTGAATTGTTTTAGAGATGACTTCAGTGGTAGCTGAAGCAGGAGGAAGAGGAGAGGAAGAAGAAGAGGAGGAGAGGGTAGTTTTGAAAGGAACCAGAGGAGAAGGAAGAGAAGAGGGAGAAAAGGGGGAGGAAGAGGAGGAGGAAGAGGAGGAGGAGGAGGAAGAAGAGAAGAAGGGGGAAGAGGAGAGGAAAAGGAGAGGAGGAAGAGAAGAGGAAAAGGAGAGGAGGAAGAGGAGAGGAAGTAGAAGAGGAGGAGAGGGTAGCTTTGAAAAGAATCAGAGGAGGAGGAAGAGAAGAGGGGGAAAAGGGGGAGGAAGAGGAGGAGAAAGAGAAGAGGAAGAGGAGGAAGAAGAGAAGAAGAGGAGGAAGAGAAGAGGAAAAGGAGAGGAGGAAGAGGAGAGGAGGGTTAGAAAAGAGGAGGAAGAGGAGGAGGAAGAGAAGAGGGGAAGGAAGAAGAGAGAAAGAGGAGAGGGAGAGGAAGAGGAGGATAGTAGCTTTAAAAGGAACCAGAGGAGGAGGAAGAGTAAGAGAAGAGGGGGAAGATGAAAAGAAGAGGAGGAGGAAGAAAAAAAGGGAAGGAGGAAGAGAGGGAGAGAAAGAAGAAGAGGAGGAAGAGAAGAGGGGGAAGATGAAGAGGAGGAAGAGAAGAGGGGGAAGATGAAGAGGAGGAAGAGGAGGAGGAGGAAGAAAAAGGGGGAAGGAAGAAGAGAGGGAGAGGGAGGAGAAGGAAGAGAAGAGGGGGGAAAGGGGGAGGAAGAGGAGGAGGAAGAGAAGAGGAAGAGGAGGAAGAAGAGAAGAAGGGGGAAGAGGAGAGGAAAAGGAGAGGAGGGAGAGGAGAGGGAGAGGAAGAGAAGAGGAGGAAGAGGGGAAAAGGGGGGAGGAAGAGGAGGAGGAAGAGGAGGAAGAGAAGAGGAGGAGGAGGAAGAAGAGAAGAAGGGGGGAAGAGGAGAGGAAAAGAAGAGGAGGAAGAGAAGAGGAAAAGGAGAGGAGGAAGAGGAGAGTGGGAGGAAGAGGAGAGGAAGAGGAGGATAGTAGCTTTAAAAGGAACCAGAGGAGGAGGAAGAGTAAGAGAAGAGGGGGAAGATGAAAAGAAGAGGAGGAGGAAGAAAAAAAGGGAAGGAGGAAGAGAGGGAGAGAAAGAAGAAGAGGAGGAAGAGAAGAGGGGGAAGATGAAGAGGAGGAAGAGAAGAGGGGGAAGATGAAGAGGAGGAAGAGGAGGAGGAGGAAGAAAAAGGGGGAAGGAAGAAGAGAGGGAGAGGGAGGAGAAGGAAGAGAAGAGGGGGGAAAGGGGGAGGAAGAGGAGGAGGAAGAGAAGAGGAAGAGGAGGAAGAAGAGAAGAAGGGGGAAGAGGAGAGGAAAAGGAGAGGAGGGAGAGGAGAGGGAGAGGAAGAGAAGAGGAGGAAGAGGGGAAAAGGGGGGAGGAAGAGGAGGAGGAAGAGGAGGAAGAGAAGAGGAGGAGGAGGAAGAAGAGAAGAAGGGGGGAAGAGGAGAGGAAAAGAAGAGGAGGAAGAGAAGAGGAAAAGGAGAGGAGGAAGAGGAGAGTGGGAGGAAGAGGAGAGGAAGAGGAGGATAGTAGCTTTAAAAGGAACCAGAGGAGGAGGAAGAGTAAGAGAAGAGGGGGAAGATGAAAAGAAGAGGAGGAGGAAGAAAAAAAGGGAAGGAGGAAGAGAGGGAGAGAAAGAAGAAGAGGAGGAAGAGAAGAGGGGGAAGATGAAGAGGAGGAAGAGAAGAGGGGGAAGATGAAGAGGAGGAAGAGGAGGAGGAGGAAGAAAAAGGGGGAAGGAAGAAGAGAGGGAGAGGGAGGAGAAGGAAGAGAAGAGGGGGGAAAGGGGGAGGAAGAGGAGGAGGAAGAGAAGAGGAAGAGGAGGAAGAAGAGAAGAAGGGGGAAGAGGAGAGGAAAAGGAGAGGAGGGAGAGGAGAGGGAGAGGAAGAGAAGAGGAGGAAGAGGGGAAAAGGGGGGAGGAAGAGGAGGAGGAAGAGGAGGAAGAGAAGAGGAGGAGGAGGAAGAAGAGAAGAAGGGGGGAAGAGGAGAGGAAAAGAAGAGGAGGAAGAGAAGAGGAAAAGGAGAGGAGGAAGAGGAGAGTGGGAGGAAGAGGAGAGGAAGAGGAGGATATAGTAGCTTTGAAAGGAACCAGAGGAGGAGGAAGAGTAAGAGAAGAGGGGGAAGATGAAAAGAAGAGGAGGAAGAGGAGAAGGAAGAAAAAAGGGGAAGGAGGAAGAGAGGGAGAGAAAGAAGAAGAGGAGGAAGAGAAGAGGGGGAAGATGAAGAGGAGGAAGAGGAGGAGGAGGAAGAAAAAGGGGGAAGGAAGAAGAGAGGGAAAGGGAGAGGAGAAGGAAGAGGAGAGGGGGAAGCCCCCCTCCACGCCGGGCAGAATGGGGGGGATGGGTGGACGGGGGGGGTCTTTCGCTGAGGACCCCCAGCCCCCAAAGCGCCTCCTCCGCCCCCCCTCCCACCCCCGGTCCCAGGACCACGAACCAGGCGCGCACCTGGCCGGCCGCCTCCGCCTCCGCCTCCGCCTCCTCCTGCCCGGCTAAGCTCGGCCCGCCTTCCTTGCTGCCTTCCTCTGGGCGGCGGAGGCTCCGGAAGCGGCGTCGGCAAGGCCCGGCCCTCCGGCCTCTCCTCCCCTCTGCCGCCGGGAGGAAGAGCAGCGGCTGGGAGGGCCCGAAAGGTCCTTGGGGGGGAAGGTGGGGGTCTCCATTTCTCCTCCCTCTTCTCTTTCTCTTTCTCCTTTTCCTCCTTCCTCTCTTCTTTTCTTTCTTTCTCCTTCCTTTCCCTCTCCTGTCCTCCTTTTCTTCTCCTCCTCTTCCTCCTCTTTTCCTTCTCTCTTTCCTCCTCCTCCCTCTCCTTTTCCTTCTCCTCCTCCCCTTTCTCGTCCTTTTCTTCTCCTCTTCCTTCCTCTCTTCTTCCTCTCCTCCTTCTCCTTTTCTCCTCTTCCTATCCTCCTCATCATTTTCTTCTCCTCTCTTCTTCCTCTCCTTCTCCTTCTTTCTCCTTTTCCCTCTCTTCTTCCTCTCCTCCTTTCTCCTTTCCTTCCCTTCCTCCTTCCTCTCTTCTTTTCCTTCTCCCTCTCCTCCTCCCCCTTCTTTTCCCTCCTCCTCCTCCTCGTCCTTTTCTTCGCCTCCTCTTCCTTCCTGTCTTCTTCCTCTCCTTCTCATGCTTTTCTTCTTCTCTTCTTCCTCTCCTCCTCCTCCTTTTCCCTCTCCTCCTCCTCTCTTCTTTTCCTCTCCTCCTCCTTTTCCCTCTCCTCCTCCTCTCCTTCTCGTCCTTTTCTTCTCCTCTTCCTTCCTCTCTTCTTCCTCTCCTCCTCCTCCTCTCCTTCTCGTCCTTTTCTTCTCCTCTTCCTTCCTCTCTTCTTCCTCTCCTTTTCCCTCTTCTTCCTCTCCTCCTCCTCCTTTCCTTCCCCTCTTCCTCTCCTTCTCTTCTCCTCTTTTCCTTCTCCCTCTCCTCCTCCTCCTTCTCATCCTTTTCTTCGCCTCCTCTTCCTCCTTCCTGTCTTCTTCCTCTCCTCCTCCCCCCTCTCCTCTTTTCTCCTCCTTCTCCCATTCTTCTTTCCTCCTCCTTCTGCCTCAAGCATCTCCAACCACTGCCAGATCGTGGAGCCCAGACCTGGAAAAGGTTGACCCAGCATCTCAGGGACGTCATCCTCCGACCCAGAAGACAGAAAATGGAATCGTAGAGTTGGAAGAGACCTTGGAGGCCCTCTAGTCCAACCCCTTGCTCTATTGCCAAGTGAGATAGTTCTGAAGTGGGTTTTGCCCCATTTTACGACCCACCCTCCCACCGTTGTTAAATGAATCGTTGCAATTGTTAAGTGAGTAACGGTTGTTAAATGAACCTGGTTTACCCATTGACTTTGCTGGTCACGAGGACGCAGAAGGGGATCATCTGACCCCAGGGACACTACAACCGTCGTAAATATGAGTCACTGCAACCATCATAAATGTAGTCAGTTGCCAAGCAGTTCAGTTTAGATCATGTGATCAGGGGAAATGCGGCAACGGTCGTTAAGTGTGAAAAACGATCATAAGTCACATTTTTCAGTGATGTAACTATGAGCAGTCACTCAGTGAGCTGTTGTAAGTGGAGGATTACCTGCATGTCCCCAAGACTCTAAAAATATAAACCTTTTCTGTTAATCCAGTGACATTTTTTAATAGTCAGATTAATAACGGGACAATAATTTTAAAAAAAGGAATAAGCACTGAAATGTTTTATTCTATGTCTTCTTTTTTCTTTTTCTTGCAGCTTTTGCCTTTTTCCAACTTGTCTCCAGAACAATCCTCTTCAATGTCTTCTTTTTCTTGGCCTTTTTGCTATCTCTGCAGAAGAAGTGAAGGGGGGAAAAAAAAAACAATTGTGGCAGGAAAGGATGAAAGAGATGGGAAAATGGCATTAAATAAATTAACCACGCTATCAAATTACAAATCCTTGGGATTCTATGTACTTTCCAACAGGCAAAAATACCCACCTGAAACTCAATCGCTTGGTTTACCCAAAATGTTAAGCCATAGTAGGCTAAACCAGGTGTAACGGTTTAATAAACCGTGGTTGTACAATGAAGAGTCACGGGAGAGAATTTTTATAGCTCAGGGCTGAACGGTGAGGTTTTTGGTGCTCTCTGAGCTGGGTTGTTTTCTTTGGACGTTTCATGACCAAACTAAGGAACAGCATCAGTACTACAAGGGAGTGCAGGTATCTAATGCAACATATTTAATCGTTTTAATTGGTTTTAATTTTTGTATATCATGTTTTATTCTGGCTGTTCACCGCCCTGAGTCCGCAAGGAGAAGGGCGGTCTATAAATTGAAAAGAAAGAAAGAAAGAAAGAAAGAAAGAAAGAAAAAGAAAGAAAGAAAGAAAGAAAGAAAGAAGGAAGGAAGGAAGGAAGGAAGGAAGGAAGGAAGGAAGGAAAAAGAAAGAAAGAAAGAAAGAAAGAAAGAAAGAAAGAAAGAAAGAAAGAAAGAAAGAAAGAAAGAAAGAAAGAAAGAAAGAAAGAAAGAAAGCACTCATGATGTAGTTTGGTTATGAAACGTCCTCCCTCTCCTCCTCTTTGCAAACCTCACTCCCTTCTGGCACTGATGATGTTATCTAGCTGGGTCATTAAACGTCGACGAGAAAACCACCAAGCTCGGAGAGCACCGAGGACCCAACAAGGAAGAGCTCAAAACAACCGGTCTCATTTTGCAGGATAATGAATTCCTATCATCAACTTACTGGTTAATTCTGCCGATCCTTTGCCGATTTGGACACGTGCTGCGTTTGTGATCGGCTTCACCGCAGATAAAGCACCCGGCACGAGCTTCTTCGCAAGGGTGAGTGGGGAGAGCACAGCGACCGCAGATGCTACAGTGAACCCAGGCTGCCAAAGGAAGGAAGGATTCAGTCCTCACGAAAAGCAGCAATAAAACTTTCGAATTGTTTTGTCCACAGCTAAACCAGCAATTTGCTGGCTGGGCAAATTTGGGGAGCTGAAGTCCACAAGCCTTAAAATTGCAATGTTTGAAAAACGGGGCCTTAGAGGGTTTTTTTTTTTAAAAAAAAAACAACTTTGCAAGAATCTAGAGTAAAATGTACAGTAAAATGCTTCAGTAAAGCCCCAGACCCAAATATGAGAATTCCTGTTGCTGTTTCTGGATCCTTTGGAAACCATAACTAACCAGCATCAAAAGGAGGTCAAATTTCCTAAGAAGATATCCACTGATCTTAGTTAAGGGTGTCTGTTTTCTGACTGAGTCACAAAGATAGATAGATAGATAGATAGATAGATAGATAGATAGATAGATAGATAGATAGATAGATAGATAGATAGATAGATAGATAGATAGATAGATAGATAGATAATTAGATTAGGTAGGTAAGTGCGTAGGTAGGTAGATATATATATATATATATATAGAGAGAGAGAGAGAAATAATTAGACAGAAAAATAGATGGATAGACAAATAGATAGATAGATAGATAGATAGATAGATAGATAGATAGATAGATAGATAGATAGATAGATAGATAGATAGATAGATAGATAGATAGATAGATAATTAGATAGGTAAGTACGTAAGTAGATAGATAGATAGATAGATAGATAGATAGATAGATAGATAGATAGATAGATAGATAGATGATATAAATAATTAGACATAAATAGAAAAATAGATGGATAGACAAATAGATATAGGTAGATAATTAGATCAGAGATAGATAGATAGATAGATAGATAGATAGATAGATAGATAGATAGATAGATAGATAGATAGATGATAGATAGATAGATAGATAGATAGATAGATAGATAGATAGACAGACAGACAGACAGAGATAAATGATAGAGATGATAGATTGATAGATAGATATAGAGATAGATAGATAGATAGATAGATAGATAGATAGATAGATAGATAGATAGATAGATAGATGATATAAATAATTAGACATAGATAGAAAAATAGATGGATAGAGAAATAGATATAGGTAAATAATTAGATCAGAGATAGATAGATAGATAGATGATAGATAGATAGATAGATAGATAGATAGATAGATAGATAGATAGATAGATAGATAGATAGATAGATGATAGATAGATAGATAGATACAAAAAATTAGATATGGATAGAAAAATGGATAGACAGATATAGATAATTAGATTAGAGATAGATAGATAGATAGATAGATAGATAGATAGATAGATAGATAGATAGATAGATAGATAGATAGATATAAATAATTAGATAATCAGATATCTGATTAATTATTTATATCGATCGATCGCTTGATAGATGGATATAGATAGATATAGATAATTAGATAGATTATAGATAGATTAGATATAGATAGATAGACAGACAAACAGACAGACAAAGAGGTCATCTTGCCACAAAGCAAAACACTGAAATTTTTTAACGGCCATTTGATCTTGAATTCTTCTGATCCCAAACTATAAAGTTGTTTTTAAAAAAACCACAACAACTTACAGGGTTTTACACATTTTTTGCAAAGGTTACAATGAGTCCAACATCTGCCATCCTATTGTGGGGAAGAAAAACATGTTAATTTTCATGTGGATTAAAAGAACAAAAAGTATCATGTACAATCAAATTATTACAGGTAGTTTTCGACTTGCGAGCACAATTTACTGCCCAAATTGTCTGTTGCAAAACAAAACGGTTGTTCAAGTTAATTTCGCTCCATTGTACGATGTTTCTTGCCACCGTTATTAATCAACGAATCAATGCAGTTGTTAGGAGCCTGGATAGCTCAGCAGACTAAAAGCATTGTGATTAAACACCAGCTGTCTGCAATTACTGTAAGTTCGAGTCTCCCCAGGCTCAAGGTTGACTCAGCCTTCCATCCTTTCTAAGGTAGGTCAACTGAGGACCCAGTTTGTGGGGGCAATAAGCTGACTTGGTATAAAATATACAAAAGTATGAAGGCTATTGCTTAACGCATTGTCAGCCACCCTGAGTCTCCGGAGAAGGGCGGCATATAAATCAAATAATTAAAAAAAAAGTTAGATAACAGCTGGAAGATGAATCATTGACTTTGCTTGACAGAAGTTACTGTATTCTACTCTATTATTTTATTCCCTTTTTAATACTGTCCAGCTTTGCTGGCTGCTGGCGGTCCACAACAAGCTATAACGTTGCCACAAAGTTCTCCTTGCTTCTTTCTAGTAAAACGGAAGTAAGAGATCCAATCCATCCGAAGGCAACATCTTGAAGCCAGGGTATTTGGGATTCAGCATCCTGATATCTGAATTCCGCCTTGTCCCCGTCCACTGAAGACAGGAGAACTAAATTAAGGAGCAACCAACCATCGCAAGAGAACTTCTCGAAGACAGACTCACTTTTGAAGTACAGGAATTGCAAATGTCGCAATGCCGATTCTCAGCGCTGACGTATCTCTGACAGACAGGGCAAAACCTGACAGAGAGAAACCAACGAGAAGGTTTTGAGAAAGGATGCGATTAGTCCTGACTAAACAGAAGCTCGGTAAACCAGGGGTCCCCCAACTCCTGGTCCGGTACCAGGTTGTGGCATCTCAGAAACCGGTCTGCGCAAACAAGCGAAGTTCCTTCCGCGGGATGCAGACACCCCTTCCGGTCCACGGGAAAAAAAACTTTCCACGGAGCCGGTGCTTGGTGCCCAAAAGATGGGTGGGTGGGAGCACTGCAGTAAGCCACGTCAGTGAGTTTTGTGGCTAATTTTTTTTTTAAAAAAATAATAATTTGTTCTATTGAACAGAGAGTTTACCTGTATCCTTCTTCTGCGGGAAGAACGATCGAACCTGGTGAAAGGTTAGTAAAAATACGAACCGGCGATTGTTTACGGCCTCTTTTCCCGTGCTTATATAGCGCGTGATTGTCGTAATCAACCTAAAAAAATAAAAATAAAAGCAGGAGTAGTTAACAAAAGGGAGGCTGAGAAATCTTGGGGTTATTTCGATAGAGGACTCTTTGTCCTTACCTGATAATCCAACATTGTGAAACTTGGAAAAAAATCAAGAATGCGTGGCTCAAAAAAATACGGAAATATCCAAAGGATAGGTAGCTCTTTGCTGGTAGAAGAACCTAACGAGGAAAAGAAGCAGGGAAGAGATAATACGTAGTGTTTGCAATATTTTTAAAAAATAGATATGAAAAATATGAAAATAGATACAAATAAAAAAATAGGTATAAAATAGGTATAAAATGATATAAAAAGAGATATAAATTTGTGTAAATGTAAATAAGATTCTGCAAGGAACACCACAGCAAATACGCTTATTGCCTTTGCAAACAATTTAGGGCTAAAACGATCTATTTTTGCAAAAGAAACTTGCAGCCTGCTCTGAACTGTGGCATGCTTGCTAGAAAACTTCAAATGAGTTTTCTGTAGAAAGTAGCCATTAAAGCTATGATCCTTTCCTACATCATGTCAAAATCCTAGCTTGTCACCTAGACTAGGGTATGGTAGAGTAGGGTAGGGTAGGGTAGGGTAGGGTAGGGTAGAGTAGAGTAGAGTGAAGTTCAGAATAGGAGAGGAGAGGAGAGGGATGGGAAGGGAAGGGAAGGGAAGGGAAGGGAAGGGAAGGGAAGGGAAGGGAAGGGAAGGGAAGGGAAGGGAAGGGAATAGACTGACGAAAGAGTTAAAGGAAAAAGAAGATACTGAATTTTACTTAGTTTGGAATAAATGGTATCAATGGCATAGGGTGATGACAGAAGAAACAGAGTTAGAAACTATATAGTACCAAAGTACATTTGTGTATATATCCACCCTCCTATGTGTGAAGAATCTAGAAAGTTAAGACTATACATAGAATATTGAAGTAGTTGTCTTAGAGACAGATTAGAAGAGAGGGTAAAGAGGTAATATGAAATTATTAGATTAAGAATTAAAGGAACATGTGTAAATTATATTAATGGAAGATCTCCATGAAACCGATGCTTCAAATGATTAATCATTTATATATGTTTAGTGTATAATGTATTTCTACATTTTGTTACATGTGTTGTATTTTTTTTCATTCTGTGTATTATTTGTTAATAAAGTTTATAAATTTTTTAAAAAAGGAAGAGAAGGAAAGGAAAGGAAAGGAAGAAAGAAAGAAAAGAGAAAGGGAAGGGAAGAGAAAGGAAGGGAAGGGAAAGGAAGAGAAAGGGAGGGAAGGGAAAGGAAAGGAAAGGAAAGGAAAGGAAAGGAAAGGAAAGGAAAGGAAAGGAAAGGAAAGGAAAGAGGAAGAGAAGGAAAGGAAAGGAAAGGAAAGGAAAGGAAAGGAAAGGAAAGGAAAGAGGGAGAGAAGGAAAGGAAAGGAAGGGAAGGGAAAGGAAAGGAAAGGAAAGAGGAAGAGAAGGAAAGGAAAGGAAAGGAAGAAAGGAAAGAGGAAGAGAAAGGAAAGGAAAGGAAAGGAAAGGAAAGGAAAGGAAAGGAAAGGAAAGGAAAGGAAAGGAAAGGAAGAAAGAAAAGAGGAAGGGAAGGGAAGGGAAGGGAAGGGAAGGGAAGGGATTTTCTCAGTAGATATTTTCTCAGCCCTCTTTCTGGTTCCTAAGTACCTCAGAAAGAGTTACCTGCGCCTCCGGCTGAGCTCCACATTGCCATCAGTTTTTGGAAACTAGAAGCCAAGGCCTCCACCAAGCCTCCAAAGGGGGGATCAGCCACCATGACCACATGCCTCCCTCCGTCTTCCTGCAGGAATTCCTCACACACCCGGGAAGCAGCCTGCAAGGGAGCCAAGAGAAGGCTGGAATTCTGGTCTCCTGCACGCTTTACTCTTTTAAAAGCATCTTTTAACTGTCTTATATTTGGAATACAGCTGGAAGGGGCCTTGAAGGTCATCTAGTCCAGCCCCCTGCTCGAGCAGGAGACCCTATAAACGTTTCAGACAAATGTCTGTCCAGTCTCTTCTTAAAAACCTCCGGTGATGGAGCACCCACAGCTTCTGGTGGCCCTTACCTCTCCAGCAAAGAAATAATGGTTGAACATGTTATAGTGGCAGAAGTCCTCCTCGGGATAGAACTGCGAATACCTGTCAAGAAATAGTTTCTAATCAGGTTCACAAATGAGATTTCAGCGGTCAAAATGTAGATGGACGATCCGTTGAATTCAGTGGATAAAAATCTCTCATTTTTTTTTCTCCCTTGAAAAAATTCTCCCTTGGCATTCAGCCACTCAAAAGTCTCCTAAAAGTCCATCCATCTGACCTACCTTCCTTCCTTCCTTCCCTCATTTCCTTCCTTCCTTCCTATTTCTTTCCTTCCTTCCTTCCTATTTTTCCTTCCTATTTCTTTCTTTCCTTCTTTCCTATTTCGTTTATTCCTATTTCTTTCCTTCCTTCCTACTTTTCCTTCCTATTTCTTTCCTTCCTTCTTTCCTATTTCCTTTATTCCCATTTCTTTCCTTCCTATTTTTCTTTCATTCCTATTTCTTTCTTTCCTTTCTGTTTCTTTCCTTCCTTCCTATTTCCTTCCTTCCTATCTTTCTTTCATTCCTATTTTTCTTTCCTTCCTTCCTTCCTTCCTTCCTTCCTTCCTTCCTTCCTTCCTTCCTTCCTATATCTTTCTTTCTTTTCTTCCTTCCTTCTCCCCTTCCCCTTCCTTCTTCTCCTTCTTTTCCCCTTCCCCTTCCCCTTTTTTCTTTTTTCTTTTTCCCTCTCTCTCTTCCATCCTTCCCCTTCCCTTTTTTCCTCCCTCTTCTTCTTTCCATTATTTCCCCCCATTCCCCTTCCTCCTTCCCTTTTCCTTTCTTCTGCTTCTTCTTCTTCCCTTCCTCTCTCCCTTCCTTCCTTTCTTCCTCTTCCATCAACTCATTTTGCTTCCCGGCGTCAATGGGAATTTTCCATCATTCAGGTCATGCTTGTCCCAAAAAAGGTGTTTTTTCAAAAGACAACTGAACTTTCCTGGATTTTCTTCCTCGAAAACATCGTCATCCAAGAAGCTACTTCAGTTCTCCTCTTCTTCATCCCTTCGTCTCCTTCTCTATTTCCCCTTCCCCGTCTTTCCTTCATTTCCTCCTTCCTCTTCCCTTCCCTTCCTTCCCCCCTTTACTCTTTCTCTCCCTTTCCATGTTTCCTCCCTCCCTCCCTCTTTTTTCCCCTTTCCCCTTCTGCCCCTTTCCAGGAATTTCTTACCCCAATCTGACTCCAGTCTTCGCCCTACCCTTCCCCTTCTTTCTGCGCCAACTCAGAAAGCTCAAACTGCCCCAGGAGCTGCTGATTCATTTCTACAGAGGAATGATTGAGTCTGTCATCTGCACCTCCATAACTGTCTGGTTTGGCTCCGCAACCCCACAAGACAGACACAGACTTCAGAGGATAATTAGAACGGCAGAAAAAACCATGGCTACCAACCTGCCTTCCATGGAGGACCTGTCTACTGCACGAGTCAAAAAGAGGGCTGTGAAAATATCTACAGACCCCTCGCATCCTGGACATAAATTGTTTCAACTCCTATCCTCAAAATGAGGCTATAGAGCACTGCACACCAGAACAACTAGACACAAGGACAGTTTTTTTCCCTAACGCCAACGTTCTGCTTAACAATTAATTCCCAGAACACTGTCAAACTATTTACTACGTCTTCACTACTATTAATCTTCTCATTGTTCCTATCACCCATCTCCTCCCACTTATGACTGTACGACTGTAATCTTGTTGCTGGTATCCTTAAGATTTATACTGACTGTTTCCTAATACGATTTGATTCCTTATTTGTTCCCTATGACTATCATTAAGTGTTGTACCTTATGATTCTTGATGAATACATCTTTTCTTTTATGTACACTGAGAGCCTATGCACCAAAGACAAATTCCTTGTGTGTCCAATCACACTTGGCCAATAAAAAAAAATTCTATTCTATGGTTCTAGTCCTCTTCTTTCATCAATATGAAAGCCTGAGAGCCTGAGTAGCGTAGGGGGGTAATGCTTCCTACAAAGGCAGCATTTAAGATCCAGCTGCTGCAATTACTTGCGAGTTCAATCCCAGCCAGGCTCAAGGTCGACTCAGCCTTCCATCCTTTATAAGGTGGGTAAATTGAGGACCCAGTTTGTTGGGGGCAATAAGCTGACTTTGTATAAATATAAATATACAAAAGTATGAAGGCTATTGCTTAACGCACTGTAAGCCGCCCTGAGTCTCCGGAGAAGGGCGGCATATAAATCAAATTTTTTTAAAAAAATATTCTGATATTTCTTAAACTAAGGTCAACTCATCTGATCACAAGGACTTGGCCAATTGGTGTCAAAAATCAGACTGCCATAAGCATCCCTGTGTCTTAGAATCTCAGCCATCAGGAAAAAAAAATAATTCAAGTTATAAAGACATGTAGGTAGGCTCTTTTATAGTTAAGAATAGATCACTTAGCTGAGGAAACTATTTATAGAAGGATAAATCCGAGGGAGTCTACATACAGGCAGTCCTCGTCTTACGAAAGTTTGTTTAGTGACCGAACAAAAATGAGTTGCGACCGCTGTCACACAATCGCTGCAGGATCTCCCTGGTCACGTCATCCAAATTCAAACGTTCGGCAACGGACTCGTTTTTACGACGGCTGCAGGGTCCGCTTCAGAGCCGTCTTACTAATTTAACAACCGCAGGGGATTCACTTAACAACGGTGCCAAGGAAGGTCGTTAAAAACGGAGCAAAATTCAATTAAGAACCGTTTCGCTTGGCAACGGGAGGCATGGAAAGAAAGCAAATGTTGGGGGGGAAAAAAAGGAAGAACTCCCGGCGAATAGAGGACAGATGTTTATCCCATAATAAAAACCTTACCGGAAATCAATATCGAGCAAAAGACTCTTCATGGAGATCTTCTCATGGGAGGAAGCTTCCAACTGGATCAGTTCATGAAGCCTGAAAATGATCAAGGAGAACATCAACCTCGAACTAAGGAGGAACATCCTAACAGAGAGGACAATTAACCAGTGGAATGGCTTGCCACTGGAAGTTGTAGGTCCTCCATCCCTGGAGTTTTTTAAGAAGAGATTGGACAATCATTTATCTGGAATAGTATAGGACGACAATGGCGAATCTATGGCATGTGCATGAGCCTCCTACCGGCCAGCTGATCTTGAGGTCCCTGCCGCGCGGGGGACGCGCGAGCACATGTGTGGGGAAGCAGAGTGCGTGCAAGGGGGAGCATTCGCATTGTATCTTGGGGCCTTGTGCCGCACTCCCGCGCCCCATTTAAGCTTCCAGGTTTAAGCTCCCTTCCAGCTCTATTCTGATTGATTGATTGATTGACTGACTGTATGAAAAGAAAGGGACCCGTGAGATACAGGAAGAGCTGGCAGGTAAAATAGGGACCCACACGAATCAGGTTGCTTGTGCCTCACCCCGACGTTTTATTACATCTTCGTAGATTCGTTGTTGCGTTGTAGAGTTTGTTTGCGTTCTATTTCCCCCAAAAGAAAAAACAAACAAACACAAAACCATTGGGGAAAGAAGGAAAGGAATAGAATAGAATAACGGAAGGGAACTTTTAGGTCATCTAGTCTAACCCCCTGTCCAAGCAGGAAAAGGACAAGAAGCAATGGATGGAAACTAATCAGGAGCCCTAGGTGGCGCAGCAGGCTAAAGCACTGTTATTAGCAGTTATTAACACCAGCTGCCTGCAATTACTGCAAGTTCGAATCTCCCCAGGCTCAAGGTTGACTCAGCCTTCCATCCTTTCTAAGGTAGGTCAATTGAGGACCCAGTTTGTGGGGGCAACAAGCTGACTTTGTATAAAATATACAGAAGTATGAAGGCTATTGCTTAACGCATTGTAAGCCACCCTGAGTCTCCGGAGAAGGGCGGCATATAAATCTAATTTTAAAAAATAAATAAATCAAGGAGTGAAGCAATCTGGAATGAAGGCGAAATTTCTTGACTTAACCAGTGGAACCAGAGGCTGTGAATGCTCCAACACTGGAAGTTTTAAAGAAGAGACTGGACAACCATTGGCCTGAAATAGCATAAGGTTTCCTGCCTGAGAAGGAGGTTGGACTAGATGACCTCCAAGGTCCCTTCCAACTCTGTTCTTCTGTACTCTGTAACTCTGGCCCCGTGTTTTTTCAAGAGAAGACTAAAGGCCATTTGTTGGTTAAGGTCAACTACGGGGGGGAACACCAAGAGCTCACCGTGGAGTGCCCACACAAAGCACCCTCCGGAAATCTTGCGCCGCGAGAAGATCCAACAGGAAGCGGCAACTTCTATCGGTGAAGAGATACTGCGCGTTGGTCTTCTTGTTCTCCAGAGCACTGAGGAGTTGGGTAGGTCTTCTCAGCTGGGCCGCCGAGATATCAGAGAGTGTTGGATGGCCAGAGTGTCTTTCCCATTCAGATATCAACAGGAGCTGTTGGCATTCTTGACAGAACTTCCTTTTCGCTGGCGGCAGAGCGATGAATTCCTTGTACCTTACAGCAGAAAAGTTTCTGGTATAAGGGCATCGCCTTGAAGTTCCCACCCTTCAATTTATTTATTTTATTGCATTTCTATACCGCCCTTCTCCCGAAGGACTCAGGGCGGTGTACAGCCATAATAAAACAGTAACAATACACAAATTAAAAACCATTAAAATAATTCAATCATTTGGCCATAATTGAAAACCCCAAAACTAAAAACCCATTAAAATCATTGTTCTGTCAGACCAGCTTGATATAATAATAGGGTCTTAAGAGCACGATGGAAGGCACAGAGGTCGGGGATCCTTCGTATATCCATTGATGTGCCCATCTACTTAGATTTCAAACTTTGGGAGCAATGGCCTTTCTTCTGTTTATGGTACAACAGTAGCTCTTCCCCTCGTCCTTCCCAAAATATTTGCTTCCAACAGGGAAGTATACCGTAGTGGCGAAAATTGTGGAAACTTTTTGGGAAAAGTGTATTTTTGAGGTTTGATGGCTAATAACACCTCTTTTTTCCTTGGGAGTTTCAGGATAATCCTATTCCACTGCTGGAATAGGATGGCCTGGGAATAGCCCAGATTTTCACCCAATTGAAAATTTATGGAGCCGATTAAAGAAACTTGTTAGTCAGAAGCAACACAGCAATAAAACCCAGTTAATAGAAGCCATCATTCCATCGTGGTTTCCCATGAGAACAGCTGCAGAACTCAAAGACTTGGTTCCCTCCATGGGAAGATGTTGTAAGGCCCTCATTCATGCTAAAGGTTACCCAACTAAGGATTCACTGACATGGTAATAATTTTTGTGTATCTCGTTTTTTCTCTGGTCATCACTCACTATATATCTCGTTTTTTCTACGCGTTTCACTCCATTCCAATCTCCATTCCTCCCCACTCCTGGGGGAAGGATACTGCAAAATCTCCATTCCCTCCCCACTCCTGGGGGAAGGATATTGCAAAATCTCCATTCCTCCCCACTCCTGGGGGAAGGATATTGCAAAATCCCCATTCCTCCCCACTCCTGGGGAAAGGATACTGCAAAATCTCCATTCCTCCCCACTCCTGGGGAAAGGATACTGCAAAATCTCCATTCCTCCCCACTCCTGGGGGAAGGATACTGCAAAATCTCCATTCCTCCCCACTCCTGGGGGAAGGATATTGCAAAATCCCCATTCCTCCCCACTCCTGGGGAAAGGATATTGCAAAATCCCCATTCCTCCCCACTCCTGGGGAAAGGATACTGCAAAATATCCATTCCCACCCCACTCTGAGGCCAGCCAGAGGTGGTATTTGCCGGTTCTCCGAACTACTCAAAATTTCCCCTACCGGTTCTCCAGAACCTGTCAGAACCCGCTGGATTTCACCCCTGGAATAAATCCTTCCATTCCCCATCATCCAGTCAGAGCGGAAGAAGCTTCTGGGATGAGAAGTGAAAACATCTTCAAAGAAAAATGAGAGAGTCCAATTGCCTCTTGAGAAAAGCATCTTTGAGGCAACAGAGGTGATTAAATTTCCTTTTATAATTCTTAGTTTTTAAGGAATTATCCAGGGCTGCTTACTACAGGGACTTGAATATCTATTTCATGTAACATACATGAAATAGATATTAACGTACTTAATTTTCAACCGATTAATGAAAACAAAGCATTTCAACCCAAACGATACCTTTTTACATTGTCGGAATGAGTTTTCGAGGGCCGATGAGCCCGGTTGTATTTTTCCCGTGCTGAAAGACGAGCTTCTGATATCTAAGGAACATGTAGAGGGGGAAAAGAAAAAAAGAAAGAATGAGAAAGAAGTGTGACAGGCAGTCCTCGACTTACACCAGTTCATTTAGCGAACTTCAAGGTTATAACATCGCTGGAAAAAGTGACCTATGACCGTTTTTTCACACTTATGACCGTTTGCAGCATCCCCAGGATCATGGGATCAAAATTCAGGTGCTTGACAACCAACTCGTATTTATGACGGTCGTAGAGGTCCGGGATGCTACAGCTGTCATAAATGTGAGTCATTTGTCAAGGATCCGAATCTAAATCAGGGTCAAATGGTCGTAAGTGTGAGAAACGATCAAAATTCACTTTTTTCAACGTTGTTGCAACTTCAAACAGTCGCAGAACAGATGGTTGTAATTCCAGGACCACCTGCAACGCCATCCTTTGTGACGCAATACAGGTAGTCCTCGACTTACAACGGTCCATTTAGTGACCAAAGTTACAACGTCAATGAAAAAAAAGCGAGTTAAGGCCATTTTTCACACTTACGACCGTTGAAGCATCCCCATGTTCACGCGATTTACATTTAGCTACCTTTGACTCACCTTTACGACGCTTACAGTGTCCCGAGGTTCACGCGGTCCCCCTTTTGCGACCTTCCGATGAGCAAAGCCAATGGGGAACACTTATTCGCTTAACGACCGTGTTACTAAGTTATCAACTGCAGCGATTCACTTAACAACCGTGGGAAGAAAGGTTGTGAAACGGAGCGACCTTTCACTTAACAAATGTCTCAGTTAACAACAGAACGTTTTGGGCTCAATTGTGGTCATAAGTTGAGGACTACCTGTAGTATAGTAGTTTTCAAGATTTCCGCCAAATGTAAGTTCAATTTATTTTTTTTCCTCTGAATTTCCGGTTCAGAAAGAAAAAAAAATATTTCTAACTCAAAACTTTGTATGTGTATGTGTATATTTCCCCCTCACCGTGATCTGTCCCCCTCTACACACACCCACAAAAACACAGCCAGTCGAGGGTTAAAGAAGCACTTGGCACACACCACAGTTCTTATCTCCAACTTGGCAGCGATATTCACACCGTCTGCCAAGTGCTTTAATTGTTCACAGAAAGAAAATCACATACGTAGCTTTGCCAAAATCCGTTCTTTTAGCAGCTTCAGGCTTCAATGACTATCAGATTGAGTTTTGTTCGTCACAGGGATCATTGACCACCACCCTCTCTTATATAGTTTCTGGGGTGTGGTCCAGTGACTCATTGGTCCTGTGACTCAAGTCCAGTGACTCAGGTCTATTCCCTCATACGTCTTCTCAGCTGCTGCAAGCGCTTATCTCGCCTTCGTTGACGTGCGTCCAGGAATGACGTCTCTCCCTCACTCTCATCTGAGACACCTGTTTCCCCACTACTTTGCTCTCTTTCAGCTGGCACTGAGACGGTGCCAGAGGGGGGGGGGGCTGGGAGATCTGGCTGGCTCCTCTTCCTCATGCTCAGAGCTTCCTTCCTCCAAAGGGATAGGCTCAGAGGACGGGGCCACAACACACCCCTTTATTTTGGAACAACTGATAGCTACTTTAGAAAAATTGTTGTTTTTGTTTTTAAACCCCAGAGCATACATTGAAATATGCCCATCTTTACCCTTTTGTCTTCTACCTTCTGTTTTCTATCTCCTATACCAGAATTACCAGCAATTTAGAGATTTGTGGGGGGTTTCTTAACCATCCCCAGATTTTAAAATCTGCACAAAATCTGAACAAACCCATCAAAAGACTGCATTTAAAAAACAACCATGTTACTAATTTATCAACTGCAGTGATTCACTTAACAGCCGTGGGAAGAAAGATTTTGAAATCTGCACATTTCAAAAAAAACGGCAATTTAAGTGTACGAGAATAATTCCTCCGCTGCAAGACACATAAAGAAAGAGAAGTAAAGGAGGAGTAATTCTGTTAAAACGTCTCGTTTTGACTTACCTTTTCATCTTCCCACTGAAAAAAATGGCAGTCTTTCCTTTCTCTACACGCCGAACAAGCGTAAAATCTTCTCCCTTTTCCTTTCCCTGGAAGAATCCTTGCAAACAAAAGAGTAGGACCTAACGAAGAAAATAATAATAATAATGATAATAATCAGAAATGGGGATGTGGAAAGAAACGATAAAACAATTGCAATTTGCCGAACTAGGAATTTGGTTATTGCTCACCTGGGATATTTGGAATTCTTAATAACGTCGTTTCCAAAGGAAAAAGGAACCGCTAAATTAGCTCCTGTTTCAGTCAGTGCTTTGACAAGGCATTGGAGGACATATAGAACCACAAATGGGAGTCCTCAACTTACAGCAGTTCGTTTAGTGATGGTTTAAAGTTACAACGGCACTGAAAAAACCAGATTTACGACCATTTTTCACACTTACAACCATTGAAGCTTCCCCACGTTGATGTGATTTACATTCGGAAGCTTGACAACTGACTCACATTTATGACGGTCGCAGTGTCCCAGGGTCTCGTGATCCCCTTTCGCGACCAAGAAGAGACTGGACTGCCATCTGTCAGAAATAGTGTAGGGTCTCTGCATCTCCATTAACTCTGTTAATCTGTAATCCGACCTTCTGACGAGCAAAATCAACAGGGTAAACCAAATCCACTTAACGACTAAGCTACTAATTTAAACAGCTGCTGCGAGAAAAGTCGTAAAACGGGGCAAACCCCCACTGAACAAGTGTCTCACGCAGCAACATAAAATTTTGGGCTCCGTTGCGGTCGTAAATTGAGGAATACCTGTATACCTTTCCCCATATAGACAAGCTGAGGGGATACACGGATGAGAGGAAGAGCTGAGAGAAACAGATGGACAGGTTTGAAAAGAAGGTCACGATTAGATGGGTTGCAAATTAGTGCAAGTTGAAATACAGGTAGTCCTCGATTTACGACCCCAAGTGAGCCCAACACTTCTGTCGCTAAGCGAGACATTTGAGCTTTGCCCCATTTTACGACCTTCCTTTGCCACATTTGTTCAGTGAATCCCTGCAAATGTTACGTTAGTGACACGTTTTGTTAAGTGCAAGTGTTATATTAGTCATCTGGTCCTTAAGTGAATCTGGCTTCCCCCACTGACCTTGAAGGTCGCAAAAAGGGGACCACGTAACCCGGGGAATGCTGCAACGGTCATAAACGTGAGTCAGTTGCCGAGCGTCCAAATATAAATCATGTGACCCCCCCCCCTGGAGGATGCTGCAACGGTCGTTAAGCGTGGAAAAATGGTCCTCCGTCCCGTTTTTTTTTCCGCGCCATTGTAACTTCGGTCACTAAAGGAAGTGTTGTAAGTCGAGGACTGCCTGTAGACAAATAAGAGAAATTTATGCAATTGCAATTAATTTGGAAGGACTTTATAAATAAGGCGTCAAATAAAAAGAAATGTGGGCGAGCAAGCAAAACACAAACCCCACAGGGTGCAAACTCTCCAACTTTAAGCAATTGGGGTGCATCTCCAGCTGCCTCCTGCCTACCTCGCAGGGTTGTTGTGTAAGGGGGCGGGACCAAAAAAAAGGCAACCGACCAATCCGGTGCCGCCCAGGCTCGACCCTCCCAGGCCTATTAACTCACCATGCGGGCACTCGGGCGCCGGGGCTGCGGGAGAATCGCGTTCGAACACCACCATCACCCCGTCCGCCTGCGAGGCTGCCTCCATCTCGGCTCGCCGGCCCTTCCGCTTCCCTGCCTCGCGAGGCCCCCTGACAGGAAGCTCTCTTCCCTTTTCCTATCTCTAGGGAAACGCCCGTAGGCTTCTCACAGCCGCGACGCCCCGCCTCTTC
Source organism: Coluber constrictor foxii (assembly GCA_038048745.1). Lineage (NCBI taxonomy): Eukaryota > Metazoa > Chordata > Lepidosauria > Squamata > Colubridae > Coluber > Coluber constrictor. The sequence continues at coordinate 74,865,421 of CM075965.1, read as the reverse complement.
CGGTTTCCTTTGGAATCCCTAGACTCTTAAAGGATAGACAAGCCCCAATTCTGGGAAAGCGGAAAGGAGCGGTGGCGGGACGCGCAGTCCAGAAACATATAGATTTGAAGCTATTAAAAGCGAAGCTACATCCTTTTAGCCCAAATCGTTAATTTCTGATTTTTCAACGGAAAAAAAATTACTTTAAAAAAAAATTTTTTCAATATCCTGCTGGTGGTTAAGGAAACGGCAGTGGCTATTTTATAGGCTCCTTAGATGAATTAAGGCTGCGCTTTTAACTTCCATCTTAGCAACTTTTCAAACATCTGGACTTCAAGTCCCAGAATTCCCCTGGGCTAGCTGGCTGGGGGATTCTGGGAATTGAAGTCCAGGCGTCTTTTTTTTTTAAAAAAAAAGGTTGCTAAAGTTGAGAAAGTTAAGGTTTATTTGCTATTATTTGATCATTAAAACAGGCTATATCGGTGTTTTCCCAACTTGGCAGTTTTTTAAGAGGAGTGGACTTCAAGTCCCAGAATTCCCTAGGCTAGCTGGCTGGGGGATTCTGGGAGTTGAAATCCAGGCCTCTTTAAAAAAAAGGTTCCTAAGGTTGAGAAAGTTAAGAGGGAGTTAAGATTTATTTGCTATTATTTGGTCATTAAAACAGCTACATTGGTGTTTTTCCAACTTGGCAGCTTTTTAAAAAGGGGGAATTCAAGTCCCAGAATTCCCTAGCCAGCCATGTGGCTGGCTAGGGAATTCTGGGACTTGAAGTCCACCCCTTTTAAAAAGCTGCCAAGTTGGGAAAACCACTGAGCTGCATGAAGGCGGGTTAAACGAGGGCAAGAATCGGACTTCCTAAATCACATACATCCTCACATTAATGTCTGAATTAACTCTTAGCATCTTCCAATGGCAGAGACCATTTTGCTGGTTTGCCAGAGATTTCACTTGCTACCTGTGTTGAGTACAGGTAGTGGAGTGGTGTGGCGCTCTTGCCTCACAATTAGAAGGCTGTGAGTTCGATCCTAGGTAGAGGCAGATATTTCTCTCTCTGGGCACAGTCTGCTGAAGGACAAAAACTCTGCATTGGCGACAGGAAGGGCATCCGGCCATTAAAACACTCTGGTAGCTCCGTTCAGTTGCCCAGACTCCACCCCGCAAGGGATTATGGGGTTGTTAAAAGATGATTGAATACAGGTACTCCTCAGTTTATGACCGCAATGGACCTTTTTTTTTCCAGTCACTAAATGAACTGTTGTGACGTTGAGAACTACCTGTGAGGGAGTCTTTGTTCAATTAATCAGGAAGGGGAAACAATGCAAATTAGAAGCTGGTAATTTGATTGTTCCGCCTTTATCTCATTATAAGTAACTCAAGGAGGGGAACGTATATATAATATATATAATATAACGTATAATATAATGGTCTTTCTTCCTTCTATCTTCAACCGATTTGTAAAATAACTTGGGTTGAGTGGCCCAGTCACCTTTCATGCCGGAGGCAGGATTAGAACTCAGTCTCCTGGTCTCTAAGCCAGCGCCTTAACCTCCGTGCCAAATTACACTGGTGATTACATCAGGTTAAATGTTAAAAAAAAAAACAGGGGTCGTTAAATGAAGATGATGATGATGATTAGATCAGGAATCCTCCCAAGATGTGGATAAAGTAAAAAAAAAATAATGACTTGAGCTCCCCCTTTTAAGTCAGTTTTTACGCGCAAACTATTAAGAGAGGACTTAATACGTTGCGATCTGTAAAAATCAGATTCAGGAGCGGTGTTTCCGAGTCAGTTTTTTCAAGGATTTCACAGGAAAGCGTGCTACTGTTGATTTGGCGATCTCTTCAGAGATCCTCTTTGCAATGCCGTAAAAGACCAGAAAACGCAAGATTTTTTTAATTGAAACAATTCACTTTAATGATAAAACAATCAGTCTGGCTAAAAGTGTTGTCTTGTTACACCGAGTGCTAGGAACATGGAAGGTAGCAGCAGGACAAATACCACAAATGGGTAAAATGAACCTCATCTTAAGCAGGGAAGGTTCTCTGTTCCAGATGTTTCTCTCCAACAACAGATTAAATGTAAGTGGACAGTTGTGGCAGATCTACAGTAGTGCAGACCCTGCTCTTTATTGTTTTGAGAAAGCAAAGTCCGTCCTTTTTTCCTTTTTTAAAAAGCTTGCAGGAATGGATAAAAACTGAAATCAGAATGAATTTATAAACCCGCAAATACAGTAAATTTTCAGTATTAAGGCTTATGCATTTTAGAATATCAAGTAAATCATCCCAACAGGCTACATTGGTTCAACAAACATTAAAAGGGACAGCAATGCAAGAAGGATGGGGGTATTGCTCAGCAGTTAAAGATACAGCATTTCTGAGAAAGCTAGGCACAACTTTAAACCCCCCCCCCAAAAAAAACCCCTTATTTTTGACACAGACTTTTTGAGCTTCGAACCCTGAAGTTTAAAACAAGTTTTACTAAATTCTTGGTAAGTGTAAAGTTACATGGATTATCATTCTTGCAAGTGATCAGCTAAAGCCAAATGCAAAGTTAAGAGCGGTTGAAGGTTTAGAGCGATTGACGACAAAATAATCAAAAATGATTTTTCTGATTTGCGAGTTTTTGATCTCCTCAAGACGTTAGGAAGAGGCAGTAACGTACCAGTGAACCTTAATTTCAAGTTAGTCCATTTAATTGGCTTTGGTAAAAGTTTCAAAACCCCAATGCCACCGACAAAAATTGCAGCAGAAATGTTGTTCTAACAAAATACAGTATTTCCCCAATTCATCATCCTGACCGAAGAATCACAAGACTGAAAGCATGCATTTATACAATACGTATAATCTCAGGGAGAAAAAAAAACACGTATGTTCCTTTTTTTTGTAACGTTTTCCCTCATCCGGTTCTTGATCCCGAAAACCAACAATTCTTGGAATGTGTCACTTCTTGGTACTACGTAAAACAAGTCTTTCAAAAGTATATCTTTAAACATCAACAAAGTCATCTGTAATTGGCTCAAGTTTTTTTTTTTTTTACACAGAAAACACAAAAAAACTGAGAAGGCATGAAAACCTGGGTACTGTGTTCCTAAAACTGTGCATTCCCCCAAAGAAAAAGCCACATGTGTAAATAGCAATGGTCAAAAGATGGAGCTCGTAGCTAAAAATGCAGAGATAGGCTGTGCAATAAATTATGCATGCAAGATGCACTGGCCAAGTGCTCCATTCCTTTCCCAAATCAAACAATGCACAGTGGAGCAAATGCTAAGTTGCACTTAGAAACTGCCTGCCTTCAGCGCAAAGGTGGTGTGAGAACTATGACGTAATTACAGTATGTTTCCTCTCTACCAACATGCTTTTAACCCACCTCCAAGCCCTTTATTTTCCAAACGCAGGCGGGGTGGGATTGGCCCCTGTGGAGTAGGTTATGATGACGGAGAGACATCTATGTAGTGGAATAATAAAAGGCCAGGCATTTCAATCCTATTTATAAAAATTAGATTATAATTTCTGATATTGTAGGCAACAAAATCTTTTTTTTTCCCCCGCAGTTAAGTCAAAAGTAGTCTTTGGCATCTGTAAACTTTTATTCCCCCGTCCCTTTCCAAAAGTAAATAAACAAAACAAAACAAAAAAAGTCGAACCGTCTATAAAAAATAGAGTTTAGGACAAGCTCCTTGTTTCCCTGATGTAAAATTTCACAATTTTAAATAAACTGTAAACGGAGTACATTCAATATATAAAACGTCTGAGGTTTTGGCAGTCCAGCATAGGGAGGGAGGGAGGGAGGGAGGAAGGGAGAGGGAGGGCAGAGAGAAAAAAAAATATTCGGAAGTCTTTACGAAGTAGAACATCTTGCTAAACTAAAGGGCTTTAACTTGTCTTTTACCAGGAGGAGAAAAAAGGCTTCCGGCTGTGAAAAGTTTGAGTAAATGCATTGCTCAAGTGAACGATCCTTCCTTGAGTTCCACCATGGCTTCTCTCCACAATCACCCGAGGCATCTGGACCAGTTGAAGAGGGCTTTTGCCATCCTTTAAGGCCTGAGTAAGATTAAGGATCTGCAAAAAAAGGAACGATGCGAAGAGAGAAAAGAGTACTTTTATTAGCTTAGCCCTAACGCTGGCAGAAACTTAAAAGCTATGCGTTCTCTATGGGAACATGGACACGAGACGCACATAGCTGTTATGTAGTTCGTGGAACTACGTCTACGTGGAGGGAAGTGGGGTACCCCAAGACTCCGTCTTAGGACCACTACTCTTCAATATCTTGGAGTGGTGCAGTGGCCTAGAGGTGGAGCTCTCGCCTCACAATCAGGAGGCTGTGAGCTCGATGCTAGGTAGAGGCTGATATTTCTTTCTCTGGGGACAATGAGGATACATCTGCTGGACAAAACTCCGCACTGGCGACAGGAAGGGCATCTGGCCATTAAAACAGTCTCCTAGCTCCGTTCAGTTGCTCAGACTCCACCCCGCAAGGGATCATTACGGGGTCATTAAAAGAAGAGGATGATGGTGATGGTTCTTCAATATCTTCATCAATGATATAGGTAGTCCTCGACTTACAACAGTTCGTTTAATGACTGTTCAAAGTTACAACGGCACTGAAAAAAGTGGCGTAGGACGATTTTTCCAGACTTATGACCAATGGCCACGTGATTTAAATTCAGAATCTTGAACAACTGACACATTTATGATAGTTGCAGTGTCCCAGGGGTGTGTGTGTGTGTGTGTCAGGCGATCCCCTTCTGCAACCTTCTGATGAGCAAAGTTAAGATTCACTTAACAACCGGGTTACTAATTTAACAACTGCAGTAATCCACTTAAAAAAAGGGGCAAGAAAAGTCAAATTCAAAAGTACTTTGAATTCAAATTCAAAAGTAAAATGAAGCAAAACTCACTTAACAACTTAAATTTTGGGCTCAGTTGTGATCGTAAGTTGAGGACTACTTATAATTAATGAAACAAGTTGTGTACTAAAGTCTAGGAAGGAAAAAAAAAACATAGTTTCTATACTTAACTCAAAAGCAACTGCTACAATTACATACGAGGCAGGGACACAAATGTAAAACACATCGTCCAAGAGAAAATCTTACCTGCCCTCTCATGACAGACATTTGGTTCTCAAATGTAGCTTTGTCAAACCCCTTGTCAGTCTTTATTGGAAGAAAAATAAATTTGATTTGAGAAACCTTCATAAGTCAAACCAGATCCACCTATAAATAACCAGACTTAAAATCATGAGAAAGTATACCAAAACATTAAAAAGCTTGTACAAAGCTCCAATTAACTTCCCGTATTTTGACATTTCACTGTATTTTACAACTTAGAACGCATAGGTTATAGAACAAATAATGCACAAGTATGCGTTATTTTGCCCATGCTGCTATTTTAAACAGTTCCACCCAAAATTACTTTTGAAAGTTTACCTTAAAAAGTTCATAAAGATCTTCACAGAGGTCCTGTACAAAATTCATGTCAGAAATACGAGGAAGTATCAAATCTATTGTCTCTTGAGAAAAAGGGACCTTTGCTTGGGGAAGCCAAGCCCAGTGGAATGGATCTGAGAGGGGGGGAAAGAGACAAAAAGAGACGCTTCCAAATAAACGGGTGGAATTTTCAACTTTTCAGGCGTAATGTTCAATTTATTGACTTTTAAGTCAATTTCCTTATGCACATAATCCTTGACTCATGACCACAATTGGAACTGGAATCTTTGTCGCTGGGTTGAAGCTTCAGTCAGTGAGCACGATCCCAGCACGCCAGGTGGGGTTGTTAAACGATCGCTTGGGTCATTAAGCAGATGGAGTCCCGGGAAAAGAGCCTCAGGGAGGTGGGAGAAATCTTGGGAGGATCTGCTCGAAGAGCTGAAAATCTTCCCTACCAAAATCCCAGCAGGGTTTTCAGCCCCTGAGCTTCCAGCCATTTCCCACAAGGAAATTCAATCTTAACTCTGTGATTCATTTAATGATTACAGGGATTTGCTTAGCAACCATGGCAAAAAGAAGTGCTGAGATTTGCTTAAGGATTGCCTCGCTCAGCAACAGAAGTCCAGGTTCCAATTGTCGTCATAAATTGAGGATTTATGTGAAACACAAGTCCTCAATTTATTTCTCTGAGTTCAATCCCAGGCAGGCTCAAGGTCAACTCAGCCTTCCATCCTTTCTAAGGTGGGTAAATTGAGGACCCAGTTTGTGGGGGCAATAAGCTGACTTTGTATAAATATAAATATATATAAGTATGTGCATATAAGTATGAAGGCTATTGCTTAACACATTGTAAGCCGCCCTGAGTCTCCGGAGAAGGGCGGCATATAAATCAAATTAAAATAAAATAAAATAAATAAATAAAAACACAGTACTATATAATCTGGAAATTTTTTTACGAATGGCTAGATAAAAGGAAGATAGGCGAGACAAAGTGTAGTGTTAGATGAGAAATATATAAGTTATGATGGATAAATATGTATGTAAATTGCATAGATAGGTACAGGTATAGATTAATAGACAAGTATGTATAATTGTACAGAAATATGATATAGATTGTTAGTATGATGTTATGTATAAATAACGTATAAGGTTAAAGAATTATATTATAATATTAACATTAATATAATTTGTATTAGTTTAAAGTGTTGGAAGATATTTAGAACCAGTGATGTCAAATCTATGTCCGATGTTTTTAATTTTGAATGATTAATAAAAAACTTTTTTTAAAAAAATTAGTCGAGGGCTATGTGTATAAACACATTTTTATCTAATGGGAAAAATTCAGAAGAAGCATCCTAGTAATCTTGGCCAGAGGAATTCCTAAAAGTGTGGCTATTCGGCCCCATGAAGTTGTATTCTTCCCAACTTAAACAAAACAACAGATTGTCGTTCACACGAGACAGGTTAACGTTACCCAATGTGGCACTTGACAAAATATATGCGCAAAATGCATAACGATCAGTTATGTATAATTGATAATCAGGTATAACAAGTGTGAAACTACTTTGAGAGCTATATAAACCCCGGTCTTTGCAATACAAAATCCTATTAATCATTTCTGTTCACCTGAAGTTAACAACTTCAAAGAAAAGCAAGAATGCCTGCCTTATGTTTGCTAGGCGGATATTATTTATGATTTAGTGTATTGGATTTTTATCCCGTGTTTATTACTTTACAAGTAAATCAAGGTGGCAAACATATATAATAGTCCTTCCTCCTCTTCTTTTTCCTCCCAACAACCACCCAGTGAGGTGGATTGGGCAAGATAGAGTGACTCAAAGTCACCAAGCTTGATTTCACGCCTAACACAGGACTAGAACTCGCAATTTCCTGGTTTCGAAACCAACACCTTAACTTACGCTATTATCCATCTGTAGATACAATAAAACCTGCTAATAGCAATACTTGCAATCTCATGCCTTCTCATCTAGAAAAATTCAAAAACTCACACGCTCTCCACTCATCCGGATGCTTGAAGGGAAAAGCCAGGCCATTATCAATGGCTGCAATTTTAATAATAGGTTCCTTTTCATTAATCCACTGGATCTCCTATTAGAAAACAATTAACGAAAAGCAAATTTGAAAACATCCTGTTCCCCCTAAAATAAGACACCCCCTGATAATAAGCCCAATCAGTCTTTTGAGCGCATGCACTAAAATAAGCCCCCCTCACCCCGAAAATATTTAAACGCATGCGCAGCTGCTCTCCGCCATTTCCTCTGGTTAGGGTTAGAGAGACAGAGCTGGAAATCAGGTAAGATGGAAAGAGGAGCCCCGCCTTGCTCCAGGCACCCCAGAACAATAAAACCTCCCCAAAAATAAGGCCAAGCACTTATTTCGGGGTTCAAAAAAATATAAGACAGGGTCTTATTTTCAGGGAAACACGGCAATCAATGCACACCTATTTAACACAGAAACAAAAACTAACATTTGAACAGAATATTAAGCCTGCGCTTAATATTCATGCAATATTGTTTTCAATTTATAATTCGGCGATCATCTAGCAGGACTTTATAAAATTGATGATTGAGGAAGCATTACACACGATTTAATTCTATCTTATTCCGTAAGAACACGGGATGAGAAAGGATTCTTTATAAAATCCATAATCGGATACATAACCGAACACAAATCAGATCAATTATTGATCATGCGGCATCCCTGGGATCAAAGCAGAAGAGCTTATCCGCCGTACCTTGTCAGAAAGATCAGTCCCATCGCTCTGCTTTTCATACTTCACTAGCCAATTATCGTTGCCTCTATCTTTAAAGAAATTAAGGAGAACCACAGTTAAATGAAAGGCAAGGGAGCTGCAGTAAAACCTGTCCCAGTCATGAAATATAATAATGGAATAGCTTGCAATATTGAAAGATCTGGGCCTGTTATGTTTAAACAAATTGCAGGTTGATTTTTTTAAAAAAACAAATTGCAGATGACTCCAGGACGCCACGACTGTCATAAATACGAACCGGATGCCAGGCGTCTGAATATAAATCATGTGACCGTGGGGATGCTGCAATGGTTGTTAAGTGTGAAAAATAGTCCAAAGTCACTTTGAACAGTCACTAAATGAACTTGAGGACTACCTATGTTAGTCTACCATGGTCCAGCCTAAAGGTAGTGATTATTCAATATAGACCATTTAAGCCTTAAAGAACATGGACGTTTCCTAGCCCCTTTTTCCTCTACTTGAATTTGTTCAGAATTTAAGGGTGACGTCTGCATTACTATTAATCTTGTCATTGTTCCTATCACCCATCTCCTCCCATGTATGACTGTATGACTGTAACCTTGTGGCTGGTATCCTTAGGATTTATATTGACTGTTTCCCTATGACTATCGTTAAGTGTTCTACCTTATGATTCTTGATGAATGTATCTTGTCTTTTTATGTACACTGAGAGCGTACGCACCAAAGACAAATTTCTTGTGTGTCCAATCACACTTGGCCAATAAAGAGTTCTGTTTTGTTCTGTTCTGTTCTATTCTATTCTATTCCCATTCCTTCTTTTCTTCTCTTTTCTTCACTTCTTCTCTTCTCTTCCATTCTATTCCACTCCACTCCACTCCACTCTAATTCTTCATTCTCTTCTCTTCTCTTCTCTTCTTCCCCTCCCTTCCCATTCCTTTTTTCTTCTCTTTTCTTTTCTTTTCTTTTCTTTCCCCCCTCTTCTCTTTTCTTCCACTCCACTCCACTCCACTCCACTCCACTCCACTCCACTCCACTCCACTCCACTCCACTCCACTCCACTCCACTCCACTCCACTCCTATTCTATTCTATTCTATTCTATTCTATTCTATTCTATTCTATTCTATTCTATTCTATTCTATTCTATATCATCATCTTCATTTAATGACCCCATAATCTCTACTCCATTCCATTCCATTCCATATACTACTGTATTCTATATTTTATTTTATTCTATTCTATATTCTATTCTAGAATAACCTCCAAGGTCCCTTCCAATTATTCTATTCTATTCTATTCTACTCTAATTCTAATTCTAATTCTAATTCTAATTCTAATTCTAATTCTAATTCTAATTCTAATTCTAATTCTAATTCTAATTCTAATTCTAATTCTAATTCTAATTAATAATTCTAATTCTAATTAATTCTATCCAGACGAAAAGAATAATAATAATTGAAAAAAACCCTATTACATACCAGTATTTCTGATAACATAATCAAGCACAACCAGTTTCTCAAACTGGGACTGAAACTGTTTCCTTGTGTTCTCAGGCAAGGGGTCGGTTTCAAATTTCCTGAGCCAATAGTCAGCCTCTTTGTAACCTTCCACGAAAAGCTGAAAGGAGCCAACCTGCCATTTAAAATAAAGCCCGCGTTTATGAAATGGACCTGGGGGCATAACGCATTTGAAGCGCCCTTTATACGTGAAAGCAAATAAAGGTATTAAAGCAAATGCCCTTCCTAAGTACAGCCGCGAGCTTAATCAATAGGTATAAAAATAACATTGATCGGGAAAGAAGATCCCACTGCTAACTTATCAAATTACAGTTGGCTTGAGAATGGCCTTTCAAAATGTGTTTTTAATCTGAACCTGCAATTCAAAGACTCAAAGGCCCAAAAGTCCTCTGATGCACGGGGAATTTGAGAAACAGGACTTGAGTTTGGTCTGTGTTTTTTGTATTTAAGTTAAAAATAATAATAATAAAGACTACTGAGGAAATAAGTCTTCTAGCTTCGCAGTTCCTTGGTGGGGTAAACAACTTTACTGTCTTTAATGTTACATCAGACTTAAAAGTCTGTAGAGATTCTCCATCATCCAGGTCAGAGTTGTCCCAAACGTGTTTTTTTCAGGAGGCAAATGGACTTTCTTGTTTTTTTTTTCTTTTGAAGACGTTTCACTTCCCATCCAAGAGGCTTCTTCAGCTGACAGGATAGTGGTGAAGGGAAGGATTTATAATATAGGAATGGAAGGAACCCTAACCCTACCCTGTCAGAACTGAAGAAGCTACAGAGGAATTGTTGAGTCTGTCATCTGCACCTCTATCACTGTCTGGTTTAGTTCTGCAACCCAACAAGGCAGACACAGACTTCAGAGGATCATTAGAACGGCAGAAAAAACAATGGCTACCAACCTGCCTCCCATTGAGGACCTGTATACTGCATGAGTCAAAAAGAGGGCTGGGAAAATATCTACAGACCCCTCACATCCTGGACATAAATTGTTTCAACTCCTACCCTCAAAATGACACTATAGAGCCCTGCACACCAGAATAATTAAACACAAGGACATTTTTTTCCCAAACACCATCACTCTGCTAAACAAATAATTCCCTCAACACTGTCAAACTAGTTACTAAGTCTGCACTACTGGTTAATCTTCTCATTGTTCCCACCTACCATCTCCTCCCACTTATGACTGTAAATTTGTTGCTGGTATCCTTACGATTTATATCGATATTGTGTCCTGATTGCTTATTTGTACGCTATGACTATCATTAAGTGCTGTACCTTATGATCCCTGACGAATTTATCTTTTCTTTTTATGTACACTGAGAGCTTATGCACCAATGACAAATTCCTTGTGTGTCCAATCACACTTGGCCAATAAAGAATTCTATTCTATTCTACTCTACTCTATTCTTCATTCTGCTATTCTGTTCTGTTCCGTTCCGTTCCGTTCCGTTCCGTTCCGTTCCGTTCCGTTCCATTCCATTCCATTCTTCATTCCACCTATTCTATTCTGTTCTATTCTATTCTATTCTTGGATGGGAAGTGAAACATCTTCAAAAGAAAAAAAGCAAGAAAGTCCAGTTGCCTCCTGAAAAAGTATCTTTGGGATCAGACTTAAAATTTTTCCTTATTATTTATACTTTATTACTTACAAATTATGCCAGAGCAGACACAGAAGCGAAGAACAAATCCCGCCCCCCCCCCAATAAAATTGAAGTGGGGAACATTTTTCAGGGCTGCCAAGGGTTTACCTTAGGAGGTAGTCCAATTCGATGAAACTTTTTGCCAACTTTTGGCACTTTTTCCAAAGCGTACTTCTTGCCTCTCGACTTGGCACGGTCTATTGCACTGTAGTTGAACGTCTCGCTTACAAACCAGACCACCTTAAAGAGAGACAGTGGAATAACGTTTAACATTTTCATGGCGACAACTGTATTCATTGTATCCACCTCTTCATTAAGCTGTACAGGTAGTCCTCGACTTACGACAGTTCATTTAGTGACCGAAGTTACGACAGCACTGAAAAAAGTAACTTTTGACCGTTTTTCACTTACTATTTTGGCATCCTCTTTCAAATCCTACCTTCAAAACGACACTATAGAGCTTTGCACACCAGAACAACTAGACACAAGGACAGTTTTTTCCCAAATGCCATCACTCTGCTAAACAAATAATTCCCACAACATTGTCACACTATTCATCAAGTCTGCATTACTATTAATATTAGTCTTCACACCGTTCTTATCTCACATGTCCTCCCGCTTATGACTGTACGACTATAACTTGTTGCTGTATCCTTACAATTTATATTGTTTCCTAGTATGAATTGATTGCTTATTTATACCCTATGACTATCATTAAGTGTTGTACCTTATGATTCTTGACGAAAGTATCTTTTCTTTTATGTACACTGAGAGCATAGGCACCAAGACAGATTCCTTGTGCGTCCAATCACACTTGGCCAATAAAGAATTCTATTCTATTCTATTCTATTCTATTCTATTCTATTCTATTCTATTCTATTCTATTCTATTCTATTCTATTCTATTCTATTCTATTCTATTCTATTCCATTCCATTCCATTCCATTCCATTCCATTCCATTCCATTCCATTCCATTCCATTCCATTCCATTCCATTCCACTCCACTCCACTCCACTCCACTCCACTCCACTCCACTCCACTCCACTCCACTCCACTCCACTCCACTCCACTCCACTCCACTCCTATTCAAAGCAGCTGAAGGCCAGACCATGGGTGGAAACTGAACAAGGAGAGATTCAACCTGGAAATAAGGAGGAATTTTCTGACAGTGAGAACAATCAACCCATGGAACAGAAGTTGCCTTCAGAAGTTGTGGGAGCTTCATTCCTGGAGGCTTTCAAGAAGAGACCAGACTGACATCTGTCAGAAATGGTGTAGGGTCCCCTGCTTGGGTGCGGTTGGTCTAGATGACCTCCAAGATCCCTTCCAACTCTGTTAATCTGTTAACCCCAAAAGTCAAAGTGATTCTCCCAGTCTGAAAATTAGTTTAAAAGATTTTACGTCAACATTTGTTTACAGTTTTGACCACAAGTTCTTTTCTTCATGCTCAACTGATGTTGAAAACAGCTCTTACCTTCGTCTTGGGTACCACTCCTAATCCTAGTTTGCTGTCCACAAGATAGGCACCAGCTTCAGAGAGATATCCCTGATTAGGAACAAGGCAGCCTCTGCCAAAGCAGCAAGGGCAACAGATTTTGTGGAAATATTTGGTCCATTTTGGATTGAGATGACCGTAAGGCTCTTCCGATTTGGGTTTAAACACTCCAATGCTTTTCTAAAGGAGAAAGGGGGGGGGGGGAGAAAAAGGAAGAATGAATAAGGAATCATAAGGAAAGGAATCAGAAAAGTGTGCACTTCTTTGCTGTCGTATATAGAAATAGTTTACAAAAACATATATTTTTAATTTTTTTCATCCCTCCTTTATTAATAACTCAAGGTAGCAAAAATACCTAATGTTCCTTTCTCCTGTTCTCCTCAGAACAATAATTCTGTGAGGTGAGTTGGGCCAGAATGGACCAACTTGCTGCAGGACAATTTAACAATTCTAATTATTTAAAATAAATAATAATTTATTAATAATAATTAATAATTAAATAATAATTTAATTTTGCCCTTCACATTTCATTCTGTCCCTCCCTTGGCATCCTTTCTCTAATGATTCTGTTCCACCATTTCTCTGATATGAGTGTAACTCTTTTCCTGCATTGAGTTGTCCCAAAGGGAGGTGGCCATGGGGAGTTGGCCACAGCCAACAGCCATAGATCCAACTCTGACAAAGAACGATTGGCCCAAAGTCATCCAAGTTGGCTTTCCTGCCTAGGGTGGGATTAGAACTCAGCTTCTTCATTTCCACTAGACAAAACGGGCTTGGAAGATAAGCCTTTATGGCCTCAGTTGCCTAAAGCTACCTGGTGATCTAAAATTCAATGTCACAACAATTAGTCCGGTTCATTTAGTGACCGCTCGAAGTTGCAACGCCACTGGAAAAAGTGACTTAGAACCGTTTTTCACACTTACGACAATTTCATTTGTGTGATCCCCAAGGTCACACAATCAAAATTCGTATTTATGTCGGCTGCACTGTCCTAGAGTCATGAGATTACCATTTGTGACTTGACAAGCAGGGAGAAGCCAGATTCAATTAACAACCGTGTAAATAACTTAACAATTGCAGTGATTCAGTTAAACAATTCTGAGATGTTAAAAGTGATGTGAAGTCAAAGTGCAAGTTACAAAAAAATCATATTTTTTGTAACTTCACCTTCCGAAATAGATACAGTATTTAAACCGTAGTCACGATAACACAAGCATATTTTATTTATACAATATCCATTAGCAGAATAAATAGCATTCCAAAAATACATCAAAAATTCAATATGATGCTGTTGTTTTGGAGTTGCTATTGATTTCGGATGGAAAGAAAAGAGGACGATGGAAGTCCTGACTTTGAACATGAAGGAGCAATAAAAGAAGCAATTTTTTGACTCTGACAGCAATGAGATTTACAAGACCAGACACACAATAAACCATTAGTTTACCTCTGACAAGAGTTTTACTTGCCCTCAAATGCAATCACTACATATATTCCAAATGTACTATAATATTGCTTCTAATAGAGTCCCTAAAGTTAAGGGTGATGTATATTTTGCCATTGTTGTTAGTTGCGAATTCGTGTCCGGCCCATACAAATATTTTGCCATATGAAATACTGGCAGACTAAAATAAAATTAAAAAAAAAAACAACCAGTGGGCTGAAGCTGAGCGACTACATGGTAAGTCACGATAAAGAAGAGCAGGTTTCACTAGTTATGCTATTACAACATTATGTTTTAGTGCCAATCGATGGCTGGCGTGGAAGCCAGAGGCACAGAAATAAGCCAAGCCTATTTAAAATTCTGAACCAATCTGTCTTCTTTAATAATGAATGGCCTTAAGAGGAGAAGGGGGAGACATGGATCTGAGATTTAAAATGGGATTGCAGGGATACGAGGACGACCACTGAATTATCCGAAGTAAGAGACTTCAAGGCCCAGTTGCTAATACAATGATTTCATTAGCAGTTGGCTTTGGACTAAACAGCTGTAATATTTATTTTCATGCCAAGATTCATTATATAGACCATTATTTCCAATTTAGCTCCCTTATTTCCTCTCGTTTGTCTCCTATGCATCTTAACCTCTGCAGCCATATTCAATTACTTGCCGAGTTCATGTTTACTTCCTAGTAAGGAAGGGTATCACTGCAGAATCCTAGGCAAAATTGTGAAGGGAAGGCTGCTGTAGAACTATTGCAGTATGGAGCTACTTTATGGAAGATAGTAGTTATACTAAAAAACGTATTGTGTTTAATGTCAAGGTCCTTTCATCCAAATTTCTTATGCCATCTAATGTCATTGAGTATCACATATATTTCAAGTATTTATTAAGTTTATTTTCCTTGTCTATAAAGCAACCTCATTTCCTTAATTTTATTTGATCCAGAAATGGTCGATCAAGGCAAAAGGCTCTTCTAATTCAGGTAGTGCCAATCAGTTATATTATTTCAACACAAAAGATAATTAGGACCCACATTTTACTGTTTAGAAGGTTCTGGAGATAGATCCAGAATAAAACAGCAATTCTATTTCCCAAAGACGCAATGCTCTTATGGATTAGTGTGGTTTAGCAGCTTGCGTTCATTTCAGTTTCACAAGTTGTATCACAAAAAAAACCATGAAACCTGGCCTCTCTGAGTTTTTTCCAGTCCAACTTCTTTAGATAATATCACCCAAATATTTGACAGTTTTGGACAGCTACAATGAGAGTTGGAGATCAACAAGTGTTACGAATCTAAAGTTAGAAAATTTGTGTATGCACGCACACACTTATATATAAATTGTGCCAGCGAGTTGGCTTCAACTCTAAGCAACCACATATAGACTTTCATAGAGATTACAAACATGATATTTTGAAACGCATTGCAGAAAATAAATCACCTGTTAAAGAATGCTGAGCCTTAATTTATAAAGCAAGAGAACTGTTATGGGGAAAAAAATGAGACATTTCTTACAATTGGTCACGAAGTCTTTCCAAATAATGTTAACTGAAGAAATGTTGATCCAATAAGCTCCATAAATACACAACAAAAAAAGGGAACATTTTAGTTAATTAACCGTGACTACAAAATCCTAGGCTTCCCTCCGTCCATGATGTTTAGCATTATGCACAGAGTAGGATTACACATTTGTTATTCTACTAATACCGGTTTTCCCGAACCGGCAGCCCACCACTGAGCAGGGGGCTGGACTAGAAGACCACAGGGTCCCTTCTAATTCTGATATGTCAATTTGACTTTATCTGTTCTGATTCTGATAAGTCAATTTGCCCCAGGTTGTATTAACTGGTCACTAAAAGGATTTTAAAAGAGGATTGGGCAAGTAACTATGCAAATACAAATTTCTGCATGTTGGGAAAGAACGAAGGAAGGAAGGAAGGAAGGGATACATCCCTACATGTGCACAATGCTCAACAAACCGCGGATTTGCGCAAATGCGTTTAGCAGTCCTGCTAGCAAGATACAACAGTATATGTATCCCTTCCTTATACATGCTTGTTTCTTCCGATAAGCTGCAAGGAAAGGACTCTGGTAGCGCTGTGTACAGACATGCACGCTCAACCTTAACTTTGGCAATTGCCCCCCCACAAAACGGTTCAAGCATTTTTTTATAACATAAACCCCCAAAGAATCCTGAAGCCAAGGGCACTCACTCTCTTAGAGTCTTTGACAAAGTAGCTTCCGCTGGAACCTTGGGAGATTCTTTCCGGAAAGACTTCGCTTTCGATGGCTTGTTCCGCTTGCTGCATGACTTCAGCAAATTCGGGATCATCCACAAAGAAGTCCATCTCTGCAATGCTTCCGACATTGCCTGTGTGTGTTGCGACAGTCATTTCAAGTTAGTGCCGTCAGCTGATATTTTTTTTCCCTCTTTCCTCAACTCCGTCCCCCCCGCCCCCACTTTCATCTCCCAATATACACTTAACACTGGCTTACTTACTACCAGTAGTAAGAAAAAATACAGGGACACAATAGAAATGCCAGAATAATATGTACAGGACTGCAGATGCTACATTTGCATAATACAGCTACGTTGTTGGAAATTTGACTCGCCATAGGCAGAAGGACAGCAGGCGGGATGAATCATATCAGACCCAGACAGAAGACCGTTAATATTGAATGCGGCACAGAGATTCAATTATAACCTTCAAAACCAAGTTGTGGATTTCCCTGAAAAGAAATGATGGGCTCCAGTTCGTCTTGTACACCACTCTTTACTGCTACTAGCCTGCCTTCCATGGAGGACTGAATACTGCACGAGTCAAAAAGAGGGCTGGGAAAATATCTACAGACCCTTCGCATCCTGGACATAAACTGTTTCAACTCCTATCCTCAAAATGATGCTATAGAAATGCACCCCAGAACAACTAGACACAAGGATAGTTTTTCCCCGAACTCCATCACTCTGCTAAACAAATAATTCCCTCCATACTGTCAGACTATTTCCTAAGTCTACACTACTATTAATCTTCTCATCGTTCCCACCACCCATCTCCTCCCACTTATAACCATGTTGCTTGTATTTTTACGATTTATATTGTTTTTATTGTTTCCTAGTATGATTTGATTGCTTATTAGTAACCGATGACTATCACTAAGTGTTGTCTCTTATGACTGATTCTTGATGAATGTATTTTTTTCCTCTCTCTTTTCTTTTCTTTTTATGTACATTGAGAGCCTATGCACCAAAGACAAATCCCTTGTGTGTCCAATCACACTTGGCCAATAAAGAATTCTATTCTATTCTATTCTATTCTATTCTATTCTATTCTATTCTATTCTATTCTATTCTATTCTATTCTATTCTATTCTATTCTATTCTATTCTATTCTATTCTACTCTACTCTACTCTACTCTACTCTACTCTACTCTACTCTACTCTATTCCTGATCCTAGAACAATAACGCTGGTAACAAAGGAACAAGCACAAAAACGATTCCCTAAGCATGCATCCACCTTCTTTGCTCCTATATTTTTTTTTAAAAAAAGCAGTTTAACTAAGCCACATTGTCCTCCCACCTTCAACCCCAAAGAGCAAGGATATGGCCTCCAAAACAGCTGCATCCCATTAATTCAGTGCTTGAGGGACTGCCCCAAGGTCAGCCAGTGGCTTTGTGCATCCGCTGAGACTGCCTTAATCACTACACTCCAGGGGCGAGTCGGCCTTGACTCCAGGCAACTCCCTGGAGTAGTCTCTGCAATTTTTCCAAGCAACAGACAGATAGTCCTCGACGTACGACCACAATTGAGCCCAAACTTGAAAGATTTGTTACGTGAATCTTGCCCCACCTTACGACCTTCCTTGCCAGTTTTTAAGTGAAATACACCCCCGTTGTTAAGTTAGCAATGCAGTCGTATCTGATTTCTCCATTGGTTTTGCTTGTCCAAAGGTTGCAAAGGGGAGGGGGGGGTGTCACGTGACCCCAGGAAATAACAACTGTCATAAATATGAAGCGGTTGTCAAGCATGCCGAAGCTGGGCCAAAGTCCCCCAGCTAGGACTTCAAATCAGGGACTCCATGTCTTCCATTCAAGGCCACCCAACTGACAGGTAGACCTCGATTCTACAGCCACAACTGAGCCCAAACTTTACATTGCTAAGTGAAAGATTTGTTAAGAGAGCTTTGCTCCACTTTAAGACCTTCCTTGCTACCGTTGTTAAGTGAAACACTGCAGTTGTGAAGCTAGTAACACCGTTGTTAACCAAATTTGGCTTCCCGACGGGCTTGGCTTGTCCGAAGGTCGCAAAAGGGGATGACGTGACACCGTCATAAATAGGAGCCAGTTGCCAATTATCTAAAGTTTGATCATGTGACCACGGGGAAGCAAAACAGTGTTTAAATGTGAGAGTGCCTTTTTTTCCAGTGCCGCTGTAACTTCGAGAGGTCACTAAACGAACCAGTTGTAAGTCAAGGACTATCTATATCCAAATTTTGACCAGGGGGATGCAAAACAGTCATTAAGTGTTGAAAAACGGCCCTGTGTCCCTTTTTTTCAGTCCTGCTGTAACCTCGGTCACTAAATGAACCGGTTGTAAGTCGAGGACTCCCTATATCCAAATTTTGACCACAGGGGTGCAAAACGGTGATGTAAGTGTGGAAAAAACGGCCCCCAATCCCTTTTTTTTCAGTGCCGCTGTAACTTCGGTCACTAAGCGAACCGGTTGTAAGTCAAGGACTATCTATAATCAAATTTTGACCAGTGGGATGCAAAGCGGTCATTAAGTGTGGAAAAACGGCCCTCAATCCCTTTTTTTTTTTTGCAGTGCCTTTGAAATTTAGAGGGGGGGGGGCACTAAACGAGCTGTTGCAAAGCGAGGACCGCCTGTACTCCGCCCCTCCCCCCTCCTTGGGGAGAGCCTCCCACGTGCGGCCACGCCCCCTCCCTCCTCTGCGCAGGCGCGCCGTTTCCTCACGCGGCACGAGCATCCCACGTGTGGCCACGCCCCCCTGTCCCTCCCTCCCTCTGCGCAGGCGCGTCCCGTTTCCTCAGCCGTCAACGCCTCCTCCGCTTTGCCTACGCCTCAGCTCACCTGTCCCCTCACGGGCCCTCCGGCACCAGCCCGCCGCCGCGCCCAAGAGCGGCTCCGACTCCTCGCCGTCGCCTTCCTCCTCCTCGTCCTCCTCCTCACAGGCCGCCTCGAACGGCTCCCGGGCGGCGAGGAGGCGAACGGCGCCGCCGGGAGCGGCCCGCGCCGCCCGGCCGGAAACCGCCAGGGCCGGCGGTTCTGTCTCCAGCTGCAGGAGCTCCTCGTCGGCCTCTTCCTCCGCTTCCGCCTCCGGGGAAAGCACCGAGCCGGCCTCCGCCATGGAGGCTCGCGGAGGCAACGGCCGGCTCTCGAGTTCGAGCGCCGGACGGCTGAGGGCGCATGCGCCCCGGGCTCGGGAGAGGCAGTTGGGGGGGAGCAATCTCGCGCCTGCGCGTAGAGGCCCTGGCGCGTGGGCCTGTCAGGGCCCGGCGGGGCGGGGCCAAGAAAAGGGGCGGGGCTTGGCTTCCAGCTCCGCCCTTTTGTGTTTTTTTTCCCCTCGCAGCTGAAAGGAAAAAAACGAAGGCATTCGTGGGAACTGGCAGCAAAATGCGGGCGCGGGTCAGAAAGCGGGGGTTTTAACTGCATTGAGCAATTGACATATCTGAAACTCAAATCCTGGTTTGTTTACGAAGGGAAATGTTGGGTCTGTATAAAAACAAGGGGTCATTATGCAGGTAGTCCTCGACTTACGACCGCAAGGGAGGCCAACGTTTCTGGTGTTAACTGAGCTTGGCCCCCATTTTACGACCTTGCCAGAGGGTTTTTTTTCCTGTTTTTTTAAATTTGATTTATATGCCGCCCTTCTCCGGAGACTCAGGGCGGCTTACAATGCGTTAAGTTGCTAAGTGGATCACTGCAGCTCTTAGTAACGGTCGTTAAGTGAGTCTGGCTTCCCTATTGACTTTGCTTATCAGAAGGTCGCAAAAAGGGATCACGTGACACCACCCACCCACCCACCCCCGACACTGCAGCCGTCATAAATATGAGTCAGATGCCAGGCGTCTGAATTTTGTTCACATGGAGATGTCACAACGGTCGTAAGTATGCAAAATGGTCGCAAGTCGTATTTTTCCAGCGTTGTCATAACCTTGAAGGGTCACTGAATGAACTGTTGTAAGTCGAAGACTACCAGAATGGCAGCTAGATTTGAACCAGGTCATGGTTAACCAGAATTGCTTAACAGCCGTGTTACTAACTTTTGACAATTGCAATGATTCGTTTCACTGGCAAGAAAAGTTGTAAAAATGGGGCAAAACTCACTTAGCAACGTAAAGTTTGGGCTCAAGTATTGCCATAAGTTGAGGACTACCTGTATAGGGTCGTCTGCTGGAGCAGGGGGTTGGACCCGGTTGCTGCTTCGAATGGTTAAAGTGAATAAATAATCGATAAAAACCTAAAACAAAGCGAATTGTCCACCCCTCACAATCCAGCTTTCTGACGGTCCTGCGTAAACTCTTCCGGCTTTAATGCCAAGCTAAGCAGAATAAAACGAGTGCCATTAAAAAGGGGCTGTTTGTTCTTGAGAAATGATCCCAACCCTGGAATTGTCTGACCACAGAAGGACACTTCCTGAATTTCCTGCCTATCTTGTTTCAAGGCAGAATATTTTGTGATGAAACATTTTGCAAAGCCTTGGCCATTTGTGGGGGGGAAAAAACCTGTACCCAATTGCATTTTCTTAGAAGGCCCCTGGAGCCAACGTGAATTAAAAGCATACTTGCGAATACAAATGCCAAATGCCCTCTCCCACTTTTAAATAAGAAAGACAAAATCCTAGATTTCACTAATTTTATATTACCAATATGGATTTATACTGTTTATACATTTATTTGATTTCAGATGCATTTTAGGCTAACATTTTGTTTGTACCTGCGTGTTTATTAATGGGCCCTGCTCCTTCATCACCTGGCAGTCAGAGCAATAGCATTTTACAATGTAGAATGGAAAATGATTTTTGTGTTATAAATCGGCGCCCTCTTCCGTTTCTAAAATGCAGAACTCTTCCAAACACTTTTTAAACAGCCTTAATTTTTAGTTCAAGAGAATGCAGCCAGTGGATGGACGGAAAGTCTATGTACCAAGCTGGAATCAAAGTGGGGAAAAAATCCTATATATTTGTGAAAGATTTACATTCATTTATATTACCTTTCTGCATGACAACGGCAGCTACTGACTGGATCTCCAAACTGGACATTAAACTTTGAAATGTTATTTCTGTTTTTCTTTTAGGTTTTCTTACTGCTTTTTTATTGTTTTTATTGTTTTTAATCTGTAAAAATGAAGTGTTTTAATATTGTGTGATCAGCCATACGCTAAATAAATAAATAAACCTTTCTGTATGAACAAGATAAGGGTTTCCAATCAATTTTCATGTTCTTATCAATTGAAGGGAAGGCAAGATACTGAACAGCAATAGCACTTAGATTTATATACCACTTCACAGTGCAATATTTTCTCCAGCTACTTTCATTTTCCATCCATTGGGTAATGATACATGTTGTTTACTAGTAGTAAGTTTTACAAACTTTTCTAGTAATAG
Organism: Coluber constrictor foxii; assembly: GCA_038048745.1. Lineage (NCBI taxonomy): Eukaryota > Metazoa > Chordata > Lepidosauria > Squamata > Colubridae > Coluber > Coluber constrictor. Next base: position 74,843,552 of record CM075965.1, on the reverse strand, counting down.
ATTACGATGCACCACTATCAACTACCCACAAATCATGGTTTACAGTAGTGGAACTAGTTATAGCTAAATTAACATTCTTTTTGGCTCTCTTTTGATTACCAACATTCATTTTCTGACCCTTAGTACAGAATTTAGCTATATGACCTTTTGCCCTACAAGAAAAGCATTTTTTAACAATATAGGCAGTTGAAGACAATTTTTCTTCCTGTGGTTGTCTCTCTCTTAGTTCTCTTTCTTGCCTTCTTCTGGACTCTTCCAACAACCTTCCGGTTATGCCAGTCAATGTTAGTCGATCTCTGGTCAAAACCTCCAGTGAAGACACATAATCGTCATAACTTTCATCCAAAGAAGAAAGAATGATATAAACCTGTTGCAACTCAGTAAAAATTAGTTCCTTTTCATGTAGCTCTTGCAAAGTTCTCTTCATAAACTCCAAATAAGCTAACATACCTCCACCTTTAAGAACACGAGTTTTTAACAGTTTACTTGTAAAGTGTATACGTACACCCACACTTGATGAATCACTAACATAAATGCTCTTTAAATTGTTCCAACACCTAGCAGCACAATTTTCACCACGAATATGGACTAGCTGCTGGTTACTCAGTGTCAGTCCAATTATACATAGAGCTCGTTCGTTATCCCGATTAAATTTTAACTATTTTCTTCGAATCTTCATTGTATGCTTGATTCCATTCAGTTACATCCGATGGATTAATAACTACATCCCATAGTCCTTCCTTACGCAAAAGTAGGCTACATTTCATGGACCAGGAAACATAGTTTGTTCCATCCAACCGGGTTATCAAGGATATGCTGGATGACTGTTCTTGTGCCATCTTCTCTTGGACAATTAACAACAAACACAGCTGTCTGAATACAGTACTGTGTGTTCACACCAACTCTCAGTGCTCTGGGCCCATAACCAATGTTAAAGATATTCTTGGCTCATAACCGATCTTGTGGGTTATTGAGCAGAGTACCCTTTGAGTAAACGTATGAAAAGCGATTGGGAGCGGTTGTGAACAATCACAGTCAACATACAAACACACTGAGTTGTTGTAGTCTTTTACTTTTAGAAAAAGTAAAGCAAAGTCCAAAAACAATCCAAGTCACACACAGATAAAACGAGGGTTAAAAGATCCAGGGATATTTCAAGTACAAAGTCTTCTTACCAGTCATAGACAATAAAACAGTTCTTCTTGAGTTTCAAACAGGAGCAAGTTCAGTATCAAAACATTCAATAAATAGTAGAAAGCAACATGCAGCTCTGATCAAACAGAGATCAGGCAGAGAGTTACAGCAAATAAGCAGGTAAAATGGTGTAGAGTCCACACAAGCCATGATCCTGGCTTCCCTTAAGTACATTGGCTACAGAGCTTAGCCAATCGGGATACAGGATGATGCAATACAGTCTTAAAGCAATATATTATCTTTCTGACTGCAAACATACATTGTTGGTTTATATATTGCCCGACCAACTAATTAGACAAATAACCATTTCTTAACAATTGTATTAAAGAATGGAACCCATGGAGACTGGATACTCGGCCTATAAATTGTCCCCACCGAGTTCCAGCTTATATGCCTTACAAAGGCAAACTGAAGCCCCTAATATATATATATATATATTCCCTAAAGCTGGACTTTAGGAAAGAAACAGGTACTGAGACAGCATGAGTTGACTTTGGACCAAGGCCATCTCAGAGCACTGCCTGGGGACAAAGGGCAAACGGCAGGTGGATAATAACCTCTTGTGCCATCGTTATGCAAAAGCAACAGCTCTTGCACTTGCACGGGAACACGCCTGCCTAATACTAGGATCTTTGGGGCATAAGCAGAGTTCAGCATGGATGTTTTTTTTCAAAAAGGGACAGAAGGAAGCAAGCTCCTCTTTTCAAGAGGCATCCACTGGTCTCTAGTGATTTGCCACTGCCTTTTCATAGCATTTCTTTTTTTTTTCCCCTCCCACTTCCCAATTGGGCCTACAGCCTGAGAATCGCCCGGTGGTCTCCCATCCCATCCCAGTCCCAATCAATTCAATTGGACCGCCGCGCGGAGCTTCGTCCTCCCGGCCCATAGAGGGCGCGCGCCGCCTTCACACAGGCGTCGCGGGCTCGCCCGGGGCGGGGTGTGGGTGGGAGAGGCGGGGGGCGGGGGGCGGAGTTACCCGCCAGGGGCCAACTGCGCCTGCGCGCCGACCTCGCCGCCTCCTGCTTCTCCTGTGCTGCTGCTCGCCCGTCATGAACTCCGAGAACTTCCAGGCCGGCGAGAGGCTGGTGAACGCGGCCTACGTGCGGCAGGGATGGCAAGGCCGCCGCGCACACGAGCTGCGAGTGCGGACGCTGCTGGAACAGGTGCCGCTCCTCTCCCCGGGCGGTTGGGAAAGAGGGGGGGCGGGGTTTCGGAGGAAGCCCCGCCCCCGGGGCGGGTTAGTCACGCCTCCTCGTGGGGTGGGCGGGGCTTGGATCCAGCGACTGATTTTGCTTTAGCTACCACTAGGCGGAGAACTGTGGCGCTTTTATGACGTTGGACTGCAACTCCCAGAATTCTTCAGCCACCATGGCCACAAGTCATAAAGGCGCCATAGTTTTCCCCCCGCCCTTTGCTGGCTCAGGAATTCTGGGAGTTGAAGTCCACAAGTCATAATAATAATAATAAATAAAATAAAAGGGCCATAGCTCTTCCCCCCGCTTCCCCCAGGAATTCTGGGAGTTGAAGTCCACAAGTCATAATAATAATAATAAATAAAATAAAAGGGCCATAGCTCTTCCCCCCGCTTCCCCCAGGAATTCTGGGAGTTGAAGTCCACAAATTTAGCTCCTAGTCTGGGCCGGTTAGTTCTTGGATGGGAGGCCACCAGGAGAGCCTAGGGCTGTCAGCTGGATTTTTATTTTCACCTTTTTGTTTTCTAGACACCTCTTGGGAAGTCGCTCACAAGCTTAAACTATGGTTTAACCCAGTCCAGCTGGTTGTGAGTCCATGAAATCCTAAATTATAAGCGAGTAGAGTAGAGTAGAGTAGAGTAGAGTAGAGTAGAGTAGAGTAGAGTAGACTAGACTAGACTAGACTAGGGTTGGGTTGGGTTGGGTTGGGTTGGGTTGGGTTGGGTTGGGTTGGGTTGGGTTGGGTTGGGTTGGGTTGAGTTGAGTTGAGTTGAGTTGAGTTGAGTTGAGTTGAGTTGAGTTGAGTTGAGTTGAGTTGAGTTGAGTTGAGTTGAGTTGAGTTGAGTTGTTAGGATCCTGGTCAAACAGAAGAAAACAAGACTGTGTATTTTTCGCATACCTAGTTTATATTGTATTTATTATTATTGTGCTGTTTTTTCCCCCCAAAGGGCAAATGTCCTGAAGATGGATGGGACGAAAGCACAATTGAACTCTTTCTTCATGAACTTGCAATTATGGATAGCAATAATTTCCTGGGCAACTGCGGTGTGGGTGAGAGAGAAGGAAGAGTTGCGTCCCAAATGGTGGCTCGGAGACATTACAGGTAAAATGTGGTTTGTTTTGACCGAAGTTTTGTTTGGGCTCAAGTTTATTCACATAGGATGCCAAAATAAATAAATAAATAGAGTCACTTCATTACGGGCAGTCCTCAAACTTACGACCACAATTGAGCCCAACATTTCTGTTGCTAAGTGAGGCATTTGGTTTGCCCCGTTTGATGACTTTTCTTACCTCAGTCGTTAAGTGAATCAAAGCAGTTGGTAACACAGTTATTAAGTGAAACCAGTTTCCCCATTGGCTTTGCTTGTCAGAAGGTGCAAAAGGGAGATTGCGTGAACCTCGGGACACTGTAAGCGTCGTAAAGGTGAGTCAAAGGTAGCCAAATGTAAATCACGTGAACATGGGGATGCTTCAACGGTCGTAAGTGTGAAAAATGGCCTTAACTCGCTTTTTTTCATTGACGTTGTAACTTTGGTCACTAAATGGACTGTTGTAAGTCGAGGACTATCTCTACTGGCGAATATGGAGATCACCCAAACCTTTTGAAAACTTGGTTTGTGATGCCGAAGATCGCCCGCTAAATTCGAGTGCAAAATGACACAAACACACACATGCAAGTGATTTCTCGCTAAGGCGACAGGATGCAATGCAATGCAGCGTTTTCCACGTAAGGAAATTCCTGCTCGCATGGTAGGATTCCTCTTCCTGTTTCAAGCCACTGCAATAGTTCTCCCAGCCCAAACCAGAGCTCCACCTAAGAGGGATAGTAAACATCGCACATACATGCTAGTCGTTCCCGACTCTAGGGGGCGGTGCTCATCTCCGTTTCAACGCCGAAGAGCCAGCGCTGTCCAAAGACGTCTCCGTGGTCATGTGGCCGGCATGACTCAATGCCAAAGGCGCACGGAACACTGTTACCTTCCCACCAAAGGTGGTCCCTATTTTTTCTACTTGCATTTTTTTACCTGCTTTCGAACTGCTAGGTTGGCAGAAGCTGGGACAAGTCACGGGAGCTCACCCCCTTATGCGGCACCAGGGATTCGAACCGCTGAACTGCCGACCTTCCGATCAACAAGCTCAGCGTCTTATCCACTGAGCCACTGCGGATATAGAATTGCTTTAAATAAATGATTCTTTAAAAAATACAATAAAATTCCACTCTATCAGAACCGATTGTAGTTCTTCCCTACTATTTTCCCCAAGAGGAACTTGCAACTTCGTCCTTTGAGATTTCACCGCATCCGCTCCTTAGTCTTTCCCATTTTTAAATGGGATTTTTTTCCCCCTCGTTTCACCAAGATTCTGTTTGATTCGCAGATTGATCCATGGGATCGGGAGGTCCGGAGACGTCGCAGCGGTCCAGCCCAAAGCGGCAGGCTCCAGTCTCTTGAACAAGCTGACGAATTCGGTGGTCTTGGATATTTTAAAGTTGGCTGGTAAGTACGGAGGAAAGTTTTCTTGGATCAAATGCCTGTCCCCTCTTTTGAGGGATCCTCGGTGCTCTCGGAGGGGTTTTCTTGACCCAACTAAGCAACATCATCAGTGCTAGAAGGGAGTGGGAGAGTTTCTTGATTGAGGTTTCGTTTACTTCTTGATTGTTGTTAATCTTGGACTTAATCTATGCTGATCTGGCTGCCGATTGCTGATGGAGAGGTTCTTTTTTTTTTAAATTAGATATATATGCCGCCCTTCTCCGGAGACTCAGGGCGGCTTACAATGCGTTAAGCAATAGCCTTCATACTTTTGTGTGTGTGTGTGTGTGTGTGTGTGTGTGTGTGTAAGTTTTCACGGGTATATATGTGTGTACAGGTGATATCTCGGGTTTCTTCCCGTGTAGTTGCAAACATATTTTTAGAAGGATTGCAGCGACGTTTCGATGGAATCTCATCCATCATCTTCTGGCTGATGTTCTCGGTTTGGTGCAGTTTTCCCATAGGCACCAAACCGAGAACATCAGCCAGAAGATGATGTATATGGTTTCTGAGGTTTTCGCGGGTCCTTGTATGTAGGTCTTTGGTTGTTCGGGTCTTCTCCCGCGTAAAATTGGAAGTATCTTGGCGACGTTTCGACGAAGTCTCATTCGTCATCTTCAGGCTGGTGTTCTCGGCTTCGTGCTTCCAGGAGCTCCTGGAAGCACGAAGCACAGCCCAGCAGCAGTGCTTCCACCCAATCAAAATACAACTACATCATCAGCCAATCAGAATAAAGCAGCACTGTCAACCAATCAGAATACACCTTTGCCTCTTTTCAAAGAGGGATGTCAGTTAAGATCACACAGTTTGCCCATAGGCACCAAACCGAGAACATCAGCCAGAAGATGATGAATGAGATTTCATCGAAACGTCGCTGCAATCCTTCTAAAGATATGTTTGCAATTATAAGGGAAGAAACCCGAGATATCACCTGTGTACACACACACACACACACACACACACACACACACACACACATATTACACAAAGTCAGCTTATTGCCCCCACAAACTGGGTCCTCAATTTACCTACCTTAGAAACGTTGGAAGGCTGAGTCAACTTTGAGCCTTGAACTTGCAATAATTGCAGACAGCTGAATGTTAATAACTGGCTACTCAGCCTGTTGAGCTATCTGAGGTTCTGGGGTCCTTTTGGGCTGCTTGATTGTCTCTTGGGGAATGAAACATCCGCACCAAGCTCAGAGAGCACCAAGGATTCCGTAGTCCTCCTCCTCTTCCCCCCGTTCCCCTTCCTTTCTGCAAATCCCACCCCCTTTTAGCATTGATGCTGTTATCTAGTTCGGTCATGCGACGTCTATAAGAAGACAAGCCAGCTCAGAGAGCATCAAGGACCCCAGCTATATCAACACACAAACACACACACACACACACAATCTGCAAATCGTCTCCTTTGTTAAAGATCCCTCTCTTAGAAGTTTAGATACGAATTCTCCTTCCCTCGCAGGGGTCAAGGCCACCAGCAGCTGCTTCGTGGTTCCCATGGCAACCGGCATGAGCCTCACTTTATGCTTCTTAACGCTTCGGCACCGAAGACCAAAGGCCAGGTACATTCTCTGGCCTCGCATCGACCAGAAATCCTGCTTCAAATCCATGGTTACCGCAGGTAACGGATGCCTGACTCGCATTGGGGGGGCGGGGAGCTGGGGTGGCGCGCACAATTTCAACAACACCTTGCATTTAATTTATGTATTTTTCGAAATGTGCATGAGACATTCTGGAGGCGAACGGCAGTCACACCTCAGCTGTGGGAACAGACCGAAAAATGGGGTCTGTCAGCTCAGGTCTGAGGGTTCCCACGATGCCCTAATTAAGCTCCAGGCTTCAAAAGAAATCCGGTTATTTATTAGGAGCTTCATGTCAGCACGGTCCCAAGTGAACTCTGACCCCACGTAATTTACGCTTCAATCATAACCCTGTTTCCCCCCCCCCCCCCAGGGTGTGTCATCAATCAGGGGCTCCATGATTTGTAGAGATCACTCCCTCCAGCCACTGTGGGTAGCCCTAGGAGATGGCCTTGAGAGAGATAAGGCTGGAATGTGCTTCAACAGTCATGCACAAATTCGTTCATTCTTTTTTTATGTTGGCCTGATTAGGTTTTGAGCCAGTGGTGATAGAAAATGTTTTAGAAGGAGACGAGCTACGAACCGATCTCCAGGCCATGGAAGCTAAAATCCTGGATCTTGGGGCTGATCGCATTCTCTGTCTTCATTCCACTACGTCCTGTTTTGCTCCAAGGGTACCCGACAGGTAAATAAATCCCCAGGTAAACGGTGGCATGAAGAATTTGAAGGGTGTGTGTCAGGGGTGGGCTGCGAGGGCCTGAAATCGCCTGTTTCCCAACTTCCAGTTGTACAGGAAGTGACTTTTTTGCTGTCCTCAGCCTCCAGAGATTTCTAGAGAGGGTCTCCAAGAGGGTGGGGAAGGCTGTTTTTGCCCTCCCCAGATGCATAGAGAGGATCTGGAGCCAGGTGAGAGAAAAACGGGCCTTCCCCACCTCTCCCCACACACCCCCAGGCCCTCTGGGGGCAGGAAACAGCATGTTTCCCTACTTCTGGTGGGCCCAAAAGGCCCAAAAATCAGCTGATTGGCACCGGAGATGAGCTAGCATGCCAGACAACATGGCTCCGTGTGCCGTCTGTGGCACACGTTCCATAGGTACACCATCGGGGGCATAGAGCGTGGGTTGGTCCTCCCACGATTTCCGCAACCGTTACAGGCAAACCGATCCGAACCGGCTGAACGCCGTCCCTGGAGTACACATAGGCAGTTCCATTAAGTCCTTTTCTTTCCAAAGGGTTCAATCAGCAATAATTAAAAACTCTATATCTCTCGCTCACTCTTTTTTTATTTATCTCATCAACTGCATCAAAACCCGTTCTGCACGCTTGATGTCTTTAATAAGAGGTTGGGGTTGTTGTTTTTTTTTAACTTCTTTTTTCAAGGTTGAATTTTCGTACAATTTTGTCGGTGATTTGGGTTCTGTGCAAGGAAGCCCAGCCGGTGACTAAGCGAATCAGTTACGCTTGCCATTCACGGTATAATGAGGACATTTTATCTTTTAATTGTTAAGGGGAAATTGTCTTTCAAGGAACGTTGGTTAAAAATGTTCTGGAAAGGATTTTTCTTACCTGCAAAGAGGTACCTTTGCGATCTACGTTGTTGCAAACGCAAAGAGAGGTTTTACACGATAGAAGGATATTAATAAGACCGTATTCATGCTGACACGGATGTAATTTTTGGACATTTGATTTACCTGTAACAGGAGGTTCCACGTGGAATTTAGCAACCGAACTGTCATTTTCGGGGTCTAAATATGTAGCAGTTTATGGCTACTATGGAGTCCCCAGTTACAGCATGTGTTTTCCCCTGGAAACCTTAGTATGTTGAGCAGGGGTGTCAAACTCAAGTATGTTGGGCTGGATCCGGCCCCTGAGAGGCTTAGATCTGACCCATGGAGCCGGTCAAGAAATATCAAAGGACCTCTGCCAGCGAAAAAAAATTCCTAACATTGAGAACAATTAATCAGTGGGACCACTTGCCTCCAGAAGTTGTGGCTGCTCCATCCCTGGAGGTTTTTAAGAAGAGATTGGACAACCATGTGTCTGAAATGGTAGAGGGTCTCCTGCCTAAACAGGGGGTTGGACTAGAAGACCTCCAAGGTCCTTTCCAACTCTATTCTGATCTATTATATTCTATTTCTATTTCTAGTTTCTTTTCGTATTTTACAGTATTCTATTCTGTTCTGTTCTAATCTAATCTAATCCTTCATTCCACTATTCTATTCTATTCATTTTACCTTTTCTATTCTATTCTATTCTATTTCTAGTTTATTCCATTCCTTTCCATTCTATTCTGTTCTGTTCTGTTCTAATTCTATTTATTCCATTCCATTCCATTCTATTCGGTTCCGTTCCATTCCATTCCATTCCATTCCATTCTATTCTATTCTATTCTATTTATTTCCATTCCATTTATTTCTATTCTATTCCGTTCTGTTCCGTTCCGTTCCGTTCCATACCATACCATACCATACCATACCATACCATACCATACCATACCATACCATACTATACTATACTATATATTCCATTCCATTTCATTCTATATTCATTCCATTCTCTATTTCTATTTCTATTTCTATTTCTATTTTATTCCATTCCATTCTATTCTATTCTTTGTTCTGTTCTGTTCCGTTCCGTTCCGTTCCGTTCCATTCCATTCCAAAAGGCTTGCCTGTCATCTGCTTATGGTAAACAGATGGTAAACAGAACGTTTTTTTCAATTCTGACCTTTTTGCCCATTTTGTATTTGAAGATTGGAGGAACTGGCTGAGATCTGCGCCAAGTACGACGTCCCCCACATCGTCAATAATGCGTATGGAGTTCAGTCTTCCAAGTGCATGCACCTCATTCAGCAGGTAAGGGGAGCACCCCACCACGGAAGAAGGCAGGATTCGGGAGTGGAGGGCGGGGGGAAGCGAGGGAGCTAGCAGAAGTTATGAAATTGACTGTTTTAATGGGGAGGAAAGTAAATATCCAGCTTTGGTCCTGCTGGGAAACCATTTCTGGGCTTTGTGCTCGGGGCAGGGAAAAAAATGAACTCCTGACGTTGGGTTTCCCTGATTAATATACGGGAAATCCTTAACTTACAACCCATTCACTTAGTGTTACAACAGCACGGGAAAAAGTGGCTTATGACCACTTTTCACACTTACGACCGCTGCAGCATCCCGATGGTCATGTGATCAAAATCCAGACGCTTGGCAACTGGCTCGCATTTATGACGGTCGCAGTGTCCCGGGGTCACGTGATCCCCTTTAGGCGACAATAGGGGTTACTAAACCATCAAATGCAGTAATCCGCTTAGCGACTGAGGCAAGAAAGGTTGTAAAACGGGACAAAGCTCATGTCTCGCTTAACAGCAGAAATTTTGGGCTCCGTTGTGGTCGTAAGTCGAGGACTTCCTGTGGTTCTTAAGTTGGTAAAATAAAACATTGAGCCTTGGTGGCGCAGCAGACTCAAGCGCTGTTAAGTAGCACCAGCTGCCTGCAATTACTGCGAGTTCGAATCTCACCAGACTCAAGGTGGACTCAGCCTTCCATCCTTCCGAGGTAGGTAAAATGAGGACCCATTGTGGGGGCAATAAGCTGACTTTGTATAAATATATAAAAGTATGAAGGCTATTGCTTAACGCATTGTAAGCCGCCCTGAGTCTCCGGAAAAGGGCGGCATATAAATCGAACTAATAAATAAATAATTTTGTACTTCACTGGGCTAAAAACAGTTGGAATTTGGTGCTTTTTCCTCGTCTTCCTGTACCCGCCCCCTTCTTCCCTTTTCCCCCATTCCCCCTTTCCGGCCACCTTTATTTTCATCTGTATTTTATATTACCATAATTTTAATAAAAACCCAGGGGGGATAAATACAGGTAAGGTATGCTTACTTGACAGGTTCCCTTCTTACTGCTGAGATTAAAAATACCTACCCAGACCGCCCGTTACCAATGGTCCTCAACCTACGACCCCAACTGAGCCCCAAATTTATGTCGCTAAATTAGTTTTGGAGTTGGCGAGTTAAGTTTGTGAATCACTGCGAGTAACCCTGTTAAGTGAATGCAGTTTCCCCCTTCGACTTCGTTCGTCAGAAGGTCGCAAAATTGGATCACGTACCTCCCAAGTCCCTAAAACCGTCATAAAAATACGAGTCACCTGCCAAGCGTCCGGATTTGAATCACGTGATCATGGGGAGAATAACTGCAAGCGGTCACAAGGGTGAGAAATGGTCCTAAGTCATTGTTTTTTTCAGTGACGTTGTAACTTTGAGCGGTCACTAAATGAACTTGCTGTAAATTGAGGACTGGGGACTAGCGATCAAAACAAAACACCTAGTCATCGACATAAAGTGAGACATTTGTGGCTAAGTGGGTTTTGCCGTGACTTATTGCATCGTGCGAACCCAACTTTGCAAAATTTTGTCGCTTTTGTTCTTCTCTTCCTGTTTTGGGGTGGGTTTTTTTGGCTTTTTTAGGGTGCCCGAAGAGGCCGGATCGATGCGTTTGTGCAAAGTTTGGACAAAAATTTCATGGTTCCAGTAGGTGGCGCTGTCATCGCTGGCTTTAATGATGCCTTCATACAGGAAATCAGCAAAATGTATCCAGGTACATCGGAGTTTTGGGATTATTATTTTTTTTTAAATGATATATTTTTTTAATGAAAGTGGAAACAACTGTGAAAAAACCCCCATGTATACAACCTCTTCAGCCGAAAAAAATGCTTTTAAAAGTAAAAAAAAAGCCTCTGATAATCGCGCAGTTCAGCTGGGATCCTCAAAGGCTTTTAAAAGAAAAAAAAACCCTTTTTTTTCTTTTAAATGCCTCTGGCGATCCAAGCTGACTTGCCTGATCGTCGGAGGCATTTAAAAAAAAAAAAAGCCTCTGCCGATCAGGCGACTCAGCTGGGATCGTCAGAGCCTTTTGAACGCATATTTTTTACATTTTTTCGCAGAAGAGGTTGTAGAAAAAATGGTTTTAAAAGTAAAAAAAAAATTGGCCACGTCCACCCAGTCACATTACCCTTCCCCAAGCCACGCCCACAGAACCGGTAGTAACAAATTTTAGATTTCACCACTGATCTACCTAATATACAAGCAACCCAGGTTCGAATCCCGGAAAGGATAAAGCTAGCTAAATAGCTTGAAATAGATCTATACTAGTCTCCCTTAGTTTCTTTGTCGGTAAAACATAAGATTCAATACAAAAAATAGTTTGTCACGAAACCGACTGCCTCCGAAGGCCCCCGGATTGGGGCTGAAAGGCGAGAAAAGCAATTATGCTCCGTCCCGTAATTGAGTAGACCAAGTTGCCTTGATAGACCGGTCCCACCAGAAAAAAATAACACTCATGTCGCGAGAGGTTTTGTTTTTAACAATAAGAACAGAAATGATGGATTGCTGTAATTCCCCTGTTGGAGCCTGACTCTGCGGAGGAAGATGAGTCGGAAATGGAGCCGAAGAGGGGACGGGAGGAAAATGGGGAGGAGCAGGCCGAATCAGGATTGGGACGGCTTGTAGGCGGGGAGGAGACCAGGAGAGGTTAAGCAGGGAACATGAGAGACAGAGCTCAGGCGATGAGCAAGGACCATCCCCTCCGGATCCCAGAGCACGGAGAGTGGAGAGAAGGCAGGAACAGCACAGACTGACCCGACTACTCGGGAAGAGAGTGCCCCACCCATCTTCACAAGGCACCCATAGGGACTGAGACTTAAGGAGACGCTGTGAGGAGGAACATTTGTTGGGAACAAATGCTGAATTCCTGGAGCGTTGAGTCCCAACGTTTGAACTTTCCTGGATTCCTTGCATTCTTCCTGGATTAATTGCCTTGCTCCTTTGCTTCCTGGACTCCTCAATTTACCCTGCTGGATTTCTTGCTTTGCAGCCGTGGTGCTCACAGCGTTGGGCTGGACTATTTGCAGCCAGAGGCTGCTTGAGGTGTGGGTGGATGCGTGTCATCACTTTGCTCTGGGACTTGCCAGAAACGTGGGAGCGTTTGGGGAAATTTGGTGCAATAAATTTGGCTGCTTGTGTTACCTCTGTGCCGTGCCCCGGTTCATCACAGATCCCTTTTCTTTTTTTCTCTCTCTCTAGGTAGAGCTTCGGCTTCTCCTTCCTTAGATGTGCTCATTACGTTGCTGAGTTTGGGCACCAAGGGGTACCGGCAACTTCTTCAAGAAAGAAAGGTAGCATTTCTGGATTAATGGGTACAAGATGGCCATTTTCACTTATGAGCAGGTGGCCGACATATGTAGGGCTTCAGATGTTGGGCAGTCTCTGAATTCTGGTTTTGATCTTTGGCTAGTGACATATCCATCTTTGGCCCAAATAAGAACCAATCTTAGTCCCTTATCTCCGGAGATTCTCCAGGTCAATTTTTTTTAGAAACGATTTGCCATTGTTTGCTTCTTAGGGTTGAGAGAGAGTGACTGGCCCAAGCTGAATTTGGCCTAAGTCTCCCACTTGCTAAACTGCTGCCTTTAAACATTACACCAACAACTATCTTTAATCGTCCAAAACGGTCTCTGGATTAGCGTATTTACCGTGGCAATAAATAAATCCAGGTTCCTGGGCACTATAAATTGATGATGTGTAGGTAGCAGGGGTGAAATGCTACCAATTTGGACAAACCGGTATTTCCAACAATCAGCTGTGACGCACGATTTATATTCGCTAGAATCGTCGGATTTCCCCTTTGCAGACTCAGAAGGCTTCAAAATGTTCCTTTTTTTAGCGGTAGCAGACTCACAGATCCATTAGCACACTTCAGAGGATTTCACCCCTGGGTAAGATAATAAAAACTACTTGCATTCCTGACGAAGCTGTTTAATCATTTCACTTCCAGAAATCAATTTCTTCCTTTGTCCAACCTTGGCAACATAGATAAGACTTGTGGACTTCAACTCCCAGAATTCCCTAGTGCTGGCTAGGAAATCCTAGGAATTGAAGTCCGCAGAGGATCAGCCTATTTTGCAAAGGATCCAAGGGCAGGACAAGAAGTGACGGACGGGAGATCATTAACGAGAGATCCTGCTTAAAACTAAGGAGAACGTTCCTGGCCCTGAAAATAATTGTCAGGGACTGGAAACTAGGGGATAAAATAAAGAAAGAAATTGGGTATGTCTAGTCTAGAGAAAAGAAGAACTAGGGGAGACATGATAGAAATGTTTCAATATTTGAGGGGCTGCCCCCAAGAAGAGGGAGTCAAGCTATTCTCCAAAGGGTAGAACAAAAAGCGATGGATGGAAACTCATCAAGGAGAGAAGCAATTTAGAACTAAGGAGAAATTTCCTGACAGTGAGAACAATTCATCAGTGGGACAACTTGCTCCAGAAGTTGTGAATGCTCCAACACTGGAAGTTTTTAAGAAGAAATTAGATAACCCTTTGTCTGAAGTGGTGTAGGGTTTCCTACCTAAGCAGGGGGTTGGACTAGAAGACCTCCAGGGTCCCTTCCAACTCTGTTCTTCTGGTCTTAAACTTGCCAAGTTTGGGACTCTCGCCGCATCTAACAACATACTTTTGCTCGAAATGTCGCCAATCTATCGCTTATTCAATACGCGGAAGGAGTAAGACGCAAATAACCTTCCTTTCCGGAGTGTATTTTGGCCTGTGTGATGAATGATAAAAATTTAATGCCAGTGGTTTATTACCTTATGCTCTTTAAAAGCTAAGCCAAAGCTACGATGTTCTCCGGGGGAAGCTATTTATAGTGCAGTTTCTATTTTGGTTACACTATACCTGGGGGGAGTCAAGAAAGGGCAGGAAAAACTATTTTTTTTTCACTAAGGCAATGGGTTTTTTTTTCCTTCCCTAATCCTTGCATCAGTACAAGCAGTCCTCGATTTAACAACCACAATTGAGGCCAAAATTTACAGTCGTGGCCAAAATTGTGGGAACCTTTTGGGAAAAGTGCATTTTTGAGGTTTGATGGCTAATAACACCCCTTTTTCTTGGGAGTTTCAAGAGAATCCTTTTCCGCTGCTGGAATGGCCTGGGAATAGCCCAGATCTTCTTCACCCAATTTAAAATCGATGGAGCCGACTCAAGAAACTGGTTAGTCAGAAGTGACCCAGCAATAAAACCCAGTTAATAAAAGCCGTCATTCAATCTTGGTTTCACATCAGAACAGCTGCAGAACTCAAAGACTTGGTTCCCTCCATGGGAAGACATTGTAAGGCCCTCATTCATGCTAAAGGTTACCCAACTAAGGATTCACTGACATGGGATCATTTTTATATATCTCATTTGATGATAATTTTTGTATATCTTGTTTTTTTCTACATGTTTCACTTTTCTTCTTTATACTGTCACTACTATTCTAATAGCAAATCCTTCCTAAAAGTTATGGCATGACATTCTTGATTAAATTATCTTTCCATGGATATATAATTTTATGGTACTACTCCAAAATAAATTTTAAAAAAGTGGAGTCATTAGCTAGTTTTAGAAAATACACTTTTCCCAAAAAAAAGGTTTCCACAATTTTGGCCACTACCGTGTGTTGTTAAGTGAGAAATGTGTTAAGCGAGTTTGGCTCCATTTTACGACATTTCTCGCCACGTCTGTTCAGTGAATCCCTGCCGTTCTTAAATGAGTCACCCGGTCGTTAAATGAATCCGGCTTCCCTATTGACTTGGCTTGTCAGCAGGTCGCAAAAGGGGGGATCACGTGACCTTCGAGACACTGCGACCGTCATAAACGTGAGTCAGTTGTCGAGCATCCGAATGCAAATCACATGACCATGGGGATGCAGCAACGGTCATAAGTGTGAAACATGGTCATATGTCTCTTTTTTTTTCAGTGCCGTTGTAACCTTGAACGGTCACTAAATGAACTAACGGTCACTAAATGTAAGTTGAGGACTACCGGTAATACAGTAACTTAACACCTGCAGTGATTCACATAACAACTGTGTCTAGAAAGGTCGTAAAATGAAGCAAAATTCACTTTACAAATGTCTCAGTTAACAACAGAAATGTTGGCCTTCATTGTGGTCATAAATCAAGGACTCCCTGTAGTTCAATCTCAGATCTTGGAAGTTAAAAGAAATAAAACTTGCTCTAGGTTGAAAGTTCCTCATTGGACGTGCTTAATTCACAACTTAAATGTTTTATTTTTATTTTATTTTTTTTGTACCAACTCGCCCCTCCAGAAATTCAGCTGATGCTCTAGCAGGGAATAAATAACCTGTTTAATATTTCTCCAGCATGATAATATTCTATCGTGTCAGCCTTAAATATGGGATGTAGAAAAATCAATGCCATTCAGTTACAATTTTGAAAGTTAAGGCTTCTCCTTGGCGTCGTAATAAATTCCCGAATTTCGTATAAAGGACCATTCATTTATTGTACAAGCAAATTGCTTAGCTAGCTGTTTGTAAGATTTAGGAGCTTGTTATGGGGGAGCAAGGGGTGCGGGAGTTAAATGTATATCCTCTAATGAGTAAGGGCTGTTTGTTTCATTTTTTTCCCCCATTTTTTTTATTGTGCTGAGAGAAAAGGACGAAGTCAGAGCAATGTTTCACAGACAAGTGACTGTCCATTCTCCTCTTAAAAACCTCCAGGGATGAAGCACTCACAACTTCTCGTAGCAACTTCTGTTAATTGTCCTCGCTGTTAGAACATTTCTCCTTAATTCCAGGTTGCTTCTCCCTTTGATGAGTCTCCATCCATGGTTTCATCTCTTGCCTTCTGGTGCTTTGGAGAATAAGTTGAACCCTTCTTCTTTGTGGCAGCCCCTCAAATCCTGGAAGACTGCTATCATGTCCCCCCCGGTCCTTCTTTTCTCTAGACTGGCCATCCCCAGTTCCTGCCACCGTTCTTCGTATGTTTTAGTCTTCATCCTACCAGTAGTTGTTCTTCTCTGCACTTTTTCCAGAGTCTCAGCGTCTTTTTTGTAATGTGGGGACCAAAACTGAATGTAGTATCCTGGGTGTAGCCTTGTTGTTAGTTGCGAAGTCGTGTCTGACCCCATGGACAACGTTCCTCCAGGGCTTCCTGTCCTCTACCATCTTCTGGTGTCCATTGAAGCTCACGCCGACTGCTTCAGTGACTCCATCCAGCCACCTTGTTCTCTGCCGTCCCCTTCTTCTTTTGCCCTCCATCGTTCCCAGCATTATTAGGCTCTTCTCCAGGGAGTCCTTCCTTCTCATTAGGTGGCCAAAGGATTTGAGTTTCCTCTTCAGGATCTGGCCTTCTAAAGAGCAGTCAGGGTTGATCTCCTCTAGGACTGACCAGTTGGATGGCCTTGCAGTCCAAGGGACTCGCAGGAGTCTTCTCCAGCACCAGAGTTCAAGGGCCTCCATTCTTTGGCCTTCTCAGCCTTCCTTGTGGTCCAACTTTCACAGCCATCCATTGCAACTGGGAAAACCATCGCCTTGACTATACGCAGTTTTCTTGGCAGGGTGATGTCTCTCCTTTTTAGCATGCTGTCTAGATTTGCCTTAGCTCTCCTCCCCAGGAGCAAGTGTCTTTTAATTTCTTGGCTGCAGTCCCCACCTGCGGTGATCTTGGAGCCCAGGAAAATAAAATCTGTCACTCCCTCCATTTCTTCCCCATCTATTTGCCAGGAGGGTGTAGCCTTACTAAGGCAGAACTAACACTTCACATGATTTTTCTTCCATGCCTCTGTTTATACAACCAAGGATTGTATTCGCTTTTTTTGGCTCCTACCGCACATGACTGGCTCCTGTTTAAGCAACGTGTCCAAGATGTCTATTATTCCTTGGCCGGAGTTCGAAGGATGCTTTTTTTCCCTTTACTTCATCCAGATGTAGACCGGGGAGAGATCTGCCCAATAGGGAATATCTCTGTCTAACTCAAAATGAGCCCAATTTTGGAGGCAACAACTTCATGGATTTAATCACTTCTCAGCAGTTTTCCAGCGTTCTTTCCTTTTTTCAAGCGAACGGAGCAATCTCCGCCTTTGATTGAAATTGAAATGGAAATCATTTTCCTACCGGGAAAAAAAACCAAACACACTATTCCATCTTTGCCTTGTTAATCTCGCAGGCCTGTGGTCTCTACTCTTTCTCCATCCGTCTATTTGTTTTCTTTCTTTTCCATCTTTCTTCCTTTTCTCTTACCTGCGAACAAAACTCATACAAAGAACCGGAGAAAAGCAGGCCCAGCTTTTTATTGTGCTTTAGACCTGTTGCCATAGCAACCGTATTTTGTAATTGTACCCATGAGGGGTTTTTCAAGATGGTCGCCAAGGGGGTACCCAAAACTCAGAGATAGACCCTTCCTATGTATTTTATGCAGGCAACGTTTGACATGCAACTCTTTTCCCAGAAATTAGCAAAACTCAAAACAGATCCTTTTTTTTCTTTTTCTTTCTTTCTTTCTCTTTCTTTCTTTTTCTCTCTCTCTCTCCTTCCCCCCTTTTTCCTTCCTTCCTTCTTTCTTTCTCCCTCCCTCCCTCCCTCTTTCATTGTTTTTCTCTCTCCTTTCCTCCCTCCCTCCCCTTTCTTTCTCTTTCTTTCTTTCTTTCTTTCTTTCTTTCTTTCTTTCTTTCTTTCTTTCTTTCTTTCTCTCTTTCTTTCTTTCTTTCTTTCTTTCCTCCTCCCTCTTTCTTTCTTTCCTTCTTTCTTTCTCTTTCTCTCTCTCTCTGTCCCTCCCTTTCTTTCATTCTTTCTTTTTCTCTCTCCTTTCCTCCCTCCCTCCTCCCTTTCTTTCCTTCCTTCTTTCTCTTTCTCTTTCTCTCTCTCTCTCTCTTTCTCTCTCTCTCCCTCCGTCCCTCTTTCTTTCTTTCTTTTTCTCTCCCTCCTTCTTTCTTTCTCGTTCTCTCTCTCTCCATCCCTCCCTCCCCCCTCTTTCTCTCTCTCTCCTTCCCTCCCTCTTTCTTTCTTTTTCTCTCTCCTTTCCTCCCTCTCTCCTTCTCTCTTTCTTTCTTTCGTTCTTTCAGGAAATGTTTTCTTACCTTTCAACGGAAGTGAAAAAATTAGCAGAAAGCTACGACGAAAGACTGTTGGATACCCCACACAATCCTATCTCTCTAGGTAAGCTTGGCTTTAAGGGAGTGACATGCATAAAACAGTTGTTGGTTTCCCTTCCAAAGCAGTGCGTGGTGTGTGATATGTCGTATTCTGGGCAGAATAACCTTAAGATATGTCAGAGTTTTTCAAAGCAACCAATCAGAGTGACTAGTATTACGAGATAAACCCAGGAGCAAAACACAGCACACAGAGCCTTTAGATAATTAACAGTCATTTATTTACAGACTTATACGTGGTTAAATACCTTTACAGCTACGGACACAAGAAGAGCAATGAGAGACAGATGAGAGTGAACATGAGGGGAATGTTCTCTGCTGAGTCATATGCTGCTGACTCTTGATCTTTCAATTATTGGTTGAGACACAACGGCAGAAGTTACACGTCTGCAGGTGCTGAGAGGCCTGAGATATTTTTCATCTTTTTCTTTAAAAAAAAAAAAGAAGAAGAAGAGAAATCTTATCGCCCGAGCCTTTTTGGTCTGCGCGAAATGAAAAATAATTTCTCACAGACGTTTTTTCCTGCTTGTGGAAAAACGCTTGTCATTCAAAAGGAGAAAAGCGTGAAGTGTTGTTACACACCAGTGGGGGTTTTTTGTTTGTTTGTTTTGTATTTTCAGCCATGTCACTGAGAGAACTTGACGAAAAAAACCCTGAAGCTGTCACGCAGCTCGGATCCATGCTTTTCACCAGACAAGTTTCCGGAGCAAGGTCGGTCCATTTATATTAACATTTCCATTCAGGAACATCTCGGTTCATGGACTGGGTGGCACCACAAGGGGCCCCTTGTGAAGATCTGGGGCCTTTTAAACTATTGTGGCCCTTGAGTCTTTCTTTCAATTTTGCTGTTTTAATCTTTACGGTGTTTATTCCTACGGCGTTTGACCGTCTTACGCCATGTGCATTACAGATCGTAATTTGGAGAAAAGTTACAGGATAATAGGCAGCCTTTCAATTCAGTGGAGCCCCGACCTTTACAGCTTGGCGGACTGATGGATGGGGGGGAGGGAGAAGGGAGGGTTCTGGGTGAGTGGTGGGCTAGCATGCATGTATGTGCAACTCTGTTTGCACAAGTGCCCATTGCTCACACCAATGGAGCTCCACGTGTGAGCAATAGATGATAGGTAGGTAGGTAGGTAGGTAGGTAGATGATTGATAGATGATCGATAGATACGATAGAAGATAGATTAGATGAGAGAGAGAGAAAGAGATACAAAGAGAGAAAGACACGATAGACAGACACGATAGATGATTGATAGATTCGATAGACACACATGATAGATGATAGATTACACAGAGACAGACACAATAGATAGATGATTGATAGGATGGATGGATAGATGGATGAATAGATAGATAGATAGATAGATAGATAGATAGATAGATAGATAGATAGATAGATAGATAGATAGATAGATAGGCAGACAGATGATAGACACGATAGATGATTGATAGATTTAAGTCATAATAGATGATTGATAGATTACACAGAGAAGACATGATAGATGATTGATAGATTCAATAGACACAATAAGGAGAGAGAGAGAGAGACATGATAGATGAGATAGATAGATAGATAGATAGATAGATAGATAGATAGATAGATAGATAGATAGATGATAGATAGATAGATAGATAGATAGATAGATAGATAGATAGATAGATAGATAGATAGATAATCGATAGATGATAGATAGACACGATAGAAGATTGATAGATGAGAGAGAGAGACAGATGATAGACAGAGACACAATAGATGATTGATAAATTCAATAGATAGACAGACACGGTAGGTAGACAGATGATAGACAGATGATAGATGATTGATAGATTCGATAGACACACATGATAGGTGATAGATTACACAAAGACAGACACGATAGATGATTGATAGGATGGATGGATGGATGGACGGATGGATGGACAGACACAGATAGATAGACAGACAGACAGATAGATAGATAGATGATAGACACGACAGATGATTGATAGATTTGATAGACATGATGATTGATAGATTACACAGAGACAGACATGATAGGTGATTAATAGGTTAGATAGACAAATGATAGACAGGCATGATAGATGATTGATAGAATCAATAGAATGGATAGATAGACACGATAGGGAGAGGGAGAGAGAGAGAGACACAATAGATTAGATAGATAGATAGATAGATAGATAGATAGATAGATAGATAGATAGATAGATAGATAGATAGATAGATATAGAAAGACAGACACAATAGATCAGGGTGTCAGCTCATGGGTGCTTAAATTTGGCCCGTGGGGCCAGCCTGGAAATATCAAAGGACCGGCCCGCGGTGCCTCCGAGCAGCTCGTTTTTGGCTGGTAGAGTGCTGCTGGAGCCTGGGGAGGCCAAAAACAGGTCACGCCTTACAGTCCTAAAACAGGGACCACCTGCGCACAACTTAACCACCGAATTTATACTCAGAAGCAAGCCTGACAGATTTTAAAGGCGCTTCCAATATGGGCTCATCCGCAGAAAACGGCACCCTTGGAGGGTTTTACGTCCGTCGGTTTCTAGAATTGAGCCCCCCCTTATTCCAAGTCCAGGGTTTGACTCCCGTTTCCTTGCAGGGTGGTGTCTCCTGGGACCCCTCAAACGGTGAGCGGACATACCTTCAAAGGTTTTATGGCCCACACGGACCAGTATCCTTGCTCCTACCTCAATGCTGCCTCGGCCATTGGGATGAAGGCAGAAGACGTGGAGATGTTTGTGAAAAGGCTGGATAAATGCCTGAAGGCTCTACGAAGAGGAAAGGGCCTTCAAGATGGACCACTGCCGAACGTAGATATGGATTCCGAGATGGAAAAATGCAAGATAGAAGAAAGAGACGCCCAGCCTTAGATTATCCCAAAAATGAACTTACGGGTTAGAATGATTTTTTTATTTAAATTTATTAAAATGATCAGGTGAATCAACTCGGGGCCTTCTCCTCCCTCCCATGATCCCACTGAAATGAATAAAGAGATCATTATGCTCCTTCACTTGGATTTTATGTGCCCAAAAAGGCATTTCGATGTAAATTTCAGATTTAAATCCATGTTAAATTGTTGACATGCTGAGCCGATCATCTTAACGGTCCTAAGAAGAATTGGGACGGTCACACGTCACAAGGACAGACAAATGAGAGTTAAAAGTCATTCACTGGGGTGGCTTCTCAGGGTTTAAGAGCTGCCTTCCTCCATATTGTTTGCTACTTTTCAAGTGAGTTGGTTGTCAGTTCTGTGCAGGTAGTCCTTGAGTTACAACGGTTCATTTAGTGACCGAAGTTACAAGGGGCACTGCAAAAAGTGACTTAGGACCACTTTTCACACCTACGACCGTTGCAGCCTCCCCAATGGTCACATCATCAAAATTCAGACGCTTGGCAACTGACTCATATTTATGATGATATGTCCCGGGATCACGTGACGACCTTTTGTGACCTTCTGATGAGCAAAGTCGTTGGGGAAAGCCAGATTCGCTTAACAACCATGTTAACTAATTTAACAACTGCAGTGATTCACTTAACAGCTATGGCAAGAAAGTCGTACAACGGGGCGAAGCTCACTGAAACGTCTCACTTAGCAGTGGAAATTTTGGGCTCCGCTGTGGTCGTAAGTCGAGGAATAGCTGTAGTTGGGTAATGCCTTGATTAGGACCGAATACGGTGGCCCCAAAATCCAGGCAGGCTTGAAAGCTCTCCAGAACTTTTCACCAGACGCCAGTTTGAAACATACGCTAACCTGCATGCAAACGATGAATTTGGATTAACTGGCTACGTATAGCGGTTGAGATGAGTGGGGCGGTGGCCTAGAGGTGCAGCTCTCTCCTCACAATCAGGAGACTGTTGAGTTCGATCCTAGATAGAGGCAGATATTTCTCTCTCTCGGCACAATGAGGATATATCTGCTGAAAATAACTCAGCACTGGCAACAAGAAGGGCATCCGGCCAATAAACACTCAGCTCCATTCAGTTGCCCAGACTCCACCCCGCAATGGAATTATGGGGTCTTTAAAAGAAGAAGATGATGATGTGTAGCTGTTAAGACTTCATTCCAAAGCCACCTTTCTCAGGGCGAATTAAATTATCTCCTTTGAAAAGAGTACATTTTTAAAAATGATAAACTTGTAAACAGGATATGTGGAGAGAAATGACGTCAGATTCTCATATCCCTTATATCAAAACCGGAACTATTTTTTGTTGAAATCATGATGCTTTTCTGGACAGGGTTTCCAGATTTTAGCAGTTGCTCATCGTGATATTTGTCAACCCAGCTAAGCTCCCCATTCTCGTCTCTGGATAAGACAACTGGCGTGGTAAACCTTACATCGAATTGTCATTATCCCTTCTGGAATGGGAGATGTAGTCTTCATGTTTATATCTTTTACCTCAACTAAAGATATAAACATGAAGACTTAAGGGCTGCGCATGCAAAATAAATAAAATTATTTCTATTGGCACACACAGCACGCGCCATTGGCAATGGCTGCCAATATAAAATTACAAAGTTTTAACATGTCGAAGGCAGGACTACGTATCTGCTCAAATTCTAATTTTCCCTGGGAAGTGGCAAAGCAATATGACATCCCCAATACTTACGTTCTTCCAAAAATCACTTTTTTCCCCTTTTGAAATGATTTGCTTTTCCCAATTTTCCAGATCTAACACTTCCTCTTAGGCTTTTTGTATTACAGTCCCCGCTTTTTCTTTTTTCCACATGTGTGTTTTTTTTCCCCGAATGCCAGATAGCCGCTAGTCCAAGCTCAGGAATTTCTTTTAAGACTCCAATTTCAATTTTTTCTTTGTATAAATTGGCAATTATCACACCCGGTTCTAGCACTCCATCCAAACGCCGCTCCAGCTCAATTCTTAGGTCCGATTGTCCCAGCTTTAAGGTGGCCACCATCAGATGGCCGCCATCTCCGCTGCCACTTCAGGAGAGCTGTTTCTGTTCCAGCAAGGAAATTGCCGATTCCTCACAGTCCACGAAACACATCTCGAATCACGAATCATTTATTTTGAGACCGCTTCTATAGAATCTCATTAACATGTCTCATTAAAGCAGCTACTTGTTTCATTAAAGCAGCTGCTTTCTCACTAAAGCAGCTACTTGTCTCTTTAAACAAGCTACTTTCTCATTAAAACAGCTGCTGATCATTAAAGCAGCTACTTGTTTCATTAAAACAGCTGCTTTCTCATTAAAGCAACTTGTCTCATTAAACTAGCTACTTTCTCATTAAAACAGCTGCTGATCATTAAAGCAGCTACTTGTTTCATTAAAACAGCTGCTTTCTCATTAAAGCAACTTGTCTCATTAAACTAGCTACTTTCTCATTAAAACAGCTGCTTATCATTAAAGCAGCTACTTTCTCATTAATGCAGCTACTTATTAAAGCAGCTACTTTCTCATTAAAGCTGCTGCTTGTTTCATTAAAACAGCTGCTTTCTCATTAAAGCAGCTGCTTTCTCATTAAAGCAGCTACTTTCTCATTAAAGCAGCTACTTCACCAAAATCATTTAGTCCTATTTCAATGCATATCTTGCTCTTAAATTATTTAGAAACCAAATTTTAATTACCGGGGTTCCACCCATGGGCAGCATACAAAACTAGCAGTCATCAAAAACTATGCAAGATTGTTCTGCGTACCAAAGGATCTCTTGATTGGTTAACATTAAGGCTGTTTGACATGACTTAACGTTGATTGCTTGGCACATGACCAGTCTCAACCGATGTCCGTTTCGGATTTGGTTTGTCTTCTGATGCTGTGAAATAAAATTTATTTTTGGTTTTGCGTGTTTTATGGGACATGCACACCTGCTATTGGGAATGTCTCTGTGACAGATAAATGTCGTTTTGCTGATGTTGTCTTCTTAACAAGTCTGCAGCCCTAAAAGCTGATGTGTTTGAAATCCATGGATTTAGCCTCAGGTTGCAAAAAAAGAAAGGATGCATAATTGAGCTTGCTTGCTTTTCCTGCAGACGTTTCATTACCAGAGTAGGTAACATGAGCATCAGCGTTAGAAGGGAGCGGGAGTGAGATTTGCAGAAAGGAGAAGGAGGAGGAGGATTGTGAGGTCCTCGGTGCCCTCTGTGTTTGCTTATTTTCTTTTAGACATTTCATGACCCAACCAGGTAACTTCATCAGTTTGCTAGTGGAGTTTGCTGTCAGTTTATATTCTAGCGCAATGAGGGCTAACCTTTTTGCCATCGTGTGCCAAAAGCGGGGGTAGAGGGGGGATTGTGCACACGCGTGCCCACACCCGTAAATCAATGCGCCCCATCCCCCCATGCATGAGTGTGTGATCCTGCCCTCTCCCCCCGGTTTTGGCACGCGATGGCACAGTGGGCCCAGTAGGCCCATTTTTTTCCCTCCCCAGGCTCCAGAGCCTTTCTAGGAGCCTGGGGAGGGCAAAAACAGCCTTCCCCATTCCCCCAGAGGCCCTCCGGAAGCACAGAAACAGCCCGTTTCCCGACTTCTGGTGGGCCCGGAAGGCCTGAAAATCAGCTGGCCAGCGCACACATGCATGCTGGACTGAGGTAGGGCAACGCTCGCGTGCTCACAGATATGGCTCCGTGTGCCACCTGTGGCACCCGTGCCATAGGTTCGCCATCACGGTTCTAGTGGCTTGCCTGTCAGTGCTGGTTTTAAAGTTTCTTCAGTTGAGGTGTTTGCTGTTGGCTTCTTTGGCCGAACCTTAATTGGAGTATTGTTGATTTGATGGTTGGTCTGCTGTTAACCTTGAAGTTGATCTATGCCAGGGCTCTCAAACTGCCAGCCTGAGGACCGGATGAGTCACGCGCTGCCCACGCCCACACCCAGTTTAGCAAAGGGTGGGGGGGAAGTCCCGATATGTCACATGATGCAGCCGTGACGACGTAAGTTTAACACCCCTGCTCTATGCTGATCCTTCCCCACCCTTCCTTTCTGCAAACCCCATTCCCTCCTAGCGCTGATGATGTTCCCTGTGTGGGTCATGAAACCTCTGCAAGAAAATCTCAGAGAGCACCAAGGACTCCGCCTGTCAACCCTGCGCTACCAATATTCTCCTTTATTGCATGCATCATTTTCAGTGGGGTGGAGGTTTTTTTTCCCCTTTTCTTTCTACATTGCTGCAGCACAGAAGACGGGCAGAATGTAAAATGCAGCAGTCCGATTTATATGAAGGGAAGCAAGAGTGTGGAAAACGATGGCATTGCAGGCTAGAGCTGGGCAATGCAAGCATTCTCCACTGTGCAATCAGCAGTTTTCGGGGGAAAATGAGGCCGGTGCCCAGATGCTTACCAAAAACGATCTGCGTTGCATTTTCTTCCTTTTGTTTCCCTCCGTTTCGCTTGCACCATTCCCCTTTGCAAACGCCTGTCCTAGTTTTCAACAACATGGTCTACTTCTGAGGAAAGGAAGGTAGAGCTCCTTGCTTGCACGATTTTGCAGTCTTTTACCGATGCAATGTGAGGGAGCTATCTTCTGAAAGTTTCCGGATGCAATTCAAGTTCAGAAATTAGCCGAATTCAAAACGTTTGTTCCCCCTGATGATTCAACCTTAGATGATTTATCCCGATCCCCACTGATCAAAATGTGCGCCCTTAAATCATTTAAATGCTGCGTTACTGCAAAGGTTGCGAACAAAACTCTGCCATTATTTTTCCTGTAGATCGGAGTTCTCTAATCTTGGCAACTCTTTTAAGACTTGTGGATTTCAACTCCCAGAATTCCCCAGCCAGCCATGGCTGGCTGGGGAATTCTGGGAGTTGAAGTCCACAGGTTTTGACACCCCTGCTTAAAATATTATTTAATGACTAGAAATCATTATGCCATATATGAGTTAAGGAAGTGTAGGAGATGACCAGGTTGAGACCCAAGGAAGCATCAAAGTCCCTGCGTGCTCTCAAGAAATCTAAGTCCAGCTCAGCTTGAATCCCTTTCTTATCTCCCGCTCATTTCCCTTGGCTGTTAGTTGGCCAGATTCTTGAAGCTTGCCATAAATCTTTTATACTCGTTTGAACTGCCTGAATCTCCTGATTTCCCCGGCATTTGATAGGACCCTGGGTAGATTCAAGATCCATCCTAAGGCACAAAAGTTCACTGTGTGATTTTTTTGAGTCAATCCCTCAACACAAGCTACTTCAAAAGGATGCCACTGTGGGGCGAGGGGTGGGGGGAGAATGCGAAGAGGACATGTTATAAACACTGCCTTGAGTTCCTGGAGGAAAAATGGCGCAGAAATACAACCAGTGAGAAAGAAATACTTATCATCTCAAGACAATTTTTTCCAGGGGTGAAATCCAGTAGGTTCTGACAGGTTCTGGAGAACCAGTAGCGGAAATTTTGAGTAGTTCAGAGAAGTGGCAAATGCCACCTCTGGCTGGCCCCAGAGTGGGGAAGGAATGGAGATTTTGCAGTATCCTTCCTCTGCCACGCCCACCACACCACGCTCACCAAACCACGCCCACAGAACCGGTAGCAAAAAAAAATTGGATTTCACCACTGAATTTTTCCATTTGTGGTCATCTCAGGAGAACAACAATAGACTATTTTTAAAAAAAATTCTTGAGGCATGCCCAATGTAGGTCTCCCTCACTCCAAAGAAACCCATCTTTGCCATTAATTTGCAATTCATCAAGTTGCTGTGGACTCTTCTTGGACAACAGAAATAAGTTTTCTCCATGAAAACTTAACACTTAGCCATGGGACATGAATGCATTGGCTGAGCCCATCCCTAATAAAAATCTTTACAAGAGCAAAATCTGAGGGACTCTGTGCTTGGGAAAAAACCTTGTGAGGAAACGTCCTGTGCCCATATGAATAATAGAGACAAGGTTGTTTTCAAAAGTTCTCACATCCATTTCCTACGTCTGCGTACACAGATGATTAGGGGACCCGATTCCCCATTCCTTCCTCACTCCTGGGGGAAGGATACTGCAAAATCTCCATTCCCTCCCCACTCTGGGGCCAGCCAGAGGTGGTATTTGCTGGTTCTCCAAACTACTCAAAATTTCCACTACCGATTCTTCAGAACCTTCTGGATTTCACCCCTGATATAGATATATAGATATAGATATAGATATAGATATAGATATAGATATAGATATAGATATAGATGGATGGATGAAAATAAAGAAATGATGGATGGGTGGGTGAATGGATAGTTAGATGACACATAGATGAGTGAGATAGATAGATAGATAGATAGATAGATAGATAGATAGATAGATAGATAGATAGATAGATAGATAGATAGATAGATGATAGATAGACAGACGGTTAGATAATACATAGATGAGTGACACAGATAGAAGATAGATATATAGATATAGATATACATACACATACACATATATATATACATACACATACATATACCTATACATATATATATATAATATACATATACATACACACAAACACTGATCAGTGTCCATTTTGAATACATAGCAGAAAGAGCAAACTTGAGTGTTCACAAGGTCGAAGAATTAATTAACTTTATGGAACAATTTAATAAAAAGAGAAGGCTGATAAATTGAATATGGTTGACCACAGCACCCATTTCCCTTCGATAGGTAGGATCATTATTTTTCGTCCTGTTCTCAGACACTTTTCTAGCCAGAAAACTCTCCTATCAAATGTCTGTAGCTACTTTACTTAGCTATTCCTCCCTTTCCTTGTTGCTTTGCACCTTCTGAACAACAAAAAAATTGCAAGCACCTTCCTAATTCTTCTTCTTCTTTTTTTTTTTTTGATTGGCTGTAGGTGTCCATCTTTGCCTGCATATTTCATGCCCCTTCGTCTCTTTTCTTCTTGGATATTATTGTTTCCTTGGCATTTCCCTCAGCTGAACCCTGTCCAATCCTATGATTAATGCTTACGGTGAACAAATACATACTAAATAAGACTTCTACTTCTTCCACATCTTAGTAAATGGCCTGTTTGGTAAATTTCCAATTCACGGGGCTGTTCTGAGTTGGATCAAGATGCCCTTTCCTTCTTCCAAAGCCACTGTGAAATGGGCCGTTTGGACAGGGTGAGGTGGACCCACTGAAGAACATGGTGGCCACGTGAGGTAAATCGAGCTGTAGAAACCCCGAGGAGCTGCAAATCTTTCCTCCTATAGTAGGCCAAATGTCACTATCCAAGGTGAACCTATATTGTACATCCTAATGTACAGAATAATAGAATTAAGGCCTCCAAGGTACCAGAAGATACTTCTCTCCTTGAAGGGTTTCCACCCATTGCTTCTTGTCCTGACCTCAAGGTGTTTTGGAGAACAAGTTGACTGCCTCTTCTCTGTGACAGTCCCTCAAATATTAGAAGACTGCTATCATGTCCATCAGAGTAGAGTTGGAAGGGACCTTGAGGTCTTCTTATCCAACCCCTTGCTCCAGCAGGTGACCCTAGACCATTTCAGACAGGTGGCTGTCCAATCTCTTCTTAAAAACTTCCAGGGATGAAGCATCCACAACTTCTGAAGGCAACTTCTGTTCCACTGGTTGATTGTCCTCCCTGTTAGGAAGTAAGTCCTTCTCTTCATTAGACCAGACACACCCAATTCCTGCAACTGTTCTTCATATCTTTTAACAAGTTTCAACCCTTGGTTTTAATTTAATGTCTAAAAAAGTGAGGCTCTTTTCTTTCGTTATTGATAGGACCAAGAAGTTGTCGGAAGGGCGATCAGTCATCCGTCTTCAATTTGCCGTCCTGGGAAATCTTCTTCCCCATCTGGGTTTTCTCTGGCTGAATTGCGTGGCTGCAAGGAAAGCAAATACAAAGTGCCCCAGCATGAGTTTTTCCTCTGAAATTGCTTGGTGTAAATGTCTGGAAAATGCTGATATTTTTGTTTCTATAAATAGCAGCCCTCCTGCATGCTGTATTTCATCTGTGCGGTTCCCTTCGCTGTATTTTTGCTCCTGATCATCAGGACTTGGAGAGCGGAATACAAATTATGCTTCTCTTGCTAAGAATTTACCCAGCAACCAAATCTTGGGAGAGAGAGAGAGAGGGAGAGGGGGGGAGGGAAGAAGATTGAGAGAGGGAGGGATGGATGGAAGGAGAGAGAGAGGGAGGGATAGGGAGGGAGATGGAGGAAGGAGAGAGAGTGAGGGAGAGATGAAGGAGGGAGGGGGAAGGAGGAAGGGAGAGAGAGGGAGAGAGGGGGGAGGGAGAGAGAGGAAGGAGAGAGGGAGAGATGAAGGAGAGGGAGAGGGAGGAAGAGAGAGAGTGGAAGGAGGGAGGGAGGGAGGAAGGGAGGCAGGGAGAGGGAAGGGAGGGAGAGGGGGACGGAGAGAGGAAAGAGGGAGGGAGGGAGAGATGAAGGAGTGGGGAAGGGAGGAAGGGAGAGTGGAAGGAGGTAGAGGGAGGGAAAGGGAGGGAGAGGGGACAGAGGGGAGGGAGGGAAGAAGATTGAGAGAGGGAAGGAGAGAGAGAGGCAGGAGAAAGAAAATGAGAGAAAGGGAGAGTGAGAAAGGAAGGACAGAGTCCCTCCGGAGTTGGGCAGCATAGAAATGCAACAAAATCAATCAATCAATCAATCAATCAGCAAGCAAGCAAGCAAACAGAGGGGGAGGGAAGGAAGGGGATTGAGAGAGGGAAAGAGAGATGATAGGGGAGAGGGGGAGAGGGAGAGGGAGGGGGAGAGGGAGGGAGGGAGGGAAAGAGAGAGAGAGAGAGCTATTGGCTGAATCAAGTTTTGTTATAAAGAGCCAAAATTAGACTCTGCTGCTTCTGTACTTGTGTAGAAAGAAACGGAGGTTAGCTCTCATCAAGGACTTCATTTGATCCATA
The DNA here is from genome assembly GCA_038048745.1 of Coluber constrictor foxii. Taxonomy (NCBI): domain Eukaryota; kingdom Metazoa; phylum Chordata; class Lepidosauria; order Squamata; family Colubridae; genus Coluber; species Coluber constrictor. Next base: position 74,813,287 of record CM075965.1, on the reverse strand, counting down.
GTGTTTTCCAAGGATTTTGCTCCCCACACTTCAAGAGGTCAATCAATCAGTCAAAATAAAGCTGGAAGGGACCTTGGAGATCTTCTGTTCCAGCCTCCTGATCAAGCAGGAGAAACTATACCATCTCAGACAAATGACTGTCCAGTCTCTTTTCTTAAAAAACCTCCAGTGATGGAGCGCTCACGATTTCTGGTGGCAAGCCGTTCCGCTGGTTAATCGTCCTCAGAACTGCAAGAACTTCCATGCTCCTTAATTCTTTCCAAATTTTAAGTTTCTGCTTGATGCCATCCTTTTATTTTAACCTGTATGGGGCTCTTTCTCCAGAGCAGGGGTCTCTAACCTTGGCAACTTTAAGCCTTGTGGATTTCAACTCCCAGAATTCCTCAGCCAGCTTTGCTTTAAGGCTTGTGGACTTCAACTCCCAGAATTCCTCAGCCAGCAAAGCTTTGATGGCTGAGGAATTCTGGGAGTTGAAGTCCACAAGTCTTAAAGTTGCCAAGGTTGGAGACCCCTGCTCCCAAAGATATATAATTCCCCCCCAAGTTTCTTATTTTGCTTTTCAGCATTTCTTGGAAAAATTGAAGTGGGTTTGAGTTCAGAAAGTCTACATATGACAAAAGTGCACCTCCCCGGACTTTAAAAAAAATGCGAATTATTATGCAATTGAATTATTGATAAAAGTAGACAGCTTTATCTGGATTACGGTAATGCCATGCGTTCTCGCACGCTGATTAAAATGACTCATAATTATCACACGGTGACGTTTTAGAGGATGCAGAATATTCTTAAATATCTCCAGCGCAAATGAGCTGGAATTCAAAGACTCCCTTTGGTTTGAGATAATTATAAGTCATTAAAATCCACGTGCAAAAAAAAAAAAAGGAAGGTTTTTTTGCTTGAAATTGTTACCCCCGCCCCCCCCCCCCCGAACGTGTCTTCTTTGGGGACACCCCTGGGAGACAAGGGTCAGAAAAGTCAAAATGGCAGCTGTGACTACAGTTCTACAGTGCCAGGACCTTGAAGCTGCCATCTTGATCCTTTGACAGATTCAACGGAAACCAAAACTTTGGTTCGTGCAGTTGTTGTTGGGATTAATGGACCGCTGGAAGACGTCATAGAAGATTGGTTTTATGTGGGTGGGCTGCTGGGGGTTCGGGAGAACCTCTAGCTAAGATTCGGTGCAGTTCGGAGAACCCCCAAATCCCACTTCTGGCTGGCCCCGCCCACCCCATCCCTCCCAGGAGTCTCCATGTGGCCTTTTTTGGATGCAGGGAAGTGCAGGGTGCACGTGGAGGCTCAAGGAGGGTGAAAAATGGGCCTACTGGAAGTTTGTGCCCATTTCTGGCCTCTGGGGAGGCTGTTATCACCCTCCCGGAGGCTCAAGAAAAGCCTCCGGAGCCCGGGGAGGGAAAAAATGCCCCCCCCCCGCACCACTGTATTGCAGGAGGCTGTTTAGGCCACGCCCACCACAGCCACACCCATCCAGCAACCCGCCAGGGACCCCATTGCTAAAAATTTTTGAAGCCCATCCCTGGTGATGAAGTGCTGCAAGACTCTTTTCCCTGCAAAAATGGAGACATTTAGAAAGACCCAGAGTAGAGTGTAAAAATGATGGAATTAACCAGAGATGGCAAAATGAATTCGTTTCCTCTCTGGGAAAAGGTAAAATTCACCTCTCGACGAAAGTGAAGGAAAAGGAGCCACCGTTTCTGAAAACTGCCTCGTCATCCTCCTGTGAGGCTTTCTCCTGCTTAATCTACGTTGCATCATTAGCTATTTATTACTCATATAGCAGCAACAACAGTGTAAAGGAATGTCTTTTACTCTGCGCCCAGGTGGGAGGCTTTGAGGTCCCCATCTTTAAATATGCGGCTTAATGGTAACCAGGTGAAATGGAAGGCCACGGTGGAAATTTTGAGGCATGCAAAAGATGGTTAAGGGAGGGAGGGAGGGAGGGAGGGAGGGGAGGAGGGAGAGAAGGAAGAATGAGGGAGGGAGGGGGAAGGGAAGGAAGGGAAGGAAGGAGGGAAAGAAGGAAGAATGAGGGAGGAAAGGAGGGAGGGAGGAAGGAGGGAAGAAAGGAAGGAAGGAAGGATGGATGGATGAGTGGGGAGGGAGAGAAGGAAGAATGAGGGAGGGGAGGAGGGAGAGAAGGAAGAATGAGGGAGGAAAGGAGGGAGGGAGGGAGGAGGGAAGAAAGGAAGGAAGGATGGATGGATGAGGGGGGAGGGAGAGAAGGAAGAATGAGGGAGGGGAGGAGGGAGAGAAGGAAGAATGAGGGAGGAAAGGAGGGAGGGAGGGAGGAGGGAAGAAAGGAAGGAAGGATGGATGGATGAGGGGGGAGGGAGAGAAGGAAGAATGAGGGAGGGGAGGAAGGAGAGAAGGAAGAATGAGGGAAGAAAGGAGGGAGGGAGGGAGGAGGGAAGAAAGCAAGGAAGGATGGATGGATGAGGGGGAAGGGAGAGAAGGAAGAATGAGTAAGGGAAGGAAGGAAGGAAGGGAAGGAAGGAAGGAGAGAAGGAAGAATGAGGGAGGAAGAGAGGAAGAATGAAGGAGGGAAAGAGGGAGGAAGGATGAAGGGAAGGAAGGTAGGAAGGATGGATAGATGGATGAGGGGAGAGGGAGAGAAAGAAGAATGAGGGAGGAACGAAGGAAGAATGATGGAGGGAAGGAGGGAGTGAGGGAGGAGGGAGGGAAGGAAGGATGGATGGATGAGGGGGGAGGGAGAGAAGGAAGAAAGGGAGGGAGGAAGGAAGGAAGGAAAGAAAGTAGGGATGGAGGAAAGATGAAATGATGTGTGAGGGGGAAGAGGGAGAGGAAGAATGAGGGAGGAAGGGAAGGAAGGGAGGGAGGAAGAGAGGAAGGAAGAAGGGAGGAAGGGAGAAAGGAAGGAAGGCATATTTATTGTAAGGAAAAGGAAATTCAAAATGCACATGAAGACAAGTCTTTCCTTCATCTATTTCAGAGTTGCCAATTAATGTACTCACTTTTCTGTTTCCAAAACTTTTTCTTCATCCGTCCGTCCTTCCAGATAAACATTAAACACGGAAGGAGTGTTTCATTTAAGTAACCTGCAAACGATGGGAGAAACAATGCAGTCTCCCAACTGCCTTGCTTAGAATGGGATGCAGCTAATCCTCAATTTATAACCCCCCCAATTTGGAGGCCAATTGTGGTTGTAAATTGGGGACAATCTGATTGCATCCCACTCAGAATGCAACATGTCCCTTAAAACACATTGTGGAAACCTGATCCAAACAGCTGAAAGGAGAGATGTCCCATTTTCTAAGCTGAAGGCCACCAAAGAGAGTGAAGTGGTACAACTCCATTGGCCGGACAACCTAGGGAAGATTGATTGATTGATTGATTGATTGATTGATTGATTGATTCATTCATTCATTCATTCATTCATTCATTCATTCATTCATTCATTCATTCAATTTATATGCTGCCCTTCTCTGGAGACTCAGGGCGGCTTACAATGGGTTGTAAGAGCCCCTTGATCTATTCGCTAACAAAAGATTTTTTTTAAATAAAAAAAAGAGAAAGATATTAATAGCAAAAGGACATTGGAGATCCTACTTTTCTGGAGAATGGTCTCTGCCCCAAAACCCCAAATGCCCTCTGATCCTTTTGCTCCCACGTAGGTTCTGCTTGTCTCATTCGATCTGGTGGCTCTAAATCCAGAGGGATCCCCTTTCATTAATTCCCGTTTTTTATTATTCGCTCCTTTTTTATTATTTAAGTTTAGCCGTCTCCTCCCGTTGATAGGCTCAGAGTGTTCTCAGCTGGGATCTGATCTCAACTTTGAGTCTTAAGTTTCAAACATTTGTACACCGACTGCCAGGAGTTGTCTAAGCTCCTGCCATATAAGAACAGAATAAATATTTAACATCGCTGCCGTTGCTCTGTTCCTGATTCCATCAACTAGGAATGGGGAGCAGAGGTGAGAAGAAACCAAGCGTTAAGGCTGAGCAGGAGAGAAATTATCAGTCTCCAAAGTATGGAGAGACATCCCTTGGAAGGTCTCGATTTCTCTGCTCCAAAGATATGCTTCTGGTAGCATCCTGTTCCTAAGCTTGCTGTTTCTAATCCTGGACCACTCATGGTGAAGGAATTGGAAGAGATGGCCTTCTCCGTTATCTGCCAGAACCTGCAAGTCTTAAGAATCGAGGTCAGAAGTTCAGTTAAGCAAGTTTAGATAGATAGATAGATAGATGGATGGATGGATGGATGGATGGATGGATGGATGGATGGATGGATGGATGGATGGATGGATGGATGGATGGATAGATATAGAGATGGATGGATGGATGGATGGATAGATAAATAAATATAGAGATAAATATAGAGATAGATAATAGGGAGGGAGAGGGAGATAGATTGATATAGATATTTATATATATATATAGAGAGAGAAGGAGGGATGGATGGATGGATGGATAAATATAGAGACAGATGATAGAGGGAGGGAGAGAGAAGGAGATGGATTTATATATATGTAGGTCTTTGGTTATTCGGGTCTTCTCCCGCGTAGAATTGGAGGTATCTTGGTGATGTTTCGACGAAGTCTCATTCGTCATCTTCAGGCTGGTGTTCTCGGCTTCGTGCTTCCAGGAGCAATGTGAGATTGGAAGCACGAAGCCGAGAACACCAGCCTGAAGATGACGAATGAGACATTCACTACATTCTGGGTTCTTTCTCCATCTTTTCACTCACGCAGCAAACAGAATCTTGTGCTGCAGAATGCTACACCTGCGCTGGGGGAGGAGCGTGTGCAGGGGGCTACAGGGGGGACTGCGCATGCATTGCATTTCAGCGGGGCACATGGATCACGCCCGCCCATGCACACTTTGGGCACTCGATCCGGAAAAGATTAGCCATCACTGCCCTAAGCGACGGCTGAGTCAACTCAAGCTTGGTTGAGCTATCCAAGAACCTTGGATAGCTCAAGAGGCTAATAAGCAGACTAAAGCCTGTTATTAACATCCAGCTGCCTGCAATTACTGTAAGTTCGAATCTCACCAGGCTCCAGGTTGACTCAGCCTTCCATCCTTTCTAAGGTGGGTAAAATTGAGGACCCAGTTTGTGGGGGCAATAAGCTGACTTTGTATAAAATATACAAAAGTACGAAGGCTATTGCTTAACGCATTGTAAGCTGCCCTGGTTCTTTGGAGAAGGGCAACATATAAATCAAATTAAAAACAGAAAGAAAAAAAGAAAAAAAGAGGAAGGAAGGAAGGAAGGAAGGAAGGAAGGAAGGAAGGAAAGAAAGAAAGAAAGAGAAAGAAAGAAAGAAAGAAAGAAAGAAAGAAAGAAAGAAAGAAAGAAAGAAAGAACATTCAGCTGCCTGCAATTACTGTAAGTTCGAATCTCCCCAGGCTCAAGGTTGACTCAGCCTTCCATCCTTTCTAAGGTGGGTCAATTGAGGGCCCAGTTTGTGGGGGCAATAAGCTGACTTTGTATAAAATATACAGAAGGATGAAGGCTATTGCTTAACGCATTGCAAGCCGTCCTGAGTCTCCGGAGAAGGGCGGCATATAAATCTAATTTTAAAAAAAGAAAAAAAGAAAAAGAAAGAAAGAAAGAAGAAAGAAAGAAAGAAGAAAGAAAGAAAGAAAGAGGAAGGAAGGAAGGAAGGTAAGAAAGAAAGAGAAAGAAAGAGAAAGAAAGAAAAAAAGAAAGAAAGAAAGAAAGAAAGAAAGAAGAAAGAAAGAAAGAAAAAGGAAGAAAAAGGAAGAAAGAAAGAACATTCAGCTGCCTGCAATTATTGTAAGTTCAAATCCCACCAGGCTCAGAGTTGACTCAGCCTTCCATCCTTTCTAAGGTAGGTAAATTGAGGACCCAGTTTGTGGGGGCAATAAGCTGAGTTTGTATAAATATACAAAAGGATGAAGGCTATTGCTTAACGCATTGCAAGCCGTCCTGAGTCTCCGGAGAAGGGCAGCATATAAATCTAATTAAAAAAAGAAAGAAAGAAAAAGAAAGAAAGAAAAAGAAAGAAAGAAAGAAAAAGAAAGAAAGAAAGAAAGAAAGAAAGAAAGAAAGAAAGAAAGAAAGAAAGAAAGAAAGAAAGAAAGAAAGAAAAAGAAAACATTCAGCTGCCTGCAATTACTGTATGTTCGAATCTCACCAGGCTCAGTTGACTCAGCCCTCCATCCTTTCTAAGGTGGGTAAAATTGAGGACCCAGTTTGTGGGGGCAATAAGCTGACTTTGTATAAAATATACAAAAGGATGAAGGCGATTGCTTGGCGCATTGTAAGCCGCCCTGAGTCTCTGCAGAAGGGCGGCATATAAATCTAATTAAATAAAAAAAATCCAGTCTACCTCGCCAGGTTAGACTCGGGGTTAAAAGACACGCAAGCACGCAAGCAGCTCTCTTCCCTCCCTCCAAGGTAGCCTTTCTTTGGGGGGGGGGGGAGAGAAGGAGCTGAATAATTCAGGAGAAAGAGGCGGAGAGGCAGAG
>CM075965.1:73946820-74139320 GCA_038048745.1 Coluber constrictor foxii | reverse complement strand
TTTGCAACGTACCTTGGCTGAGCTTAACACTGCTCTCCTGTTTACACTCTCATTTAATGTAGTTTTTGGTGCAAATTTGTTTGGGAATTGGATTTATCTTAACTTTGCCTGGATCCTGACTTTTTTCAAATCTTAACCACCTAGGTATAACTAATATCTCCTTCCTTCCTTCCTTCCTTCCTTCCTTCCTTCCTTCCTTCCTTCCTTCCTTCCTTCCTTCCTTCCTTCCTTCCTTCCTTCCTTCCTTCCTTCCTTCCTTCCTTCCTTCCTTCCTTCCTTTTGCATATCTTTAGTGCTTTTATATACATAAAATTTATTAACGTGTGGGGGTGGGTGGCAGATATTTCTCATTATTTTTTTTCTAGAAGATATCATTATTTTATTTACTGCTTCTGAAAATGTAATCAAGATCAGTTTTTATTTTATGTATTGATAGTTTCGAAACTAGAAGTCAGAAATCTTTATAAAAAAAAATTATGCTTTCTTTTCACTGCTGTGACTTTGATTTGATAAAACAAATTGTTGTGGTACGGAGCACAGTTCTGCTTTTAAAATAATTCTGTGCTTCTGAGCACTCTTTTCTTGAAGCCAGTAATCTCTTCATTGGCAGCGTCCTATGATTTTAAATGTATACATCCTGTATAAACACTAATTTTCATTCCTTTGTTTACTGAAAGAGGCATATTTATCAGTTGTGATTAACTATTTATTATAAATTATGAGGTGACTAAAATAATAAAAAAAGGCCAGTGGAAATTTTATACCTAAGATGCACACCCTATTGTAAGGTTGTTAAATGTATATTATGTTTTTTTTAAAAATGTCTTTTTTTCCCCCCTTATGAAAACAGTGGCTCTTTCCTTCCCCTTTATTATGATTTAGCTATGCACTATTATGGCCTTAGGAGCCCCCATAAATCTGTGGGAGCTTTCAGAATCGTAGAATCCATTCGTAACTTTCTGGGCTGAACATAGTACAAAGCTGCTAAAATGAACGAATTTGTGCGGCCCGCCATCTCATTCACATCTCGTCTGTCCATGTCATCATGCCCATTGCTTCACTGGATTTCAACTCTACGCATAGACACACACACACCATTACAAGATGAGTCTTCTTGTTACGTCTTCCCATTCATGGGGTTGAGATAAGTGTCATAGAGCAGGTGGAGGCCACCTGCCCAAGATAGGCAGAGCCAATGAGGGTTTGGGGAAGGGGTTTCAAAGGATGAATGAGTTCCTTCAGCATTAGGAAGACTTCAGACACACATTTGTGTCCCCTTAAAATTGCCCAAGATCCCCCCAAACCAAGAAACCCAAAAGTTTGGCTCCACCTGTTAAATGTCTACGGAGATTCTCCATCAGGCAGGTCAAAGTTGTCCCAAATGTGCTTTTTCAAGAGGCAACTGGACTTTCCTTTGTGTTTCCTTGAAGACGTTTCGCCTCTCATCCAAGAAGCTTCTTCGGCTCTGACTGACTATCAGTCCTTCCGTTCTCCACCATTCAGCCAGAAGGGAAGAAGCTTCTTAGATGAGAAGCAAAACATCTTCAAGGAAAAACAAAGGAAGGTCCAGTTGCCTCTTGAAAAAGCATCACCCATTACGGATGCCTCTTAAGAGATCACAACATTGGTAAAACGGTTCCCATTTTTCTTACAGCCCTAAGTTTTTAGGGCATTCGCTGCTTTTCCATAAAATGCCATAATTTGAATGCGTCAGGCACTTAGAAATGTATACTACTGATCCCTCACGGTTGGTCAAAATAAAAGAAAAAATGTCTTCTGTAGGTATTTCTCCACCTACTTATGCAGCAGAATTAATTTTTCAGGTATAATTAATGCTGAAAGATAGGGGCTTGTTTAAACACAGCCCATAGGTTTTTGTATCAAGATATTAATTCCCATTCACACAAAAATTATATATTTTATCTGGTGGCGCAGTGGTCAGGCTGCAGTATTGCAGGCTAACTCTGCCTACTGTTTAGAGTTCGATCCTGACTGGCTCAAGGTTGACTTTGCCTTCCATCCTTCCGAGGTCGCTAAAACCGAGGACCCAGATTGTTGGGGGGGGGCAATGCGCTTCGAGAAGGCTGCAAAGCACTCTGAAGTGGTATATACGTCCAAGTGCTATTGCTATTGTTAATACATTTTTGCAAGCAGTGAAAGAGGGAACACTTTATCAGTTGTGCGCTCAATTATGGCATCTTTGCACACCCGTAGAACAGGAAGAGATCTCTTCCCTGTAGTGCAGGACAAAGGAGAATTGGCTCACGTGAATAAAGTTTTCCGCTTAGGTCTCTCGGGTTAAACTTTCTCATCTCAGTAGAAGAAACTGCACTGTGATTTTTAGGGGTTCAAAACTTAGGTGTTTGGGGAGATAGAACCCATGCTAAGCAACCAAATGGCCTCCAGATACTTTAGACCAGAGATGGTGAATCTTTTCGGCACCGAGCGCCCAAACCGGGACATACGTGGATGTGCACACCGGAGCACCAGAAACCAAAACCCAGGTGGCCAGCCCGTGTATGCGTATTTTTTGCCTGTTTCTCGGGCCATTTTCAGGCCTTTTTAAGCCCCAAAACAGCCTGAAAAACAGCCAGAAAATGTCCCAGAAAATGACTTGGAAATGGCCTGAAAAACAGCCAGAAAATGACCTGAAAACAGTCCAAAAGGCAGCCTGGTTTTTGGCCATTTTCAGGCCGTTTTCTGGCGCTCTGGCACCCGTGAACACGCCAGAAACTAGAAAAGCAGCTGGTGACGGTGCACGTGGCCACAGAGAGGGCATTGCGTGCCATAGATTCAACGTCACGGCTTTAGACTATAATCTCCTCCCCCCCCCAGTTTTTTGCCCCTTGTCATGCTGATTGGGCCTGATGTCCCTTGAAGGAGACCATCAAGATTTGAAGGTCATGAAACGGCCCCCACTCTGTATACAGGCAGAGCCTTTTCCTCCTGGATATCTAGGGAGACTCTCCATCCTCCAGATCACGGTGATCCCCAAAGGTCCTTATTTTTTTTTTTCAAGAGGCAACTGGACTTTGTTTTTGTTTTTTCTTTGAAGATGTTCCTCTCCTCATCCAAGAAGCTTCCTTCAGCGGAAGAAGCTTCTTGGACTTTAGCTGAGAAGTTTGACGTAAAAGAAGGTGCAATAATTCCCCCCCCCCCCCAAAAAAAGAAGCCACAAATTCCTTTGCTTGCACAGAGAGGACAGAAAAAGGAATCTGGAAAGCTTTACGGGTAGGAAAAATGGAGTTCCTGTGCTTCTTGGATAAGAAGCAAAATGTCTTCAAAGGAAAATGAGAGAGTCCGGTTGCCTTTGGAAAAAAGGACCCTTGAGACTTTTCCTTCTTGCTCCTTCCCATGGTCAGAGACAAGGCGAGCGTTTTTTAAGGAAAGGTCTTTCATATACAATGACCTGTCCTGCTTAGTCTGTCTCTGGAGCAAGGTCCAGGCTTCAGAAGAACCCGAATCAAAATACATCCACCTCCATCGCTTTCCTCTCCTAGCCAAGTTCTGCCTTTCACGAGAAAGGAAGAGGAGGAAAAAACCTATCTTGCTTTGGCCAAGCTGTGATGTGGTCTACTTTGTCCAAAGCAATCCACCTCTCAACATGAATCACGTGATTTGAAGTCAGAACGTCTGTTTCCTTCAGATGCCGTCAGCCATCCTTCCCCCCAAGGCAGCCATGGTGCGTTTGGCTCCCAGGGGTGAGTGGGCTGAAATCACAGCAAATCCCATTTAATTTGGGGAGGGTAAGACCAGCACGATTCCTGTGTTTTTCCTTCTGCTCTCCATTCAGAGAGGTTCTACTCTGATCAGGTAATATCCAGTAGAACCAGGCGCCTTTGAAAGGGTGGAAGGTTGAGAAGCAAAAATTTTTATGAGTCTGTGTGTAAAGGATAGGCACAATTACAGGTACCCTGTTTTCCCCCAAAATAAGACCTCCCCTGATAATAAGCCCAATTGGGCTTTTGAGCGCATGGCAATAAGGCCAAGTGCTTGTTTCAGGGTTCAAGAAAAGATAAGACAGGGTCTTATTTTCGGGTAAACACGGTAATCCTTGACTTACAAACGTTTCATTTAGTGGCCGTGCGAACTTGGGACGGAGAACTGAGAAAAAGGTGACTTCTGACCATCTTTTGCACTTATGACCGTTGTGGCATCCCTGTGGACATGTGGCCGAAATTGGCAACTGGCTCACCCATTAGGACGAGTCCCAGGGTCACGTGATTCTCCCTTTTGCGAGGAAGGTCGTAAAACGGGACAAAAACTGGCCTAACAAATGTCTCCCTTGACAAACGGGAAATTCGGGCCAAGTCGTGGTCGTAAGTCGAGGCGCACCTATAAAAGGGGGTTGAAACTCAGATTTCAGAAGGAGTTTGCTAGCAGTAGAACATTAAAAGGCATAAGCGGTTGTGGGCTGCACCCCACTCCGTCCGACACATCGACTGACGGAAGATGTGCTTTTTAATAAAATTAAACCCCAGTTGCTAGTCTTCCTTTGAGTTTTGATCACCCTTTTTCTCCTCCTGCAAAAGAGACCCGGGTAATTCATTTTAAGCAGGGCTGTTAGGAACTGGAGTGCACTTCATTGCTGGTCGGTTGGCATTTATCGCTTTGTCGAAAATCAAAGGGTCCTCACCTGTCTCTCTTCTCCTCTTCGCCTTTCTTTGAAGAATCTGAGAACTGATCGGTACGGTGATCCGTGCAGCCAAATCTAATAACTCCCCTCATTCCATCACCAACATTTTTATGTTCTTGTTAGATCCCACTGTGTCTTGTTCTGTGTCCTGTGCTTGCTCTCTCTGCCTCATTTTGTCTTTGTATTTCGAAGTAGGTAGATAGCAATAATAATAACAATAATAACAATATGAATAATAATAATAACAATAAAAGAGAACTTTTTCACGAGTTCTGTTTGCATACTGTAGCACCTGATCTCTGCAGCTCTTGCCGTCAATTGCTTTGTAGGTTGAAGATACAGGTATTTTAACTTTTGATTGTGTGAATGCCAAATTAAACGTTTACAGCTTTTTTCTTTTTTTTCTTTCTTTCCCTTTCTTTTTTTTTTTCCTTTCTTTCTTTCTTTCTGGATTTTGAGTGTCTTCTATTGTAATGGGGAGAAGAAAAAAAAAAGCAATAAATTATTTTTTAAGAAACGAAGGCTTAGTGTATCGTGTGTTCAAGAAAGCAATCCGCAATCAAAATATGGCCTTTTATAGATCATATAATTTCTTTAAACCCTGAAAAGCCCAGAACAGAACTTCAGATTTTTCAGTAAAACAGGAATTGAGTTTACATGTAGCATTAATCTTATTATATTCCACACATGTGGGATATGGCTTGTTTAGTTTGGCATGCTGGGTAAATTCCACCACCATTACGATAATTTCTTCAACTAATCATCATTAAAAAGCAGTTCAATTCTAGCCACTTTCTACCTTCCCTGATTCCTTAGAGAAGAGTTTCCATCTAAAAATCCCTGGAAATGCGTCTCGGTTAGAAATGGTGTTGTTTTAATTCTGAATAATTAAAAAAAATCTACATTTTCTCACGAACCCAAGACTTCTCTACTCGTAAAACCAAGCCAGAGAAGTTTCAAGCAATTTCTTAAGTCTTGACTGGTTTTTATTATTTTTTTTGGTCCTAAAAAGTGATTAAAAAATGGTTGCTAATAAAGAAACAAACAAAAGCTGATAGGAATCGCCAACACTCTAGAAGATAGGCTCAAGATACAGAAGGATTTTGACAGACTTAGACAAACAAAATGAAATTCAATGCTGAAAGAAGTAAGGTTCTACATTTAAGGAAGAAAAACAAAATGCACAGGTACAGTATATGTGGTACCTTGCTCAATAGTAGTAACTATGAGAGGGATCTTGGAGTCCTAGTGGACAACCATTTAGATATGAGCCAGCAGCTGCCAAAAAAGCCAATGCAATTCTAGGCTGCATCAACAGAGGGATGGAATCAAGATCACATGAAGTGTTAATACCACTTTATGATGCCTTGGTAAGGCCACACTTGGAATATTGCATCCAGTTTTGCTCGCCACAATGTAAAAAAGATGTGGAGACTCTAGAAAGAGTGCAGAGAAGAGCAACCAGGATGATTAGGGGACTGGAGGCTACAACATGAAGAATGGTTGCAGGAACTGGGGATGTCTAATTTAATGAAAAGAAGGACTAGGGGAGACAAGATAGCAGTGTTTCAGTATCTCAAGGGTTGCCACAAAGAAGAGGGAGTCAAGCTATTCTCCAAAGCACCTGAGGGCAGGACAAGAAGCCATGAGTGGAAACTCATCAAGGAGAGAAGCAACCGAGAACTAAGGAGAAATTTCCTGACGGTTAGAACAATTAATAGGTAGAACAACTTGCCTGCAGAAGTTGCGAATGCTCCAACATTGGAAGTTTTTAAGAAGATGTTGGAGAACCATTTGTCTGAAGTGGTGTAGGGTTTCCTGCCTAAGCAGGGGGTTGGACTAGAAGACCTCCAAGGTCCCTTCCAACTCTGTTATTCTATTCTATTCTATTCTATTCTATTCTATTCTATTCTATTCTATTCTATTCTATTCTATTCTATTCTATTCTATTCTATTCTATTCTATTCTATTCTATTCTATTCTAAAAAGAAAGGACCAGATACGGTACTGATGTTTGCCTTTCAAATAAATAAATAAATAAATAAATAAAGGGATTATTTATTTATTTATTAAATTTATATACCGCCCTTCTCCTAGTGGACTCAGGGCCAAGAATAATCCCCTGTCTAGGATGGCAGGCATGAAAACATGAGTATTTTTACTACGTCTTTCAGACATCCCGGAGTCAAAAGCCTTCTTTCTTCCCAAACCTCTTTCAAATTATCACACGTTGAATTTCACAATTCCAAATTGCAGCGTGGTTCTGTTTCTTTTAGGTGAGTGCCTTGGAAGTTTGCCGGTACAATGGGGTGAGTAGGGCATCTGCCAGGAGGAATAGCAATAGCACTTAGACTTATATACTACCTCGTGGTGTTTTTACAGCCCTCTCTGAGTGGTTTATAGAATCCATCCTATTGCCCCCAACAATCTGGGTCCTCATTTTACCGAATTTGGAAGGATGGAAGGCTGAGTCAGTCAGAATCGAACTCCTAGCAGTGGGCACAGCATGCAATGCTGCATTCTAACCACTGCACCACCATGAAAAGAAGAAAGGAAAGGAAAAAGGAAAAAGGAAAAAGGAAAGGAAAGGAAAGGAAAGGAAAGGAAAGGAAAGGAAAGGAAAGGAAAGGAAAGGAAAGGAAAGGAAAGGAAAGGAAAGGAGGAGGGAAGAAGGGAGGGAGGGAGAACTAGCAATAACACTTAGACTTATATACCGCTTCATGGTGTTTTTACAGCCCTCTCTAAGCGGTTTACAGAATCAGCCTCTTGCCCCCAATAATCTGGGTCCTCATTTTACTGAACTTGGAAGGATAGAAAACTGAGTCAATCTTGAGCTGGTCAGGATTGAACTCCAGACTGTGTTAGCCTGCAATGCTGCATTCTATCCACTGCGCCACCAAGGAAGGAAGGAAGGAAGGAAGGAAGGAAGGAAGGAAGGAAGGAAGGAAGGAAGGAAGGAAGGAAGGAAGGAAGGAAGGAAGGAAGGAAGGAAGGAAGGAAGGAAGGACTAGCAGTAGCACTTAGATTTATATACCGCTTCACAGTGTCTTACAGCCCTCTCTAAGCAGTATACAGAGTCAGCCTCTTGCCCCCAACAATCTGGGTCCTCATTTTACCCGCCTCAGAAGGACCGAAGGTTGAGTCAACCTTGAGCCTGGTGAGATTTGAACTGCCGAATTGCAGGCAACCAGCAGTCAGCAGAAGTAGCCTGCAGTACTGCATTTTAACCGCTGTGCCACCGTGGCTCATAAGAGAGCCAAGATTAACAACATATCACCACTATAACCAAACCATGCCTTCCTAATGCACAAAAGACTAGTGACTAAGTGAAGGGACACCTCTTCAAATTGAGGATAAAAATAGTAGGAATTGATCCCAAACAGCTATCAACCACTAAACATTTGCGAGCAGAAATTGTAAGGCAGGAAACAGTCATTTCTGCCATTCCTACAATGGAGGAATTTGGGGCAGTTTGGAGGAAGGGGAGAAAAATAAAATGAAACCATGATATCCCTTTAGAAATGAGCTTCCAATAGGCAAATGATTATCTCTCCCCTTTTGGGGATAGCTGTAATGAGTTACTGTAGTAGAAATCCGATCTATAAATGACCTAGAATAACTGTGTAATATGATGACTCTAAATTTGTCTCTATGTGACCAGCATTTTCAATAATGTGAAACCACTGATTTGCTGCAACTCCTAGGAAATATACTACAGGGAGAGAGAAAAAAATGCTGCAACAGGAAGGCTAAACTATCCAGGCAGATGGATTGAGTATTTCTGCCATCTTTGTCCTCAATGCCGTGATGAGTTTTTCTTCAAGACTCACCGTAGGACAATTATCTGTGATTTTTCCCCTCCTTTAATTTTTTTTTAAGTGCCACGTTCATCAGACTTGCAGTACAAAATAAAGGGAATCATATGTTTCAGTCTTATCTCCTTCTTCAACCTTGAACTAAGGAGAAATTTCCTGACAGTGAGAACAATTAATCAGTGGAACAACTTGGCTCCAGAATTCGTGGATGCCCCAACATCGGATGGTTTTAAGAAGAGATTGGTAACCATTTGTCTGAGATGGTGTAGGATTTCCTACCTGAGTAGGGATTGGACTGGAAGATCTCCAAGGTCCCTTCCTCTTATTCTGTTACTCAAAATGTAGAATCTGTATTCTATGCTCATTGTGCGAAGACTTGGGGTATATATAGAAAAACGTCTACGGAGATTCTCAATATCCAGGTCATGGTTGTCCCAAAGGGGCTCTTTTTTTTTTTTTTTTAAATAAATTTCCAAAAGGCACCTGGGCATTCTTGCTTTTTTGTTTTTCTTCGAAAATGTTTTGCTTTCTCATACCAGAAGCTTCTTGGATTGAAGACGCTTGGATGAGAAGCGAAACAGTTACAAGGAAAACACCCGAAAAATAGCCATTTGTGGAAAAGAAAACAACTTTGGAACAAATGAGTGGTGGAATCCAATTTTCTTTACTACCATTTCTGTGGGTGTGGCTTGGTGGGTGTGGCTTGGTGAGCATGGCAGGAGAAGGATACTGCAAAATCCCCATTCCCATTCCACTCTGGGACCAGCCAGAGGTGGTATTTGCCGGTTCTCCGAACTACTCAATATTTCCACTACCGGTTCTCCAGAACCTGCTGGGTTTCACCCCTGGAACCAATATAGAAAAAAAATAGGGATTTCCCTAAGCAGAATATTTCCAACAAAAATTGGTAGAATCTCTACTTCCATCAGAAAGTGTCCTAAAATTTTCTCCTTTGATATGTAGGGTGTCTATTTGTAAGCAAAATGAAACAGACAAGCTCAGAGAGCACCAAGAACCCCTCATTTCAACTCTGAGCTACAGACATTCTCCTTTATTGTGGGCAGATAGCTTGATTATTATTTCATAAATGGCTCGAGTCAATGGTGCACATTTTCGTGTTGCAGAATTTGAATTAATTCAACACAGTTATATATGTTCAGCCACCTCTGGGTTAGAGTTCTTAATTTTACCTTTCTTTAATGCAGCATTTACTACTTACTGGTTTGAAGGAGCAAAGAAATGACTAAGAGTTAACCTTGGCTGATCTTGAAAAGCTAAGCAGTCTTGGACCCAGTTAATCCTAGAAAAGGAAAATATGACTGCGTGCCTCTTATTATTCTCAAAGCGACTGGCATGGCATCTTCTCCAGAAGATGCCATTAATTCGTTCGTCATCTTACGATATTTGCAAAGTCATTGGAGTTACTTGCCCAAGTGATAACATCATTCTGTCGCTGGGCTCGGGGAGATTAGACCCTTTCCCTTGAAATGGAAAATTCCAGAAAAATCCCAGGATTTAGGCTACACCGAAAAATGCAAAATGAAAGGAAGCCACCATTGTGGTAGAGGGTAACAGCAAACCACTTTTGTAGGCTTGCCAAGAAGGTGACACGGATTCAAGCCAATCAGAATAGAGCTGGAAGGGACCTTGGAGGTCTTCTAGTCCAGCCCTCTGACCCGATAACATTTCAGACACAAGGTTGCCCAATCTCTTCTTAAAAAACCCCCAGTGATGAAGTCAGTTGAGCCTGACTAATAAGGAGGTGGAATGGTGGAGGCTACGTTCAAATTGAAGTTCAAACTTAAATTTATTTAAAGTTATAAATTACCATTGTGACTTCACCTGGGTGTTTTTTTAGGAGCTTTAATATGCCATTCTGAAATGGGAGGCTATACTAAGGAGCTATATGCGTTTTCTCCTGATAATGTGCCTCTTCCGAAATTTTTGAGGCCATCTGGTTGTGTGGCTTAATCCATTTCCTCGTGAATTGTAAAGGGACGGCAAACTGACCTCGAGGAAGACATGAAAAAGACATTAAGGGAAGAAGGAAGGTGGGTCGGAGAAAATGCCATATCATCTTGAAATAAGGTAAAGGTAAAGGTTCCCCTCGCACATACCTGCTAGTCGTTCCTGACTCTAGGGGGCGGTGCTCCTCTCCGTTTCAAAGCTGAAGAGCCAGCGCTGTCTGAAGATGTCTCCATGGTCATGTGGACAGCATAACTCAACACCAAAGGTGCATGGAACGCTGTTCCCTTCCCACCAAAGGTGGCCCCTATTTTTCTACTTGCATTTTTTACCTGCTTTCGAACTGCTAGGTTGGCAGAAGCCGGGACAAGTCACGGGAGCTCACCCTGTTATGCGGCTCTAGGGTTTCGAACTGCTGAACTGCCAACCTTTCAATTGGCAAGCTCAGCGTCTTAGCCACTGAGCCACCACGTCCCTCATCTTGAAATAGAGGGAAGCTAAGTACAAGATGGGATGGGGAAAACTCTGGCAGGATTTCAAGATTCGGTTATTCTACCTTACTATAGGATACCACGTTTCTGGAAGGTCTGATTTTTCCACCTGGTCTAGTACGAAGAGCTAAAATGGACATCATTGTCCTTGCAATGCAGAACGCAGGAAATGAAGCAATCCAGAATTTGCAAGTCCCTTATCTTGCCTCTCATTATACCCTATTTTCATCACGATCGAATTTTCTGACATTGGCAGCGGCACAAGTATGCAGAAATAACCTTGACCAAAGCATGGAGGTGGGAAACAGCACTTTAGTTCTGGGAAAGGGGAAAGCGTGAGAAAAACAACAACTCCAAATAACACTTCCCTGATCCTGTTGGGTATAAGGATTGGGGTGGGGGAGGGGGAAATCTGTTGGACTTTCATCTTTCTGTTATTATAATCTACAACAATCAAGCAGAATTTTTAGGGGTCTTATGAGATCTCTTCCCTTGGTTTACTTTGATGGGCTAATGGCAACTTATCACTTATTTGGCACGTACCAAAAAAGATAAGACATTAGATACTGATACAGATTAATAGAGTTAATAGAAGGGACCTTGTATGTCAACTAGTCCAACTCCCTACCCAAGCAGACCCTACACCATTTCTGACAGATGGTCGTCTGGTCTCTTCTTGAAAGCTTCCAGTGATGAAGCTCCCACAACTTCTGAAGGCAATTTCTGTTCCATGGGTTGATTGTTCTCACTGTCAGAAAATTTCTCCTTATTCCCAGATTGAATCTCTCCTTGATCAGTTTCCATCCATTGTTCCTTGTCTGGCCTTCAGGTGCTTTGGAGAATAGCTTGACCCCCTTCCTCCTCTCTGTGGCAGCCCCTCAAATATTGGAAGATGCTCTCCTGTCTCCCCTGGTCCTTCTCTTCACTAGACTAGCCAGGCCCAGTTCCTGCAACCGTTCTTCCTATGTTTTAGCCTCTTCCAATTTTGGAAGACACTTCCAATTTTACATGGGAGAAAACCCAAATAACTAAAGACCTAGATAGATAGATGATAGATAGATAGATAGATAGATAGATAGATAGATAGATAGATAGATAGATAGATAGATAGATAGATAATAGATAGATAAGCCTATAGGCCATATCAAAGACAAGGTTCAAACATATATCACCAATAAAATCACAACTGGTATAGAATGGAATCCCCCATATCTGACCATTTGGGCATTTGAGTAGGAAAACCTGTTTTAGCACAAACAAACTCTCGTAAAAGCCCCTGGGTTTTAGGTTTAACACGAAGGCAAAGTGTGTGGCTCTGATTGCCTTCAAAGCTCATTAATCTTTCCACGGGGCGCTCTTGTGACGCATGCAGGTTGTGTCAACTTGGCCTCAACATTGATATTCTTGGTTCACAGGCCCCCCGACGATGCTGTGCCACAAATCAATTTTCTCTACTTTATCCAACAGCAGAAAGTAATAGAGAAGGTCACCAACTGTACGCCAGTTCCTCGGAGGTTTGTAACTTCATGATTTAATTTAAAACCTCCCCAGATTGAATCAAAGGTGGAATTAATCCCTTAGGGAAGCAATTCCGTACAGATTCTATCACTAGACACCAAACAGCTCATCCTGACGGGCAGGAATGTGGTTAAGACATGAAGCCAAGGTCCCTTAGAGGGGGAGCTTTCTGCTGCACCCCCAGCCCTTCATTTTCACCCTGTTTAACTCCTGTCCCATGGGAAAAATACGCTCAGTGAGATCAGTTTTGGAGTTTGTGGCCATGTAAATATGTTTCTAAGGTGTAGAGGTTGGGGACAGTTTCAGTGGTGGGTTCCTCCCGGTTTGGCCCGGTTCTCCCGAGCGGTAACGATATGATGTCATTGAACCGGTTCTCCTGCCCCCTGCCCCCTGCCCCCCCACCCCCACATTATTCTTACCTTTTATTTGGCCCCACCCCCAATCTATTGCTGCCTCCTGAGTCCCAGCTGATGGCTAGAGGGGAAAAAACTGTTTAAACTCTTGCCGCAGGGCTTCAAAGGGCCGCCCTACAGCTGATCAGTGGTAAAAGAAAATAAATGGGTAGACTGGTGCCTGCAAAAATACATGAGTAGATCAGTGCCTGCAAAAATAAATGGGTAGATCGGTAGAGCTCTGCAAGTAGTTAAAAGCCTGGTAGACCAGTACCTCTGCTAAATCCTAAATAATTGTCACATAACCATCAAGCCACGCCCACAAAATAAGCCATACCCACAGAACCAGTAGTAAAAAATTTTAGAACCCACCCCTGGACAGCTTGAAACCAGGTAGGTTTCAGGTAGGACAGGAATATGCTGAATGTTTCAGAAAGTGCAAAATCTAGTTTCATCATCATCATCACACACACACACACACACACACACACACACATACATCTCCTCCTCCTCCTCCTCCTCCTCCTCCTCCTCCTCCTCCTCCTCCTCCTCCTCCTCCTTCTTCTTCTTCTATTGCATTTCTCAAACTGGGCTGTTAATGGTACCTCGCTGTGTTTTCATATTGCTTAACGCATTGTAAGCCGCCCTGTGTCTCCGGAGAAGGGCGGCATATAAATCAAATTAAAAAACAAACAAACAAACAAACAAACAAACAAAAACTTGGTTTTTGTCCCCGATTCCTTGTTTCTCACTTGGCTAGCTCAGTTCTTATCCCAAAACACCACTCCAACAAACAGACACTCAATAACTCTTAGCTAAAACTGCCCCAGGTTATGTGCCTAAAAAGATGGCAATTCTGGGATTCTTCTATGATTCTTCTCCTCCTTCTCCTTCTCCTTTTCTTCTTCTAGCACCCTTTCTTAATCAGAGAAAAAATAATAATAATTTCACTTCCTTTGCACCTACTTTGTTCCATCATCTTTGAGAAGGTAACATTGTATGGCCCCCAAAGATATTTAGAAGAGGTACCATTATTTCACATCCAGGATTTTTAGGATCCTTTATTTCAGGATTTTAACTTTTCAAGCAAACTTCCCCAAAACTGAGCATCCGTGACAGTCCGAAGCAGCACAATTAACCAGTGGAACAGAAGCTGCCTTCAGAAGTTATGGGTGCTTCATCACGGGAGGTTTTTAAGAAGAGATTGGATAACCATTGGTCTGAAATGGTATAGGATCTCCTGCTTGAGGAAGGGGGTTGGACTAGAAGACCTCCAAGGTCCCTTCCAGCTCTATTCTGGATTGACGATCTGAATGGAGACCCTCAACAATCAGCCTATGTTTGTGATAGTTGCATGCTAGCAACCTTTGACAAGCAAGGTCAACAAGGGAAGACAAATACTCTGATTCGGTTAACAGTTGCAGGGATTCACTGAACAAGCGGGGTAAACATGTCCTAAAAATTGGGTGCCGGTCCCTTAACAACTACTTTGCTTGCAAATGGAAACCCTGGCCCCAGTTGTGTTAAGTCGAGGTCCATCTGTCTTGCTGTGGTCTGAATCTCTCTCACTTGGTGCCTCCTTGCCTTGCCAGCTCCGTTTTCTAGTTTTGCTAGAAGCAAGGAAAATGCCATCTACCCTCTTGAAAACTGGGTTTCCCCACCCCCCACTTACCCTTACAGTAGTCCATGCCATTTTAATTGGAGCTTTCTGTAGCATGAATAATGTGATATATTAGTTAGACATAGTCTTGGTTGGGCACTCCAGCTAGTGAGTTCTGGAGGGTAGAAGCTATCACTGAATAATGATTAATTACGCTCCCTCCTGGCCATACTTACTTTAGTCAACCGGTCATACAGCATGTGACATGGGCTGTCTCAGCTCCATATGAGGCTGCTCCCTCAACGACGCACATCGCAAATGTGACCGGCTTCCTATTTTGCTGAATGAGAGTTTTGATGGCAATTCATTTATCTCTTTGTCATCACTGCCAGTCGGGATTCAAGGGTGCCAACTGAAGCCTAGGACAGAAGCTTTTCAGAACAGGTTCTTCCCATGATGTCCTTCAGGAACACGAATGGAGGAACTGAATTGTTTTTCACGTGCAAGAGAACGGGTTGTCTTTAACTAGAGAGACATCAAGAGGGAAGATCAGTCAATAGGGAGAAATTCATGATGTAATCCTGGAGTTCTTGATCTTAAGAAAAAGTGGAATTGATTAAGCTGACTTCAAAACAGCAAATTTTAATAGAACAATGACAACTGGGCCTCCATAGCAGAAGAAACTACCATATTATTTGGAGTATAAGGCGCACCTTTTCCACCCTAAAAGGGGGTGAAAATACAATACACCGAATGTAGCCCTGCCCACCCACTGGCCCCAATCTTTGGCCTCTGTCTCACAGCAGCTACCTCCTTGCAAGCAAACAGCAAGAAGAAACAGCTCCTTTCAGCTTCAGCACAGCCTGATTAGCACCAGTTGATTGGATCGGCCTCTTGACTCTCAGCTGATTTGCTCTCCGCTGTTTTGCGCAGCGCTCTGTTGCTTGCTGCAAAGAAGTAAATTGCTGGAGCAGATATTTTTTTTCCTTGTGCTAATCAAGCTATGCTGAAAACAAAAATGAAAGTAAAGCAGGCTGTTTGCTGTTTGCTGCAAGGAGGCAAAATTGCTCAGAGGCAGAGGAAATTTCTTTTTCTTCTTTTCCTCACCAAAAAAGGTAGGTGTGTCTTATACTCCTGTGCTTCTTATACTCCAAAAAATATGGTAATGCAAAGAAATTCAGAAATTCTGAAAAAGGAGATATTAGAAGCACAATAGTAAACAATTTCAACAAGTACAAAAATAATTTTCTTTCTATTTCAGGCAGTTTATTGTTTCTTTGGCTGTGTTATTTATTCTTGGCATAAGGTGTAATCACTGTTTATAGAACTCATTGGAAATAATCTGTTTGAGGAAGGATAGAACTGATTTTCAAAATGCTAGTTAATGCAGGAAAACCTAATTAACGGTGAATGATTTTAGCAAAAGCTATTTGCTCTGAAGGATTACCTGGGAAGATGAGCTGTTGCATATCTTATGTGAGATTCTTTCTCATTCACCAAGGCCACAAACAAATGCAGATCAAGACTTCCCAAATCAGCTCTACTAGCAACAAATATTGTTCTTGAACCGCAATAATAATCAGATTCTTCCATATGTATGAACAGAAAAGCAAAATTGGGATTTTTTCTGCATAAGTCATCTGCTTGCAGCTCACTGAAGGAGAAAACATAATGGGGGAAAAAATTCAAAGAACACAAGAAACTTGAAAAAGAATTCTGGTTTTCGCTTAAATAGCTTATTTCTATCTTCTGATAGATTCCTTTTCTGTTCGTTGTACATGGGCAATATTTCTACCCTCTTTTAGCTATGGGGTGAACTGGGACAATGATGAAATAACAGGTGAGAACCACTTCAGCTGCCATTCACAAAAGAATGAACGGAAAGAAAGAAGAAAAGAAAGAATACAAGGGACGTATTCTGAGATGATCACAGATCCAAATGCATCTCGTAGCACACGAAGATGGCACAAATGTCTCTTCTTCCTTTTTTAAAACCTTGAAGACGTTTCGCTTCTCGTCCGAGAAGCTTCCTCAGCTCTGACTGGATGGCGGGGAACGGAAGGATTTATCCTCCTTGCAGATAGTTGGCCATTTGCGTCATTTTAGAGAGTCAGTGAGGCCCCTTGGAGGTCTGTCTGTCTCCTCGGAGTCACCTGAATGGTGCAAATGGATGTCATTTCAGCAGTTCCATTTGCACCACTCAGGTGATCCTGAGGGCATAGACAGATCTCCAAGCAGCCTCAGTGAGTCTCTAAAAAAGGATGTAAATTTATTTATTGTTTATTTATTGGTTCAATTTATATGCCACCCTTCTCTGGAGACTCAGGGTGGCTTACAATGCGTTAAGCAATAGCCTTCATACTTTTTGTATATACCTGCTTAGTAGGGCTTTCGCCCCCCCCCCCCCCCAAGCAGTGTTCTTTTTTAAAAAAATACAAAGTCAGCTTATTGCCCTCACAATCCGGATCCTCATTTCACCTACCTCAGAAGGATGGAAGGCTGAGTCAACCTTGAGCCTGGTGAGATTCGAACTTGCAGTAATTGCAGGCAGCTGGAGTTAACAGTACTTTATTTTATTTTTTCACACAACCTTTGAAAGTTTTATTTTTTAAAAAAATATCTAAAATGGGGTTTAATGCAAGATGGGAAAAGAAACCCCCCGAAAAGCTTAAAGGAAGAAATACATTATATACAATAAGTACTTTAATCTGCTACGCCATCAAGGCTCTTGGTGTCCAGCTGTCTGCAAGGAAGATAAATCCTTCCATTCCTCACCATCCAGTCAGAGTTTAAGAAGCTTCTGGGATAAGAAGCGAAATGTCTTCAGAGAAAAACAAGGAAGTCCAGTTGCCTCTTGAAAAATATACCTTGGGGACATGTGGTGGGTTTCATATATTCTTACCACCAGTTCGTCCTGCATGCACTTGGCCTCAAAAACATGGCTAAATAGGATGGCATTATGCTGGGGCAGGCGGGCCCACCTCCAGTCGCCGCTACCAGTTCGACCTTTGATGCCAACTCCTTGTTCTCCCTTTGCTCTCAGTGGTGTCATCTTCAGTTCACCATTTCTTCCTGGAAGTGATCTTATCCCCCCCCCCACTTCACACACACACACGCACACACACACACACACTCACACACACACACACACACGGTTATTAACTTTTTAACTCAGAACTCTGGTAATCAGTCAGATTAGAGGTCTAATTAGCAATAACCACAGCAGCAATAGAAAACCACAGCCATCTAAAATACCTCTTAGAGGATGTGTTAACCGGAGCAAGGGATTAAATTTATTGGCATGGACAAAAATAAACAGGACAATTTGCCCAACTTGTCTGATTTTATTTATTTTTTTCCTCCCCTGCAAGGATTGTCCAGTGGAAGCCTTTGGCTCCAGTCCTGCAGATGTCATTTTCAATCCCCCGTCATAAAACAGACATCTTGGCTCTTTCTGTTCATTTCCTTCACTCTGTTGACAGGCCAAGGATTTATTCCAGTCTATCGATGGATTTATTTATCTAGGACATTTCTCTTCACTCATCATTAAGCCCAGGCATGTGTCCTTTAAACGGTAGGCAAAATGTATAACTAGCGAAGGACAGAAGTTGCCCCCACCCCCCAATTATTAGAAGGAAAAATCCTGTCCATTGGCTGAAGAAATGATACAAAAAGACTCCAAATGCAAAATGCTTTTTAAAAGTCTCCTGAATGCTGTTTATTGTCCTGTCGCATTTCATAATTTTCTGTAACTTCTGTTAATGAGGGTAGACAGTTTTGCTCATGAAGGCATCTTCGCTTTGAGAATCGGGGCACGTGACAAAACGGAGGTGGTGTTGGTTGTTGATGATGATGATAATGATGATTCTTTTGCATAAACTCATGACTTAAGAGAGGGCTCTGCAATTTGACCAGTCTCAGTTAGAAACTAACTAGGATCAATCTTGGTTAGTAAGTAGAAGACTCTTGGGTATAGCTGAATCATAGGATAGAATGGGAGCTCAGAATATTGAAAAAAGCCAGCGGCAGACAATTTCCAGTTTTTGATGGCCAAGAAAACTGTATAACTGGGAATCAAATTCAACTTGAGGAAGAATAACCACAGAATAACAGAGTTAGAAGGGAGTTTGAAGGTCTTCTAATCCATCCCCACCCCCACCCCCCCACCCCTGTTCAAACAGGAGAATCTATATCATTCTGGGAAAAAGGCTCTCCAACCTCTTCTTAAAGACCTCCAGGGATGGAGCTCTCACAACTTCTGGAAGCAACTTGTTCCACTGATTGATTGTTCTCCCCGATGGGAAATTTCTCCTTAGTTCTAGGTTGCTTCTCTCCTTCATATGTTATTTCTTGTCCTGCCTCTGGGTACCTTGTCAAATAGGATGACCCCACCCCCATCCTCTTCTCTATGATAGCCCTCAAATATTGGGACTACCATCAGATCACCTGTAGTCCTTCTCTTCATTAGACTAGACATATCCAATTCCTGCAACCATTCATTGTATGTTTTATCTTCCAGTCCCCTAATCATCTTTGTTGCTTTTCTCTGCATCTTTTCTAGAGTCTCAACATCTTTTTTGAATCATAGTGGCCAAAACTGGATGCAGTATGTCAAGTGTGGCCTTACCAAAGCATCATAAAGCAGTACTAATGCTGTAAAGTTTCTGAAAGATGGCCTAATTAATTCATGAGCCACGAGCCAAACTTCAAAAGAAATACAGTCATTTATTAGGAGCAACATTTCGGCAATATTCGGATGCAGTTAGAACTAATCCCACGTAGATTTACGTTCCCCTATGACCCTGTCTCTCCCCTCCTCCCTGGACGTGTCATAAATCACATTCTCCAATGAATCACTTTGGCTGGCTGTGAAACCCAACACCCTCCTTCTGATTGCGGTCAGGAAGCATGTATGGAATGTAGCTTCACGCAAAGCTTTCAAGTTGACAAATGCTTCACGTGATCTTGATTCTATCCCTCTGTTGATGCAGCCTAGGATTGCATTTGTGAATGCAAAGACAACCTGAAATGAGCCCTTGTTAGCTACAGTACTGGAATTTCTCAGGAAGCCAAAAATATTTGCTTGGTACCTATCTTTGTAAGACTAAGCAAGTCCCTATGAAAGAAGCATGATTTCAGCACTTAAGTTAATTGAAGTGTTACAAACCAAATATGATTTTGTAATTGCTTCAGTATTCCAAGACACCACGTGCATGCAGATTTTTTAATTATTTTTTTTTTAAAGAAAGGTTGGCCAAGAGGTATTGGAAATGGACCTATCAGTCATGCCAAAGTGGCATTTACTCTACATCTGGAATCTGATTGCTTTTGTGCGAGGTGGAAAAAAATGGCTTTAAAAAAAAACAATTGTGCTGGACTATAAATTAATAGGCATTTATGGTAAGGGGGTCAAGCCACTTTTAAATGATAGAGTGATTTGTCTCCAAATCTCTTTCACGGGGAATCAGAGAAGCCTGTTTTTGGAAAGAAGGAATGGCTCTGAGTTATGCAGTGGTGTGTTCTTTGGGATTTTAGATGAATTGAGAATTTAGATTGTTTTGGCCAAATCTTAACTAAAATGAACAGCCAACATTTCTACGACCAGGAGACGAATAATAAACTTTGCCTTCAACAAGTCCCTAGGAGAGAAAAAAATCAGAGGCTGGTGAACTTGTTCCCTTACACAAAGGGAATTAATTGACTGATCCTTAACTTTTGAGGGTCTTGGATTAGAATATAGAACGTCATTTCCATCCTTTTTAGAGAGTCATTGAAGGCACTTGGACCCTGGAGGGCACAGACAAACCTCCAACGACTCTCTAAAAAGGATGCAAATGACCAGCTGTCTGCAAGGAGAATCAATCCTTCCCTTTCCCACCATCCAGTCAGAGCTGAAGAAGCTTCTCAGATGAGAAGCGAAATGCCTTCAAAGAAAAAGTAAGAAAATCCAGTTGCCTCTCGAAAAAAAGCACCTTTGGGATATTTACTAATAACTTTAATAAAAGAAAAAGAGAATATTTATGTTTGTAAACATACTGGTGTCCCAGTATAAACCCCAATGCAGTGGTGAAATCCAAATTTTCTTATTACCGGTCCTGTGCGCACGGCTTGGTAGGCGTGGTGTGGCTTGGTGGGTGTGGCTTGGTGGGCGTGGCGGGGGAAGGATACTGCAAAATCTCCATTCCCACCCCACTCTGGGGCCAGCCAGAGGTGATATTTGCTGGTTCTCCGAACTGCTCAAAATTTCTGCTACTGGTTCTCCAAACTGCTCAAAATTTTCACTTCCGGTTCTCCAGAACTTGCCAAATCCAAATTTTCTTATTACCGGTCCTGTGCGCACGGCTTGGTAGGCGTGGTGTGGCTTGGTGGGTGTGGCTTGGTGGGCATGGCGGGGGGAAGGATACTGCAAAATCTCCATTCCCACCCCACTCTGGGGCCAGCCAGAGGTGATATTTGCTGGTTCTCCGAACTGCTCAAAATTTCTGCTACTGGTTCTCCAAACTGCTCAAAATTTTCACTTCCGGTTCTCCAGAACCTGCCAGAACCTGCTGGATTTCAACTCTGCCCCAACGATGTGTTGCCTGCCTCATGCTCCCTTTGCACAATTGAACATATTGTGATATGGGATACATCATTTCCTCTGATGTTGGATGCCCATGGCTCCTCATTTATTCAACCTGCATGGCCACCCTACTCCCAGAATGACACTAAGCAGCTGGAATTTAGAGACCATCCCCAAAACAAGATGTAGCAGTGCATAAAGCTGTTTTGTCTTGCCAGTGGTGACGGATGCTGGAAACTTCTCGGCGAAATGATAGCAATTTTAAAAAGCAAATAGGTGTTGAGCTTCAAAAATAAATTTTAATCTAACCGGAGTTCATGGTTCATCATCCTTCTTGTGTTATTGATGAGATGCATATCGCACGAATGAGAGCATAAAGCTTTTTCTCACGCTACATGGGAGGAAAAGGAAAGGGCAACACAAGAAATTAAAAAGGAAGATAAAGCACATTGTCCGGGCTTGTTATGCATTCCCCCGCTCCTAATCCTCACAACAAATTGTTTAAAAAGTGCTAAATATGACTTGAATAAATTACTTCCCACCCAAGCAGACTTCACACAAGGAATTATTATGGAAAACGGATTGAGAATCAAGAGAACACAGGGGTAAAATTTGGGTTAGCATCATCATTTTAGCCATTGTCTACCCCGCTGCAGGATGAAGGCCTCTCCTGCCTGTTTCCAACCAAGACGGTCCTGTTTAGGTATCAAGATTAAAACAGCAGCAAGAGAGGAGTTTTATTCTAGCAAATTCGAATAATTATCTTAGATAGGCAAGGCCCAGCATGGGGGCGAAGACCAAACAAATCCAGGTGATTTTTGCAGACTAAAAATCCCATCTCGACTTCTTTTTTTGACCCCCTCCAATGCAGATGACTCTGAAAACATCTGAAGACATACATTTATTTATTTATTATATTTTTATCCTGCCTTTATTGCTTTATAAGTAACTCAAGGCAGCAAACACACAAACCCTGGTTCCTTCTCCTATTTTCCCTACAGTAAGAATCTTGTGAGTAGGTTGGGTGACAGGGGGAAGCTGTCCAAAGTCACCCAGCCTTAGGCCACGCTTTCTGGCCTAAGGCAGGACTAGAACTCACAGGAACCTGGTGATTGATCCGAGTCACCCAGCCCGCTTTCGGGCCTAAGGCAGGGCTAGAACTCACAGGCACCTGGTGGTTGGCCAAAGTCACCCAGCCCGCTTTCTGGCCGAAGGCAGGACTAGAACTCACAGGCACCTGGTGGTTGGTCCAAAGTCACCCAGCTGCTTTTCATGCCCAAGGCAGGACTAGAACTCGCAAGAGCCTGGTGATTGATCCAAAGTCATGCAGTTAGCTTTTGGGCCTAAGGCAGGACTAGAACTCATAGGCGCCTGGTGATTGATCCAAAGTCACCCAGCTGCTTTTCATGCCCAAGGCAGGACTAGAACTCACAGTCTCTTCGGCCAGCATCTTAACCTACACCAACCTATCTCTTTTCAAGTTTTCAAGCATTTTAAAACCTATACAAAAAGGAAGATTTTAATGGAAATGAAAAATGCCTTTTGCTATTAAAGAGCTAAAACAGCCATCTTCCCGTGCTGAGTCTTAACTTTTGAAACTTTTATCACCATGTCTCTTGCTATCTTCTCTTAACAAAGCTTGTATCACTGTAATGTTGAATCCATATAAAGATCGCACGCAGCTGTTAATTACAGACCCACATCGTGATAAGGGGAGTATCTGAAGACGATCTCAGATTCTTGCTAACCAACTCCGGAAGGTAATGGCCAATTTGAAAGTATCTTGAGCAAGCAGAATTTACTCATGAAAAAAACCAAGGATCTGATCATCGGAGAGATTAGTGGCAAATCTCGTCACTTTTGCTAGTGCCAAAAATGGAAATTGGTGTAATTATTTCATTCGTTGTAAAGAATGGCTTTGTTAAAGTTCATTGTTGACACA
The DNA here is from genome assembly GCA_038048745.1 of Coluber constrictor foxii. Lineage (NCBI taxonomy): Eukaryota > Metazoa > Chordata > Lepidosauria > Squamata > Colubridae > Coluber > Coluber constrictor. The sequence goes on along the minus strand of CM075965.1, from coordinate 74,116,399 downwards.
GGCAGCTTTTGAATGCAAAGCTCTAAATTTCTAGAGTGTTCCTTCAACTTATAATCACAATACTACCCTCCCTCCCTCTTCCTTCTTTCCTTATTCCTTCCTTCTTTCCTTCCTTCCTTCCTTCTTTCCTATCTTCCTTCCTTCCTCTTTCTTCTTTCTTCTTTCCCTCTCTCCCTTCCTTTGTCCCATCTCCTCTCTCCCTCTTCTTTCCTTCCTTCCTTCCTCTAACTTCTTTGCCTCCCTCCCTTCCTTTGTCCCATCTCCTCCCTCCCTTCCTTTTCCTTCTTTCCATCTTTTCTCTTTCTTCTTTCCCTCCCTCCCTTCCTTTCTCCTATCTACTCCTTTCTCCCTCCCTCCCTCCCTCCCTCTGCCCAGAAATAAAAAGGGTTAATTAGACTTAAATTTCTCATTTATAATTGCTAGTTTCAGTCAATTACTATTTTCAAACATTAAATATATTTTGGAGCTACTTGTCCAAAATAGAGAGAGAGGGAGGGAGAGGGAGGAAGGGGGGAGGGGGAGAGATAGATATCTTGCAGTTGATGGCATTCCTTGAAGTGTTGTTTTTTTTTTTTTAATAAGCTCAGGGTCAGCGATGGGAAATAAGCAGGAAGATGAATAGGATGTCAGAATTAAATTGAGTTCCAGAAGAGTTCTCCCACATTCTGAAATAAAAGGATTGCACCGAACTTCGTCTTAGGGTGGATGGTTAGCCAGTGATTCAGCATCAACAACACGTGAAGAGCATCTCCTACCTTTGAATTCTAGGCGATAAATAGAAAAAAAAAACCCTTTACTTTAGTGATCATAATTTATGATGCTTCTCTTTTATTTTAATACAAGAAACCAGTTGGAATGTTAACACTATTAAGTTTGCTGCTGTTTTTTGAAAAGTTGCAGAGATAAGGTGAAAACAGCTGCCTCTCCTTTCTCATTAAACGTTAGGAAATATTTATTCTCCCTCTGTTTTTCTTTCTGTTCTTCCAGCAGCCATTGCTGAAAGTTCTAGGATTAAAGGCCTTGCACATGGAACTATCATGTTGGGGAAAACCATTCTGAATTAGTATATTTTCCCCAGTTCCAAAAATTCTATAAATGCCATTGGAAATTAGATTTGTGTGTGTGTGTGTGGTGGTGTCAGAAAATGTGCTTGGTTGTTGGAGAAAGAATATCAAAGCTTGTTTTAATTTAATTTGAATTTCATTTATTTACTTAACACATTTATTCAACCATTGCGTCTCTCATTAAAAAAAAGAAATTGAAAACTTACAATCTTCCATTAAAGTTCTTTTACCTTAAGCCTCACTCAAGGATAAATACTGCATTTACCCCAAAGGAGGGTCACTCTGAAGTTAAGATAGTTCACACTGTAACACAAAGTAAGAGCTAAATAAAAAATACCTATAAACAAAGATTTAAAAAAACCTTCCTGATATGCCAGTTTAAGATTGTGCACTTCAGCTATTAGCAAACCTGAAAAATCTCCCTCCTGCTTAAATGTGTTTGTGGTTAGGCAGTGTGTTTGTGTCTCTGTGTATTTGCACGTATGCAGTGTATTGGCCAGAAATTACACTATAAAAAATGATAGGACCAGAAGAAAATAAATCAATTAATAACAATATTTATTAGAATTAATTGCCTCTAAAACAAGACCTAGCTTTTAAAATTAATGGTTCTCAATTTGCATATACAAATTCTCCCTCGCAAACTCCACATACACTGAGAAACACAGGAATATATTATCCTCCCTTCCTTCCGGTAGAATTATCCTAAAAGACAATAAATAACATGAAGGAGAAAAGAAAAAGGGGAAGGAAAAGGAAAGGAATGAAAAGGAAGAGAAAGTTAGAGAAAGGAAGGGAAGAGAAGGGAAGGGAAAGGAAGGGAAGGGAAGAGAAGAGAAAGGAAGAGAAGGGAAGGGAAAGGAAGGGAAGAGGGAAGGGAAGGAAAGAGAAAGGAAGGGAAGAGGGACAGTAAAGGAAAGGAAGGAAGGGAAGAGAAGGGAAGAGGGAAGGGAAGGGAAGAGAAAGGAAGGGAAAGGAAGGGAAGGGAAGGGAAGAGGGAAAGGAAGAGAAAGGAAGGAAAAGGAAGGTACAGAAGGGAAGGGAAGGGAAGGGAAAGGAAAGGAAGGGAAGGGAAGGGGAGAAGAGAAGAGAAGAGGAGAGGAGAGGAGAGGAGAGGAGAGGAGAGGAGAGGAGAGGAGAGGAGAGGAGAAGAGAAGAGAAGAGAAGAGAAGAGAAGAGAAGAGAAGAGAAGAGAAGAGAAGAGAAGAACAAGAAAACTAGATGTGGCATAACAGGAAGCAGTACCAAAAATGGAGGCAAAGAAAAAGAAATAGGTAACTATATTTAAGAGTCATAAAATAATTAAATTCAAGACAAACATTTTTTTTGGCCTAATTTGGGCCCTTCAGCAGCTCCACTGGAATTTAGTTGCTCATTCACCCTTTCCTTGTTAATTGTTAAATTGTTTTCAGTTCTAACAGCAGAAAATAAGGCGTATGGTCTTTGGAACTTCCTGCCACTTGAAAAAGTCAAAAGTGCAAAAAGGTTCAAACCCCTAATTGCAGTGTGTGTTTGTGTGTGTGTGTGCGTGTGTGTGTGTTTGCGATGCACATTGTAATACCATCTGGTTAAATGGCTGCCACCACATTTCCGAACAATCCACAAAACTTATCAAGGGCATATTCAATATTGTCACGCTGGAACAATTCATTCCTAACTCTTGATAAATGTTCCTGCGTGGACCCTGATTTCAAGAAAAGTCAAATATTCTGCAGGGCTGCTCAGGAAGTTGGCTATTTACCCTGGTAATTTAAAATCTAATCACCCTTGTCCCTAATCCTGTTTTCATTGGAGACATTTTATCTCTTGTGATAATAATGTAAGCTGCCCTTGTGATAAGTAAACCTGGTTCTCAGTGTGAAGGGCAGAAGAGCAGAGTTAGAAAATGTATCCCATATGTATGAGCCGAAGCATGCATAATTAAAACAAACAAATGAAAACCTAAGACACATTTGCTTCTCCGATTTCACGTCCAATGGCCGGATCGTTTCTAGAAATAGATTTGTCTTCTCCGTCTCTTCCAGCAATGTCATGTGGGCAAGAGAACTCCATTTTTCTAATCCTGAAAAGTCTCCGGATGCTATTCCGGTCCTCTCTGTAATGGAATTTGTGGCTTCTTTTGGGGAATTATTGTATCTTCTTTTACATCCAAACTTCTCAGCTAAAGTCCAGGAAGCTTCCTCAGCTGAAGAAATCTTCTTGGATGAGGAGTGAAAAGTCTTCAAGGAAAAACCAAGATATCATCTCTGCAAGATTGCATGCCTTGTTTATTTTTTTAAAATTTTTATCTTTATCACTATTTCCATTTATGTCCAATACATCATTCGTAATACTCAGTGTAGGAATGAATGCTGTTTTCAACTTTCTGTCCCAGGTTAATATCCAACGAAAAGGAACATTAGCCATCCATGCTTTTTACCATCCAGTGATGTTTAAGTCAAGGTCTTTCTCCATTATCTACCTCTTGGCATTAAACCCGTGAAAAATGTTTTGCATGTGGAGCTGGCTAGATGTTTTATTCTCTATAATGATACCTCTGTGATAGATCTGTGGCAGATCATGCTGTCAAAAGATTGCATCTATAGTCAATGGTATTCATTATTTCCAGGCCTATGAGTTGGAAAGTATTCCAGTTTGGGTGGTACGGAAGGGATGATGTTCTCCTTCCTAGATAGGAACAATTATGGATCTGGAAAATGATCTCTTTATTTACTTTAATGACCGGAGGTCCAGTGGCCAAGAATACCTCTTCCAAGATTTAGTTCGTATGCTTTCTTCTGGACAGAAGAAATTGTGTTTCTCTATTAAATAGCCTTGTTATCTCATAGTTGCAAGGTTGGAAAATTGTAATGGCCAGTCTAGAGAAACGAAGGACTGGAGGGAACATGATAGCAGTCTTCTAGTATTTGAGGAGCTGCCAGAAAGAAGAAGGGTTCAACTTATTCTCCAAAGCACCAGAAGGTTGGACAGGAAACAATGGATGGAAACTCATCAAGGAGAGAAGCAACCTGGAACTGAGGAGAAACGTCCTAACAAGTGAGGACAATTAACCAGCGGAACATAAGTTGCCTCCAGAAGTTGTGGGTGCTCCATCACTGGAGGTTTTTAAGAAGAGATTGGAGAGTCACTTGTCTGAAATGGTAGAGGTTCTCCTCCTTGACCAGAAGACCTCCAAGGTCCCTTCCAGCTCTATTCTCATTTTGGTTCAGATTCTAAATCTGAGTTGAAGGCTCTTTAGTCATCAACAATTAACTATTACAGTGTATTTTTTTTTAAAAAAATCATTTGTATGACCCTAAAACAGCTCAGGACAAGGATAATTAACAAATGGTTTATGTCCACATCTGCCTAGGTGGTCTTTTCATTCTACGGAGGATATTCTTCTACAGTTCCATTGGGGCTGCCCTTGAAAACTACCCAGAAGTTGCAACTAGTCATCCTTGGTTGCCCATATCACACCACTGTTGTGTGAACTGCATTGCCTCTGGTTGTCTTTCCACCTGCAATTCAAGGTGCTGGTTATCATCTCTGAAGCCCTGCATGGCACAGGATCATGTTATCTGCAGGACCATTGGTCCCTGAGATTATCTCCCCTTCTCCTAGGTCAGCTAGAGTCAACGCACTTCCGGTCCCTTCAAGAGGTGGTATTCAGACGGTTAGCAAACCGGTAGCTCCAATGATCAGTTGGCCCCACCCACCTGCCCCCACTCTATCCTGTTCTTTATGTCCTGCTTTGTAGCTCATCTCAATCGCGTGGCACAGCTGATTCCCCTCCCTTGCTGTTCTACTGACTGTTGGGAGGTAAGCAGCTGAGCTTCTAAATCAGTGGTGAAATTTGTTATTACCGGTTCTGTGGGCATGGCTTGGTGGGGGGGGGGGGAGATAATGTGACTGGGTGGGCGTGGCCAACTTTTTTCTTTTTTTACTTTTTTAAAGCATTTTTTAACAACCTATTCGGGCGAATAGGTTGTTAAAAATGCTTTTAAAAGGTTAAAAAAAAGGCTCTGATGATGACAGCTGTGGTGCCTCACGCCGCCATCGCTGCCGGTTCTCCGAACCATCTGCCACAATCGTTACTGGGTTGCCCGATCCGGTCTGAACCAGGAGCATTTCACCCCTGTTCGAAATGCTCCATTTTTAGCGCTGTGCGGAAGCATCTCAGGCGCAAATGTACGCTCACCGAACCAGTTGTTAAATCAGCAGCATCCCACCACTGGTCCCTTCCCTGAAATGTTACCAATTGGTGATGGCCCCTAACCTTCGCCTAAAACTCTGACAGGGTCCCCATCCTTTTAGGCTTTCAGGAGACCCTCAAGCCCTGGCTTTTCTCCAAGTGTGGGGAAAGAGGGATGGGGCCTACCATTGGTTGCTGGGGTTGACCAAGGGATTGACTGAAGCCCTAAGATCTGGTTTTATATCTATTGTATGGATCTGGGGGGTTTAATGTTGTTGTGATCTGCCCAGAGCTGGGCTCCAAAATGGGCAACCCTACCAATCTTTTCAATAAAGCCATAATAAATAAATAAATAAAATAAAATGCTGGCTGCAAAGTAGAATATCTAGCAGGTCTTCCTTTCTCCCCTCCCTCCCTTCGCCTCTCTGATTTCAAAGAAATAAAAGGAAGTAAGCTCATTATCATACAATTATAAACATGGAAATGAATTTCCTAATCAAGGATGAATAGCTTGCGTAACAATTAACCACTGCATCCCGAAACTTTATGCTGCTTTGCACTAAGCGATTTGTTAGATGAAACGGGGCAGCTTATTTAAACCTTTGCCCAGAAATATTAACTGGAAGTTAATGACAAATCTCTTAGCCCAGCATTCATATTCTTCCAAATGAAAGGGCTAGTTACACAATAAAACTGCAATTATTATTCAACGGTTGGCAGGAATCTCGGTGTCAACTTTAATGGGCGATGTTAATGACAAGGATAAGGACACAACGGCGCATGGCCACTCCGAATGGGACACTCTGAGAAATCTAAAATGGCTGCCGCAAAACTCACAAAAGTTGGCTGGATTCTGGTAGCTCGGTTCTGAAATAGGAAGGCCTCTTTAATCCCAGTTTTATTGCAGAATCTCTGGTCTGCTGGATCTCTTAGCCTTCCAGAACAAGAACAAGAACAACAACAGCAACCACAAGCCATCATTCAGGGTTTATATATGACACGGTTGGTGATGATACCTTAACCAATAAGATCTTTTCTGTCCCAGTGTTTTGAATCCTTTCTCTGCCTTTTTGCTCTCGGGATGCTTCCCGATGATGCTAAGACATTCGGTCTTTAGTAAAGGAAGATATTTGTACTCAGGGTTGACATGAGAGGTCCTTGGTGCTCTCTGAGTTTACTTGTTTTCCTGCAGACATTTATAACCCAACTAGGTAACATCAATTAGGTGGTAACGAGTGAGAGTTTGTTTAAGTAACCCCACTCCTTGCTAACACTGATGATGTTATCAGTTTGGGTCATGAAATGCCTATAAGAAACTCCCAATTTCCAAGAGCTGCCATGACCCCGTGCATTCGGTCTTTATACTGTGTGCTGTGTGCTGAAGCATATTGAACAGCCAAATCCTGATAATATGCAGTGATTTAAACAGCATTTGGGATTTACAATGTCTTTAGAAACAGTAATGAGCATTCAAGCCACTTCTTCCATACGGTCTCAGCAATTTGAACAATATTATTATCTCCGTATTGCATAGGGGAAGTGGCAGCCGGCTGAGGCTGAGAGGGAACAGTTTGCTGGAAGCCATATTCCTACTTTCATGCTTAGAGTAGAAAATCATAAAACAGTTCACTGTTCTCAAACCAAAAGCAAAATGGACATAGGAAAGGTTCCAGCCAATGCTAGGCACAGGGTTCATGGCAGGATCTTGCTGCATGTCTTATTCTGGATAGAATAATTAGGATCTATCAAAGGCTGGGAGGCATTAGGACCTAACAAGTAAATCCTACTTAAGAAAAGGAGTTGATCTGAGGGAAGGAGGGAGAGGGAGGGAGGGAGAGAAAGGAAGTAAGGGAGTGGGGAGAGAGAGGGAGAGGGAGAGAAAGAGGGAGAGAGAGAAAGAGGGAGGGGGAGAGAGAGCAAGAGGAAGAGAGGGGGAGAGAGAGGGAGAGAGGAAGTGAAGGAGAGAGAGAAGAAGAGAGGGAGAGACAGCAAGAGGAAGAGAGGGAGGGATGAAGAGTGAGGGAGAAAGATAGGAAGAAAGGGGGGAGAGAGAGCAGAAGAGAGAGGATGGATGAGAGAGGAAGAGGGAGAGAGGGAGAGATAGAAGGAGCGAGAGCAAGAGGGAGAGAGAAAGAAAGAGTGGATGAGAGAGGAAGAGTAAGAGAGGGAGGGAGGGAGAGAGGGGAGAGAGAGAGCAGGAGAGAGAAAGGAAGAGAGAGGGGGAGAGAGAGAGGGAGAGAGAGGGAGAGAGAGGAAGAGGAGGAGAGGGAGAGAGAGAGAGAGAGAAAGTGGATGAAAGAGGAAGAGGAAGAGAGGGAGCGAAAGCAAAAGCAAGAGAGGGGAAGAGAGAGAGGGAGAGAGAGGGAGAAAGAAAGAGAGAGAGGAAGAGAAAGAGAGGTGAGGAAAATGGGGAGCCAAACTCAAATTGAATAACCACAGAGAAAGTCAAGAGATACCTTCAGGCCTTCCATGTCAATAATGAGGAGGGATGACATGAATGTGGATTTTTCCACTGAAAAAGATGCTAGCTGTCAAACCAAACTAGAACTCCATGGCAAGAGGCAATCCTGGGCTAAATGCAACACAAACCACGGCCTTTAGTGTGGGAACGTGTACCAAAGATCTTGGCGTTTGCAGAAAACAAAATGCCTCTCTCTGTCCATGTCAATATGTCTGCCGTGCTATTTCTTCCTTCAGCAGCATAAGTCACATTGATTACGACGTCCTCTGCTTTGCAATAAACCGTCTGCTGCCCACATCAGGACATAAAACATCAATGTAGCTTAGGTCCAAGGAAGACTTTATCTTGGAATTTGTACCGTGATGCTCTCTTCTCTCTTCCTCCCCCCCCCCACACACTTCTTCACAGCTAGAGAGTAAAACACAGAAAGCCATATATACAAAGAGAGAGGGAAGGAGGGAGAGAAATGGAGCTCCTTTCCATGGGGCCGTTCTAGGATTTCATCTTTGTCCCCTTGACTAAGATAAGTGTGTTGTACAGAGTCACGGCTAATGAGAAGTGTCCAAATGGCAAATGGCCGGACACTGCATGGTGTTGTTGTTGTGTTGAATTGCAAAGGGAAAATAAAAAAAACACAAGGTGTCAGGAGAAGAAGCAAAAGGGAGACCTGCCCTTTATTTTTGCAATACGATTTGGAGGATATGATACTGAGCTGAATAGACGTATTGGTAAAGTGGCCACCATGTTCTCCAGACTTACAAAGAGAGTATGGCTTAATAAGAAGCTGGTGGAACATACAAAGATCCAGGTCTACAGAGCCTGCGTCCTGAGCACACTCTTGTACCGCAGTGAGTCTTGGACTCTCTACGCACGACAGGAGAGAAAGCTGAACACCTTTCCTATGCGCTGTCTCCGACGTATCCTTGGCATCACCTGGCAGGACAAAGTCCCAAACTGCGCAGTCTTGGAACGTGCTGGAATTTCTAGCATGTATACACTATTGAAACAGCGATGCCTACGCTGGCTGGGGCATGTCGTGAGAATGGCCGATGGTCGGATTCCGAAAGATCTCCTGGATGGAGATTTAGTGCAGGGAAAGCGCCTCAGAGGGAGATCACAGCTGCGATATAAGGATATTTGCAAGAGGGACCTAAAGGCCCTGAGAATGGACATTAACGACTGGGGAACCTTGACCTCCGATCGTTCATCTTGGAGGCTAAAGACGCAACATGGCCTTCTCCAAATCGAAGAGACACTTGAGGCAAAGAGGCAGTCCCGGAATCAGCGAAATCTGGGGTTGGGCAGGGGACGGAATGGATCTGCCCTCAGTGTGGAAGGGATGGCCACTCTCGAATTGGCCTTTTTAGTCACACCAGATGCTTTCTTAGGACCCCATGATACCATAGCCTCTTGAGACAGAAGGATGCCAATGCAAGATTCAAAGGATCATGAATGCTGAACACCTGGATAAGGGATGGGATTTAGCCATGACAAATCTTTATTAAGTGGGAGACCCAGAGGAGGAAAAAATCTCAAAGCTGGGATCATTTTGACCAAGAGGAACACTTCAAGGGGAAGGTCGCCAGAAAAGCCACACTCCTAAAAGAAGGGCCGACTTCAATTGATTAACATCAGTTACAGTTTTTAAATAATAAACTTGTCCTTCAGACAAAGAGGCCATTTCATTTCTAGTACGGACAAGCTCCCAACTAATCAAATGACACAATCTGGGCTTCTTGAATTGCAATAAATTCCTTTTTCCTGTCACGACAGGGAAAACCTGTTTCAAGGAAACACGGGCCATCTCTTTCACTTCAACGGTTGGTCAACGGTCCCACCGGAGGGTGTGGGCCTCCCAGTTTTTGTGTTTCCTTTGGGGTGGGGGTGGGGGCTGCCTGGAGCCCAGATGCCAACATGCTGTCAAGACAATATCAAGATTTGGAAGGTCGTGGAGCTTTGTCCCGTGATAAGCATAAAAACAACTAACAAAATTATTCCTTGTGTTTTTGTAGACTGACCTCGCCTGGGGCTACCCAAAATGGCTCCTAGCCTGGCACCAAAGCCAGTAAAGGCCACCAGATGCGAGGAATGACTTTTCCAGATTCTTTTATTGGTGTTCTGAGCCAGCTGCCCAAACACAACAAACCCTCTGTAGTTGAAGCAATGATTCCTTTATTAGGAGTGCCAGCAGCCCCAGCAAAAATTTTCTCTCTCAAGACAGGCTAACAAGTTTGTCCAGCAGGGAGATGAATAATTGTCTATCCCATCTATTCATCTCTGCTCCCTACCTTTGATCCCCAGAGCTAGGGTGGGGCTTTGCTAGCAGCACTGGCTCTTCTGTCCCAAGGACCGGCCCATAGATTTCCACTGCTCCCCTCTCCTCTGCCTTCTGTGCATCTGCGTGTCAGGCACTGGACCTAGCTGTTCCTCCTCTTCCTCATCAGCCACCTCCAAACCTGGGGGCTGTTGACTCTCCATTTGTGGGCTGATGGACAGTCCAGGCTCTGTCTCTCTCTGTTTCAGTCTCTCTGTCTCTGTCTCTGTCTCTATCTCTGTCTCTGTCTCTCTCTCTCTCTGTGTTTCTGTCTGTCTGTCTGTCTGTCTCTCTCTCTGTGTCTCTTTCTCTCTCCCTGTCTCTCTCTGTGTGTGTTTCTGTCTCTCTCTCTCTCTCTCTCTCTCTCTCTCTCTCTCTCTCTCTCTCTCTCTCTCTCTCTCTCTCTCTCTCTCTCTCTCTCTCTGCCAGCTCCATTCCCTCTTCCCCCTCGGAGCTCTCAGGTTGCCTTAATGCTGACTCTGACTCCCACCCCTCCTCCTCATCTGATTCGGCTGCCAAAAGGGTTGGCGACCAACAGGCCACAACAATTGGAATACTCCAGCAAAAGGGTCTCATCAGCTAAAGGAGCCAAGACCTAAAACAATGCACAAGCTCGAATTTTATACAGTTACGATTAAGGAAGTTCAATTCAATGCAATTCAGAATAGAGGTGGAAGGTCTTCTAATCCAACCCCTTGCTCAGGCAGAAAACCCTATACTAACCTTTTTGCCATCGCGTGCCAAAAGTGGGAGGGAGTGTGTGTGGGGGGGACACACGCACGTGTGCCCACATCCATAATTCTATGAGCCCTGCCCCCCCTCATGCTCCCCTTGCTTTTGGCACATGATGGCATGGTGGGCCCAGTAGGCCCATTTTTCACTCTCCCCAGGCTCCAGGGCCTTTCTAGGAGCCTGGGGAGGGCAAAAACAGCCTTTCCCACCCTTCCTAGAGGCTCTCCGGAAGCTGGAAACAGCATGTTTCCTGACTTCTGGTGGGCCCGGAAGGCCCAAAAATCAACTGGCTGGCACATACATGTGTACCGGAACTGAGCTTGCGTGCCCACCGATATGCTCCACATGTGGCACCCGTGCCATAGGTTCGCCATCATGGCCCTATACTCTTCCAGACAAATGGTTGTCAAATCTCTTCTTAAAAACTTCCAGTTTTTGTTTACACGTTTCCCAGCATTACAGATTTTTCAAAAAAGCTAAGACTTCCAAAACATAATTAAACTTTACGTTGACGTATCGCTGTCTAATATTTTAACGGTACAATTACCTGGTCCTTACAATTCGATGGCGCAGGACACCTTCATGTTTTTTAGGAGAGAACAGGTGTTTGCATGTCACATATCCAGCAACAATTAAGACAGAGAGGAGGTGTGCCTCGTGCTAATCTCTTGATTCCTAGATTTATAAAGAGTTAATTCAGAAAGTGGTGTGGGGAGAAGTTGATTCCGTCACGATCACAGCCGCAATCATCCTCGTCAGGCAGTCGGTAATGACTTCAGTTTTTGGCCTATTCCTCCACCGTAAGAGCCAAGAAACATTTTCCAATGACAAACACATTATCACCTCATTGGGAGTGCTGCCACCGATTGTGACAGAGCCATATTCTTCTTTCGTTTTTGTTTTCCCTGGGCTAAATTAAAGCCCTTTATGGTGCAGAAAAAGGTGAATTATCCTCCTGAAGCCTTCAATAATTTCAAGAAAACACCCTAGCCAAGCTGAAGTTTCGTTTTTTATAGGAGCAAAAATTAAGCTACTTTCAATATCGTTCCAGGAATTGTGTTTGGATCCTTAAGAAAACTTTCCATAATTGTCTGCTGGGATATGATTATTTTCCACTCGGCTACACTGTTCCAATAATTGTGAAATGGGAAAGAAGCTTAGATGATGTAAGTGAACCAGATCTAATTCCACTTATTAATGATGTCTTCTAGGAAATACATGAGGGTTATGACCTCTCTCAGAATTGGAATTATGTTTTTTATGAAGAGCATATATTTGAACAATGCCCTGGCTGGCAATTTGATTGAATGAAAAGAGGTTTCAGGAATAGCACGCTGAAAATGTTGATAATGAAAGCTAAGGAAGGTTCTATAATCTTGGTGTTCATTTTCTGAAATCATAAAACGGTGTGTGTGTATGTGTGTGTGTGTACTTCCCCCCCCCCTTTCCATAAAATAGGCATTGAGTAGACAATTTTCATCTCTTCTTCCTTGTCTTCCCAAAGACACAAAGCCAATTCTACTTTTAGCCCATGGGTCCTCAGGAAGGAAAGCTAACATAGACACCTCATTGAAATTGGCTTCTTTTCTTTAATAGGGTCTCCTTCCTTCCTTCCTTCCTTCCTTCCTTCCTTCCTTCCTTCCTTCCTTCCTTCCTTCCTTCCTTCCTTCCTTCCTTCCTTCCTTCCTTCCCTCCCTCCCTCCCTCCCTCCCTCCCTCCCTCCCTCTCTCCAACCTAAAGTGACAAGGAAATGGAGAAGATGGCAGTGCTGGGATTAGCCAAGATCAACCTTCTGAGCCCCAGATTCTATTTAGTAACTCTCTGTTCCTCTCTCTCTGGGCATAAAATGAAGATCTGTCTCATATCTTTCTATCATCTCTCTCTCATCTTCCTTCCTTCCTTCCTTTCTCATGCTTCCCTCTCACTACACACACTGTTTTTGTAAACCCACTTTCTTAAGCTAATGCGTTGGGTTCATTAATATATCATCTCTGCCTACTTTTTATCAGAGACGCACATGATTCCATTTGAAACAGAGCACCTTTTAATACAACTACACACCTACCGTATTTGACTTCTGTGCACTGTGTTCTTTTCAAAGTCCAGAATTAGGCTGGGCTGTTGAATGCTTTGAAAAGTCCTAGAGTTAAGCCCTTTTGCATAAAAAATGCAAATGGAATAATGATTTCCCATCCTCCCCTGCAAGGAATAATTTTGCCAATCAGCTTAGCCAAGATGCCCAGTGTGTGTGTGTGTGTGTGTGTGTGTGTGTGTGTGTGTGTAGCACTGGGGAGGAAGAAAAATAGATCTTTGCAACAGTTTGAGATCTCTGCCTGCAACAGAAAGCATCATATCACAGGATGTGTTTTCTCTGTCCTCTCTGACAAAATTAAAATAATAAAAATAATTAAAATTAAAATTAAAATTAAAATTAAAATTAAAATTAAAATTAAAATTAAAATTAAAATTAAAATTAAAATTAAAATTAAAATTAAAATTAAAATTAAAAAAGTAAAATAAAGTAATAAAATAAAATAAAATAATAAAATAAAATAAAATAAAATAAAATAAAATAAAATAAAATAATAAAATAAAATAAAATAAAATAAAATAAAATAAAATAATAAAATAAAATAAAATAAAATAAAATAAAATAAAATAAAATAAAATAAAATAAAATAAAATAAAATAAAATAAAATAAAATAAAACAACACAACACAACACAAATAAAATAAAAAATAAAATAAAACAAAATAAAATAAAATAAAATAAAATAAAATAATAAAACAAAACAAAACAAAACAAAACAAAACAAAACAAAACAAAATAATAAAACAAAACAAAACAAAACAAAATAAAATAAAATAAAATAAAATTGTCTGCTTGTTTGGGGCTGAGCTTTCCATATTTTTCATATTTCCCGGCCCAAAGTCCCATGCTGAGGGAGATTTAATATTTTAATTTTAATGAAAACATTGTGAGTTTCATCATGAAGCTTCATTTCCAGGAATTAGGAAGCTCATTCCTCTATGGCGAACAGCGACTGTTTTCACTCAAAATGGCAGTTTGCAAATAAACAGATCCATACATCAAACGGAGGGAAGCGTAATATGACACGGCTGTTCTTCACCTAGCTCTCCGTTCACTTTGCTCCAAATATGTATAAATGAGAGCTTATAAACTGCCTGCCATTTTCAGTTTTTCGGGTTGGTTTTTAAGTCCCACGGCTGAGAACTCTAAATCCTTCCATAGCACAGTCTCCATCAAATGCTAGGAAAACATGGTTTTGGGGAATCTGGTGCAGAAATGATTCACTATTTTATGCAGCGGTCCCTGGAAAGCCCATCATCTTGCTATTGGGGTTATGCTGCATCAAAACACCCTTTACAGAATGCAGAATAGCAAGAGTTGGAAGGGACCTTGGAGGTCCTCTAGTCCAGCCCCTTGCTCGACAGAAGACCCTATACCAGGGGTGTCAAACTTGATTTCATTGAGGGCCACATCTGGAGCGTATATATAACCACAAGTAATTTTTTTTTTCATTCCAAATTTAGTTCATTACAATTTCTACCATCAACGTTCTTCCTTCCTCATCCTCAAATATTTGTTTGGATTGTATTGTCTGTTTAATATAAAATACTGCTCCTCTTTTACTCGGACATATCCTTGAATATAAATTGATTGAATTCGGCAATAAAAAGAAGGAAAATATGTAATAAACTAGAGAAGCTAAAGTGAGAAATTATATGTCTACAAGAAGTTCATATCAGAAAACAAAAAAAAAAAAACTGTTGAAACGAAGAAAATTGGGGACATTGTATATGACATTGACATGTCAGAGTAAAAAAGGGCCACATCAAGATTGTGTTTGACCCTTGGGGTCCGTGGTGGATGTGGCTGGGGTGGGCATGGCCAGCTCAACATCATTCATGTTGGGGGCACCTATGTGTTCTGCCCCAGCTACGGTCCCCAAAGAACGCAGCACACACAAGGTTGTGCAAACCTTAGTTTACTAAATTAAATCAGTATTTTTTCAAAGGCTGTTAATTAACTTTCTTAACAGCCTGCAAGAATCCAAAGAATAAATAATCGTAATCTTACTCGGATTGGCAGAAAGCCCAGAAGCAATTTGCAGGAAACTGATAAGAGAACTAAGATCAAGACACGAAGGAGAGTGAACAAAGTTGTTCCCTGCAAATTGCTTCAGTCAGCGTTCCTCCTTAAATAGGCTAAGGGAGTGGCCAATTAGCCCCAAGCCTTACTCTCGAGGAGACCTCCTCCTGAGGAGCCACTCCTGCCTTTTGGCAGCTCTGTGCGCCCGTGTATCGAGAAGAGGCTCCTCCTCTTCTTCCTCTTCAATTATGGAAGCTTCTGGAGGTTGTGAAGGCCCTGGCTGAATCCCTGCCTCTGGCACCACATCTTCTCCAGCCTCCTCATCGTCTGACTCAAGTGCCAGCTGCACAAGTTGCTAGTGTGGCACCACACCAGCCTCCTCGCTGTCGGAATCAGCTACTAGCTGCACAGGCCACTGACGGGTCACAACACTATGGTGGACCAAGTGCTCTGCCAGCAAAAATGGGCTCTCAAACCCAGAGGCACCACAAGCCAGTCCTTCACTGTTTCCAGGGCAGCCCCTCGGGCCAGATCTAAGTACCCCGCAAGCCAGATCCGGCCTCCGGGCCTTGAGTTTGGCACCCCTGCCCTAAACCATTGTGGACAAAGGGCAGTCCAGTCTCTTGAAAAGGTCCAATGATGGAGAATCAGAACTTCCAAAGGGAAGTTGTTCCACTGATTAATTGCTCTCATTGTTAGGAAATTTCTCCTTAGTTGGATCGCTCTTTGAAAAGTTTCCATCCATTACTTCTTGTCCTGCCCTCAGGTTCTTTGGAGAACAGATAGTGTGTGTGTGTGGGGGGGGACTACTGTGAACTCTGCATAGGTGTCAGGAAGGGCATCCGGCTAGAAAATGCTCAGCTCCATTCAGTTGCCCCAATACTACTCCGAATTAAGGGATTACAGGAAGAGTAGAAAAATTTAAAGCAAGTATAGAAGCTGAAGTTACTCTCTATCTTCCGTGCAGAATTAGGAAATGTACTTCAAGAGTTAAAAAGCCATCTAAAAGTGAGGGTGCTGTGTTTGAAGTGACTCACTCTTTCTGAGCACTTATTCTTGAGTATCTATATTGACTGATCTAGAAAAGAAACCAAGAATTCCTCTAATCAGTCCAGCCAATTTCCCCCATGTGGCAATTTCCTGGCACTTCTTTTCTTCTGTACAAGAAATATGAGCTTCATCTCCTCTTTGTAGTCGTAAATGAGCCCACATTTTCTGCAAGGCTGACATTCAATTGTGTCTCCTTGTAGAATAGATCTACAGCCAAGGGTTTCCTCATGATTAAGGTTAATTCCAAAATGGCTGAAGAGACAAGATAGGGCTGCAAAATGAAGAAGTGAAGCTTATGAGGTCTGGTACAGGTTTGAAAAAAGAAGACAACACAACTCTTTTCTGGCCTCTGAGCAATGAGATACAGCATGTGGATTGAGAAGCTTCTCTTCATTTTATTCTCCTTTTCAAAAGAATTAGGGACACTTTTCCCCCAATTCTTTACCGCTGTTGTTCTTGCACATCATAGAATACATTCTTATTTTGTTGTTGTTGTTGTTGTTGCATCTCTATCTCATTTTTTTTCCTTGTACTGTAAGTATGCTTAAGGATGTATTTCAGAACATTCTCAATGACCTGCAACTTGCATTTAAATACAAAAATAACACAAGCTACTAGTAACTGCCCTGCCCTCTCCTATCCTCCCTTCCCTTCCCTTCCTCTCCCCTCCCCTCCCTTCCCATTTTCCTTTCCTTTTCCCTTCCCTTTTCTTCCCTTCCTCCCTCACATTTCCTCCCTCCCTCCTTCCTTCCCTCCCTTCCACCCTCCCATCCTCCCTCCCTCCTATCCTCCTTCCCTTCCTCCATCCTATCCTCTCTCCATCCTCCCTCCCTCCATCTCATCCTCCCTCCCTTGCTCCCATCCTCTCTCCCTCCCTCCCTTGTTCCCTCCCTTGCTTCCGTCCTCCCCCTCCCTCCCATTCTCCCTTCCTCCCTCCCATCCTTCCTTCCTCCCTCCCATCCTCCCTCCATTCCAATATCCCATCGTCCCTCCCTTGTTCCCATCCTCCCTCCCTCCCTCCGTCCCTCCCTCCCATCCTCCCTCCCTCACTCACTCCCATCCTCCCTCTCTCCCTCATTCCCATCCTCCCTCCCTTGTTCCAATCCTCCCTCACTCCCATCCTCCCTGTCTTGTTCCAATCCTCCCTCGCTCCCATCCTCCCTCCCTTGTTCCCATCGTCCCTCGCTCTCTCGCTTCCCTCCCTCCCATTCTCCCTCCCTCCCTCCCATCCTCCCTCCATTCCAATATCCCATCGTCCCTCCCTTGTTCCCATCCTCCGTCCCTCCCTCCCTCCCTCCCTCCCATCCTCCCTCCATTCCTCCATCCCATCCCATCCCATCCCATCCCATCCTCCCTCCCTCCCTCCCTCCCTCCCATCCTCCCTGTCTTGTTCCAATCCTCCCTCGCTCCCATCCTCCCTCCCTTGTTCCCATCCTCCCTCGCTCTCTCGCTTCCATCTTCCCTCCCTCCCATTCTCCCTCCCTCCCTCCCATCCTCCCTCCATTCCTCCATCCCATCCCATCCTCCCTCCCTCCCTCCGTCCCATCCTCCCTCTCTCCCTCACTCCCATCCTCCCTCTCTCCCTCACTCCCATCCTCTCTCCCTCACTCCCATCCTCCCTCTCTCCCTCACTCCCATCCTCTCTCCCTTGTTCCAATCCTCCCTTGCTCTCTCGCTTCCATCTTCCCTCCCTCCCATTCTCCCTCCCTCCCATCCTTCCTCCCTCCCTCCCATCGTCTCTCCCTCCCTTCCTCAGCAAATAAATACAGTCCAAAACGAGGCACAAATGTGGACCACCGATTTCTCATTGCGGTAGGTGGATCTGGGGAGGTTAATGCTGAAGGGCCCATGGTGGCTTGGTGTGGGGCCATGAATTTAACTCTCCGTGTTTTTAGGTCAGCAGCCGAGAGGTCCACCACCAATTGTTTCCAAATTGCTTTGGGGGATTGGGGAATAGACACTGGGGTGTAGGGGTCGGTCTTGCATTGTCCTCAATCACCTTGTGTGATGTCTGAATTGTGTAAGCTATCTTCTTTTTTAAAAACACACACACACACACACACACACACACTGATCGAAACCAACCACTAATGCTTGCAATTCTTAAGTGGAAAATGCGTGTCTGTCTGTCTGTCTGTCTCTGTTGGTGTATGTTTGCATGGATGACTCTACCTCCCCTCGAAGGAGGAGGGGGGATGTGTGCTCTCAGCTTTTAATCTGATGCAATTTTTCACAAGTTGTTAAACACTGAAAAATCAAGGTTCAGGAGGGAAATGCATACTTAGCTGATTGCTATGCAACTGGGTGCAGCTATAATGAGCGGCAGACCCCTCCTAGATCAGCCGATTTTCTCAGAGAAGCCTACAAAGGAGGAGACAAGACAAGACAGCCAGATGGTGTACTTAGCTGCACTTAAAATCTGATTGCTAGTGTCAATAATGAGTGTTCAGATAGGATGATCCATAAAAGCCAAACTGCATAAAGAAAATGTGAACAGATTCAGGCCTTACAAGGAAAAGGAAAAAAAAAGAAAGAAAGAAAGAAAGAAAGAAAGAAAGAAAGAAAGAAAGAAAGAAAGAAAGAAAGAAAGAAAGAAAGAAAGAAAGAAAGAAAGAAAGAAAGAAAGAAAAAGGAAGGGAAGGAACGGCTCTGCTACATCAGCCGACCGTCATAATTTGAATATATAACTTAGTTATGTTCATTCTTAACTTTACCTGTGCTAAGATCATCTGTAATTCTGTGTGTGGGGCGGGCGGAGAGAAAACCCCACAATTGTTTGGGTCACGTAGTCCTTGATTTATGACGGCAGTTGAGCCCCGGAATTTCTGTTGCTAAGCGAGGCAGTCGTTCTGGGAATTGTGCTCCATTTTACAACCTTTTTTTTTCTTTTCCTTTTCTTTTCTTTCTTTCTTTATTTTATTTCATTCGATTTTTATACCGCCCTTCTCCTACTGGACTCAGGGTGGTGAACAGCCAAAGGTAAAAACATCACGTACAAAATTTTAAAATATTTGAAAGAAATTAAACAAGAATTGGCCCGATAAAATCTTAAACACCCGTATTAAAACCAATTTACAATCAAAATATCTAAAAATACCTAAGGGGTGTGTGTGTGTGTGTCAAGCCAGCCCGGCTTGATGAAATAAAAAAAAAATTAAGGGCACGGTGAAATGCCCGGAGATCAGGGATCCACCATACCTCCGGGGACAGATCGTTCCAGAGGGCAGGTGCTGCCACAGAGAAGGTCTCCCCCTGGAGGTCGCCAGCTGACATTGCCTGATCGACGGCACCCTGAGAAGGCCCTTTCTGTGGGAGCGTAACGGCTGGTGGGAGGCTATCGGTGGCAGAAGGCAGTTCCTGGTTGGAGTTGGAGATTCCAGGTCTAAGGTCTCCTGTTTGGCCAGTGGGATTGGAACAGAAGACTCTCCCAAGTTCCCTTCCAACCCTTTATTTCGTTGTTCTGTCATTCTGCCACTACAGCAAGAACGGTTGGACTTCAAATGCTACAGGGGATTATGGGAATTTAAATTCCTCACACCAGGAAGGCAACGAACGGCGCATTTGGCTGGGAGCTTATCTCAAGCTGAGAGCATCTGACTGTTTCCTTAATGAGAATCTGATGTGGAAAGAACATCAAGGAATCTTAGCCGGCTTTCACAAGCACCACGTTTAAACACAACGGAAAAAGGAGGAATATAATAATGCGATGACCACATTTCCACAGGAGGAATGCAGTCTGGTCTGGATGTTATCGACAGAACACAGGAAGATCTTAAGGACTTTTGAAAACAAAGTTTGTCTCTCTTTTACATGAAGTATAAGGTAAAAGGTAAAGGTTCCCCTCGCACATATGTGCTAGTCGTTCCTGACTCTAGGGGGTGGTGCTCCTCTCTGTTTCAAAGCCGAAGAGCCAGCACTGTCTGAAGACGTCTCCGTGGTCATGTGGCCGGCATGACTCAATGCCAAAAGGCGCACGGAACACTGTTACCTTCCCACCAAAGGTGGTCCCTATTTTTCTACTTGCATTTTTTTAACCTGCTTTCGAACTGCTAGATTGGCAGAAGCTGGGACAAGTCACGGGAGCTCACCCCATTATGTGGCACTAGGGATTCGAACTGCTGAACTTCCGACCTTTCAATCGAGAAGCTCAGCGTCTTAGGCACTGAGCCACTGCGTCCCTTGTACATGAAGTATGGAAGACCAGAAAACTACAGGCACCCCCAAATATAAATTGAACGAACACTGCAGCTGTTTATTATTCGAAATTAAGTTCTCTGAAGGGATGGAGACTTTAGAAGATGATGTTTCAGTCTAACTGGCAAGATTGATACAGAGATACAGAGACAAGGAATAATGGATGGAAACTGAACAAGGAGAGATTCAACCTGGAAATATGGAGGAATTTTTCTAACAGTGAGAACAATCAACCCATGGAACAGAAGTTGTCTTCAGAAGTTGTGGGAGCTTCATCACTGAAGGCTTTCAAGAAGAGACTGGGCTGCCCTCTGTCAGAAATGGTGTAGGGTTGGACTAGATGACATAGAAGGTCCCCTCCAACTCTGTTCATCTGTTCATCTGAGTTCATTAGCATTTGCCTTAGAAAATGCTTCTAAAATTTACTAAATGATCTACTTGGCCGGTGAATTTGGACCTCGTGTTCGTTTTACATTGCTCTTTTTCGACAGCTAAACTATTGTATGGGTTTCAAAGAACCTGAATAGAAAGAATATCAGTGCCTTTGAACTTTGATGTTGGAGAAAACTCTTGATTATACCATGGGTCCCCAAGAAAAGTAACACGTGCGATTTAGAGCAAAATAGCCCACAATTCTAACTTGAGGAACAAATGACCAGGCTCAAATTATCAAAATTTTGACAGATTATGTGAAGGCCTAACATCCATTAAACTCCATAATGCTGGGTGAAAAAAATGTAGAAGACAACCAGATAGAGCAAGATAGATGGGTTCAATTATAGCGGCAATAGGAAATTTGAAGGAACAAGCTGGGATTAAATTGTCCTGAATAAATCTATCTATGTGGTCACTTAAGAGTTGACACTGACTTGATAACATATCATAAATCGATCCAGAAAATATAACTTTTGCATTATTTGAACGTTACGCTTACATCAGTGTCCTTGAAGCTATTTGTTTATTCCTGGGGCTGCAAATATTATCTCTGGTGAAACATTTAATTAAAAAGAAAAGTCTAATAATGCCATCAAAGCGATCTACCATTCTGTCCAAGCCACCTGGGATGGACGCGTAGAATGTCAACATTTTATATATATTAGGGTTACCTTTTGCCAACAGATCCTTCTTGGAGTTGAACAGGGACTTTTGACTGGATGGTAAAACTTTCCGCATAAATCAGACCGGACACAAATTTTCCATTGCCAAAATGGAAAGCTCTTCTCCATATGGGCATAGACAAGGAAGGGCATAGATAATGTCTTTATTTTTGGAAAACACACTGAAAAAAAAATAATAACGTATTTTTGAAACAACAGCTATATAGACATCAGTAATAAATGTATGGTCGCCACCTACAGACTTCGAGGCTATGAAGTGTCTGCATTCTACACATTTCCACAACTACTTAGAATATGTCAGGATGTGTACCCTTAACCACCTACAACTATGCAACTCTGCAGGATGCACAGGGATGAGTAAACTAGCCTGTTTTCCCCAAAATAAGACCTCCCCTGATAATAAGCCCAATTGGGCTTTTGAGCGCATGGCGATAAGGCCAAGAGTTTATTTCCGGGTTCAAAAAAAATATAAGACAGGGTCTTATTTTCGGGGAAACACGGTAGATACAGATGATAGATAAATAGTAAGATGGATAGATAGATGGATGGATAGATAGATAGAGATAAATAAATAGACAGAGAGAGATTAGAGAGAGAGAGAAAGATGGATGGATGGATAGATAGATAAATAGATAGATAGATAGATAGATGATAGATAGATAGATAGATAGATAGATAGATAGATAGATAGATAGATAGATAGATAGATAGATAGACAGGCAGACAGATAGACAGACAGATATAGATGATATAGACATAGACAAATACCCTGTTTCCCCCAAAATAAGGCATCCCCTGATAATAAGCCCAATTGGGCTTTTGAGTGCATGGCAATAAGGCCAAGCACTTATTTCAGGGTTCAAAAAAATACAAGATAGGGTCTTATTTTCAGGGAAACATGGTAGCAAAGGGGATTTATTTTTAACACGACAAAAAGGCAACATGGTCTGGATTTCAAACATTTGTGCTTGTATCAGAAAAAGCAGCGGATCGTTGCCAACAGGGGAAAAATCCCAAGAGGTAGAGAAGACACTTTTGATAAATGACTCGAGTCAGTCAGTAACACAGTGTTTTTAACCTTAAAATACAGGCTTTGCCATTCCCTGTTTTTTTACTTTGGCAGAGCTGGGTGGCTCTTGGAGCTTCCTTCAAATGAGTAAAAATACTTTTGTCTGTCCTTTCTGAAGCTGCAATCTTTCATTTAATGTCATCTAAAAATTATAGGAGGGAATTTTTAATAGGGCACTATCCCGCCCGTTTTGCAGTCAAATGGTGGACTAGGAAAAAGCATTCTAAAAAAAAACATTCAATATGGCAGCCAGGATTACACAATCAAAGCTCCACCCTCCCTTTCATGTGTGTTGTGTGTGTGAGACACATGGAGCAGGTGGTTTCATTGTGCAGTGGCAGCAACGATTTTGAATTATTTTTATCCTTCTCTGCAGACCTCCAGGTTCCACAAGTCCTGAATGCTGTTTCACTTTGACAAAGGGGCAATCTTCAGCGGATTCCTGGTTCAGAAATGGGAACCAACGAGAAAAAAACAAAATCTTCTCATCAGCATTTTTAAAACCAACATTATCAAAGATGCTTTTCCTTCCTTTCCCTTCCCTTCCCTTCTTCATAATCATAATCATAATCAGGAGTTTATTTGTCAAGCATATATAAGCTAACAGGTAAAAGTATAAACATAATTTGAATACATGAAAAGAGTAAGTAAAAAGGAATATTAGGACAGGGATGGTAGGCACACTGGTGCACTTATGCACGTCCCTTACAGACCTCTTAGGAAGGGGATGAGGTCAACAGTAGGCCTCCCTCCCTCTCTCCGTTTCCTTTCCTTTCCTTTCCTTTCCTTTCCTTTCCTTTCCTTTCCTTTCCTTTCCTTTCTTTCCTTTCCTTTCCTTTCCTTTCCTTCCCTTCCCTTCCCTTCCCTTCCCTTCCCTTCTTCCTCCCTCCCTCCCTCCCTCCCTTCCCTTCCCTTCCCTTCCCTTCCCTTCTTCCTCCCTCCCTCCCTCCCTCCCTTCCCTTCCCTTCCCTTCTTCCTCCCTCCCTTCTTCCTTCCCTTCCCTTCCCTTCCCTTCTCCCTCCCTCCCTCCCTCCCTCCTTTCCTTTCCTCTTCCTTTCCTCTTCCCTTCCCTTCCCTTCCCTTCCCATTCTTTTCTCCTTCCCTTCCGTTTCTCCTTCCCTTTTCCCTTTCCATTCCCCTTCCCTTAATTGTCCTGCCTCTCTTATAGCACACATTTAGTTTGATAGACCTACAGATCTTCTTTTTTAAAAAAAGTGGAACGGGTGGGAAACCTGCTCTAGAATGTTTTTTTCAGTGTGACCCTAAGAGAGGTCCAATTTCAGTGACTGAATGTAATAATTTCCAACGAAAATGTGGCTTCGAAAGATGAAATGCTTCTAGCTATGAAAAGGCAAGGCATGGGTTATTATTTTTTTTTCCTTACAAATTATTTTGGTCTGTGAATAGAGAAATAATAAATATACTCTTTGGCTTAGCACAAAATAGAACCCAAATTAATTACCTGAAAATGACATCTCAATATTCTCCGTGAGCTAGTAATGAGCTCTTTCATCAATTTTCTTTCTTCCTAGAGAATGAGAAATATTGCCGTTGTCCGGAGTAGAATTGACCATTAGCAGAGGGAGGCATGCTTCTTTTTTCGCATTGCTCCTTGCTCATGAAGCTGGTGGAATCAACCATCAAGACTAAAGTCTGCACACAGTTTTCCAGAAGGCTTCAGATACATCATCATTGCGTGTGGGGTGGGATGGTATGGTGAATGTGCTGTATATTAGAATGGGTCCAGAAAATGGTGGAGAAAAATGGACACCCAAGGAACCTTTTCTAGAGAACTGGAAAAAGGAAGAATCCATGCAGACTTTCACTGGGAAACATGTCTTTGCAAATTTAATGAAGGCTTTAGAAAGAGGCACTAATACTTCATTAATTGGGACCCAGTGGCCCAGTGGCTAAGACGCTGAGCTTGTCAATCGAAAGGTCAGCAGTTCAGCGGTTCGAATCCCGGGTGCCGCATAACAGGGTGAGCTCCCATGACTTGTCCCAACTTCTGCCAACTTAGCAGTTCGAAAGCAGGTAAAAAATGCAAGTAGAAAAATAGGGACCCCCTTTGGTGGGAAGGGAACAGCGTTCCGTGCACCTTTAGCATTGAGTCATGCTGGCCACATGACCACGGAGACGTCTTCGGACAGCGCTGGCTCTTCGGCTTTGAAACGGAGATGAGCACTGGCCCCTAGAGTCGGGAATGACTAGCACACATGTGCGAGGGGAACTTTTACCTTTACCTTTAATACTTCATTGATTCTAGGCCTCTGTTTATACAAACAAGGGTTGTATTAGCTTTTTTGGCTGCTGCCACAGACTGCTGGCTCATGTTTAATAGATCATCGACTAGGACTCCAAGGTCTCTTCTCGCAGGTCCTGTTTTGGAGCCAGGTTTCGCCTGATCCGAAAAACAGTAACTGTGAGAGGGACCTGACAGTTGAGGGACCTGACAGAAAGCTTTCCAATTTTATGCTCCTCAAATTGGCATGGAAACCACTTCCCCACCACCGGATTGCCCAGAGCATCTTCTGAACCAGCATCCAAAAATCCAGGCGATAAAACTCCGTGGTGACCCCTGTACCACAGAAAACCTGAGCAAACATTGTAATCCTTCCTTGCCTGATGCTCAGCTTAGCTTCACATGGATGGCAGATTGCCTTGGGATATTTTCCACGAAGAAAAAAAGCTGGAGGGGCGAAGATTGTCATGTATTATTGCCTTTGACATATCGATGATATCGAAAACCGTTTCCTAATTTCCAGAGGAATATTTCTGGACACGTTTTCGAAGTCAAGTGGAAAGATTGAGCTTGAATATCCCGGTATAATGGGAATAATGAAGAATGCTGGGGAATCAGTTCTGCAAAATAGTCAATTTGCTTCTTAAATTGGAAACTGTGAAGGCTCGGTATAAATTAAACCAGAGAGGGTTTTTTTTTTTGGTTAGATTTTGAGACTTAGCTTGGCCATTGTTGCCTGCATGCTCAAAGTAAAATCATAAATGCTGAATTGTGGAGGTGGTATGAAGTAAGAGCATTCACTAAAGAAGGAAGGTATTAACATTTTATTAAATTAAAAGAAGAGATAGAAAAGGAAGGAACCAGTGAAATATTTTTCTACTTCTGTTGTTGTTGTTAGTTGCAAAGTCGTGTCTGACTCATCATGACCCCATGGACAATGTTCCTCCAGGCCTTCCTGTCCTCTACCATCCTCCGGAGTCCATTTAAGTTCATTTTCTTCTGTAGGGACACAATTTTTGTTTCACATCCCAAGGGAAAACCAGTTAAGCATAATTTATATAACTGTGGAAGGAGGATGCTATAGACATTAAAGAAGTGCTCCTCTGTGTGAGTAAATGATGTGTAAAATGAAATACCTGAGGAGAAGTTACTAAAAGGTCAAACACTGATAAGTTTCTCTTCTTCTACACACTTCATTTCTGAATTCAGATGCTAAGAGATTCCAGATTCTGGGTTTGGAGAAATAAAAGAGGAGGATAGAATTATATCCTCTGTAGACAGACTGAAATTTAAAAAAGCAAAGTTTAGAAGATTTAGAGGAAAATTGGGGGTATTTTCAAATACTGAAAAGGATGCCATGTGTCCTTAACATCAAGATCTTTCTATTCCACCAAGAAGGATACAGAATAATGGGTTTATGACCACTTCCCACACTTACAACCATGGCCACGTAATTGGTATTCAGATGCTTGGCAATGGACTCGTATTTATGACTGTTGTGGTGTTGTGTGTGTGTGTGTGTGTGTGTGATCGCACACACATACACATCCATCGAGGTGCGCACACAAAGAGAACCGGTAGTAAAGCTGGTTAGAACCCACCCCAGTAATCACCAAAGACAAATTCCTTGTGTGCCCAATCACACTTGGCTAATAAAGAATTCTGTTCTGTTCTGTTCTGTTCTGTTCTGTTCTGTTCTACTCTACTTCTATTCTATTCTACTCTAGTCTACTTCTTCTCTTCTCTTCTCTTCTCTTCTCTTCTCTTCTCTTCTCTTCTCTTCTCTTCTCTTCTCTTCTCTTCTCTTCTCCCATCTCCTCTACTCCGATCCTATCCTATCCTATCCTATCCTATCCTATCCTATCCTATCCTATCCTATCCTATCCTATCCTATCCTATCCTATCCTATCCTATCCTATCCTACCCTACCCTTCCCTTCCCTTCCCTTCCCTTCCCTTCCCTTCCCTTCCCTTCCCTTCCCTTCCCTTCCCCTCCCTTCCCTTCCCTTCTCTTCTCTTGTCGTAAGCCATTTTTTTCAGTGCCATTGTAACTCCAGTCACTAAACGAACTGTTGTAAGTTGAGGACTACCTACTGGTTTTTTTTAAAAAAAGAATTATGAATGAAAAATCTCTCAAGACTGCTCTAAGTTATAGTAATTTCTTTGGATCTATCGACAAATGAAATATAATTTGCAATGCTGTGTGCTTTGCTCGATCTATCGTTTACTGAAAGTACGGTCTAGATTCTAGACGACAGATGATATATAGTTCCAAGCAGGGGCATTAAGGTTGCAATCCTGTATCACTGATATGTGATATACTTATTATTGATATTATTGATAAGTAAGATACATTAAGAGTATTTAAATAAATCTCCACTAAATTCTCATTTCTCTCATTTGTGTGTGTGTGTTAGAGAAGGAGGGAGGGAGTAAAATATAAATGCAGAAATTGAAAAGTTCCAAAAGATCCCAATCTTTTAGAAGATGATTAACTTATATGAAAGGGGTTGCAATAATGGAGCGATAGGGAGAAGAGAGCCTGGGATTTGATTGGCAGAGATACGGAGGGGAAGAAATAGCAGCCCTCCGATCAAACGAACAGACAAACCAGATAAAGCAGAAGCATTCAAGGCAAACCACAGGAACTCTTCATTTTTTTAATGAAAGCATTTAGAAGAGGTGCCAGTGTTCTCAAATTAAAACAAGCCAATTACTTATTCCATTTTTCAGTGTTTTATTTTTGTCTGTCTATCTATCTATCTATCTATATCTATCTATCTATCTATCTATCTATCTATCTATCTA
Organism: Coluber constrictor foxii; assembly: GCA_038048745.1. Classification (NCBI taxonomy): domain Eukaryota; kingdom Metazoa; phylum Chordata; class Lepidosauria; order Squamata; family Colubridae; genus Coluber; species Coluber constrictor. Next base: position 74,089,060 of record CM075965.1, on the reverse strand, counting down.
TCTATCTATCTATCTATCTATCTATCTATCTATCTATCTATCTATCATCTATCTATCTATCTATCTATCTATCTATCTATCTATCTATCTATCATCTATCTATCTACCATCAATCCATATCATCTATCTCTATCATCTATCTATCTATCTATCTATCTATCTATCTATCTATCTATCTATCTATCTATCTATCTATCTATCTATCTACCTACCTACCTACCTACCTACCTACCTACCTACCTACCTACCTACTTACCTAGCATCTATCTCTATCATCTATCTACCTTTATCATCTATCTATCATCTATCTATCTACCTACCTACCTACCATCTATCTCTATCATCTATCTACCTCTATCATCTATCTATCTATCTATCTATCTATCTATCTATCTATCTATCTATCTATCTATCTATCTATCTATCTATCTATCTTATCTTTCTCTCTCTATCATCTCTCCCCCTCCCTCCTTCTCCCTCTCTCCCTCTCTCTCTTTTCAAAATCATATAATTACACCGAGAAAACAGTTTCAAGTGTTCAGAAAAACAAACGCAACGAAAGCCGAAAAAGAAGGGAAAAGACCCCTAGACTTGTAAAAATCCAAGACTTAGTTCTCTGTTTCTTACAGCTTTCAAATGCAATTGATACAAAGCACTCAAATCTGAAAAGTTCCTTGAGGGCTTAAGGTGAAAGCTTGTATTTGTTACACACTGTGAGAGCCTTGCTTGTAAAGGATGCCATGTAGTGTTGGACACATCTCATAATTTTGTATTTTAGCTCAGGGATGTAGGGTTCTATATTTATTTCTGTTTGGAATCCAGGAAGGTGTTTTCACCTGTAGTATATTCTAAAATAAAAAAAATCTAAAATGCTGGAAATGTGGACAAAACAGAATAAGAGGATGTTTATCTTGTAACAGTGATGAATAGCAGTGGGAGACCTAAAGGGTCAGGTTGGTGACATATCATCCTGAAGAAGTCACTACATAACTGACACCAGTTTGATTCTCTCTCTCTCTCCCTCTCCCTCTCCCTACTCATAGTTTGCTGATAGTGTAACATAATCTGAACCTATCAAGACAAGAACCATCTACTCAGAACTCTGAGATGCAGATAAAGATCAGGTTGGCAAATCTTAGCTCTGCACCACTCCTGGCTATGATTTTGAAAGACCCCTGTGATAGCCATCAACCTTTTTTCTTAATGTGCTGTCCTGTGATCTTTATCTGAGCTTCAGCACATGGTTCATTAACTCAGTTCATTAATTCCCACTTGTTGATTCCCTCTAAATTGGGTTTCCAAGCAGCTGGTCTGGGCTTCAATATATGTTCATCTCGCTTTTCAAGCAGGGCCATCGAAGTTACTGAAGAGTTTTGGGAGAGTCTAAGATTTCTCTCTCTCTCTTTTTTTACATTCTTAACTATGGCATCAGAAGAATAATTTGGGGTTCCAACCTGAGACGGGGTTGCACAGGAATAACTAAAAATAAGATCCAGGCAGTTATGAGGAAAGAATAAATATTTATTCCTTAAAGCAAACAGTGTGCCTTTAGGGGAATCTGCAGAGAAATGGGGTACAGATAGATGTGGAAGTGTCTACTGGCTGATTCTAGGATAACACTTGAGGTGTGTGTGTGTGTGTAGGTAGGTAGGTAGGTAGGTCACCTTTGTTTTTTTTTCTTGTGAGTCTTATAGAATAGAATAGAATAGAGTAGAGTAGAGTAGAGTAGAGTAGAGTAGAGTAGAGTAGAGTAGAGTAGAGTAGAATAGAATAGAATAGAATAGAATAGAATAGAATAGAATAGAATAGAATAGAATAGAATAGAATAGAATAGAATAGAATAGAATAGAATAGAATTCTTTATTGGCCAAGTGTGATTGGACACACAAGAAATTTGTCTTTGGTGCATAGGCTCTCAGTGTACATAAGAGAAAAGATACATTCATCAAGAACCATAAGGTACAACACTTAATCATAGGGAAACAGTCAATATAAATCGTAAGGATACCAGCAACAATGTTACAGTCAGACAGTCATACATGGAAGGAGATGGGTGATGGGAATGATGAGAAAATTAATAGTAGTGCAGACTTAGTAAATAGTTTAACAATGTTGAGGGAATTATTTGTTTAGTAGAGTGATGGCGTTGGGGGAAAAAACTGTCCTTGTGTCTAGTTGTTTTGGTGTGCAGTGCTCTATAGCGTCGTTTTGAGGGTAGGAGTTGAAACAGTTTATGTCCAGGATGTGAGGGGTCTGTAGATATTTTCCCAGCTCTCTTTTTGACTCGTGCAGTATTCAGGTCCTCAATGGAAGGCAGGTGGGTAGCCATTGTTTTTTCTGTAGTTCTAACAGTTGTTTAAGTGTTGGGTTCTAAGAGCTGCTTGTGGTAGTGTTTGAAAATCTGAATCCTGATATATTTATTGTTTATATATGGTACCTACCTCTTCATGGGTAAAGTACGGATTCAGTCTTTTGCCACTTAGTGCCCTCTGGAAGTGGTGGGACAGAAGAATATAAGATGTGCTAAATTAGACTCACACCTATTCTATTCTACTCCAACATCTGGTTTCTCTCAATGGTCAACCTCTGCCTCTAAGGCAGGGGTGAAATCCAGCAGGTTCTGACAGGTTCTGGAGAACAGGTAGCGGAAATTTTGAGAAGTTTGGAGAACCGGCAAATACCACCTCTGGCTGGCCCCAGAGTGGGGTAGGAAAGGAGATTTTGCAATATCCTTCTGCCAGGAGTGGGAGGGAATGGGGATTTTGCAGTATCCTTTCCCTGCCATGCCCACCAAGCCACACCCACAGAACCGGTAGTAAAAAAAATTGAATTCCACCACTGCTCTAAGGTACTTATAAATAACAGGTAGAGAACTTCCTCCTTTATACTATTGTCCCCAACAAGGTAACCTCTACTGAAAAATCCTATTGTGTTTTCAAGATCAACAGCCTTTAAAAGACGAATTCTCCAAGAATTCGTATTCGATCCAATCCCTAAAGGTAGGTAGCTGGGAACCATGATTCCGGTGAATTTAGCTTCTTGAAATCATGGGAATACCCAAGGAACAAATTATTTTATTTGGAAAAGATGTTCATGTTCATTCATTTATTTATTTTTTTTTTAAAAAAAGGTTAAAATTTACACGCTGGCAATTTTTTTATTGGAACTTGCCTCTGGAAAATTCATTTAGGGGTCTACTAATTTCTACAGCTCATTTGTAGGGAATATGAATAGCAGCTGAAGCAAAATATGGTGCTTACACATGCTGTAACTAGCCAAGGGGAAGCTGTTCGTAAACTAGCTAACCATCTGCTTTCTGAAAAAGTAATCTCTTATGGGGATGTTGGTACGGGTTTGATTTTTTTTAAAAAAAAAATCCTCCTTATCCATCTCCTATTCTTTCACTCCCCAGCAGAGTCAGCTTGCAGAGAAAAAGGAGAGGCATAAAACTAAGGCACAACAGAATATTCTCTTTGGAATCTAGATTGCCCTTAAATCCCTCCATTTCGATCTGCTTTTGTGAAAGTCTTAATAAATAGGATAGTAACGGCAAACAGATCTCTTGTGGTCTGACTTGGCTCCCAATCATGACAAACCCTCTGTAGTTAAATAAACACAGCAGGCTAATAACTTGGTCCAGCAGGGAGATGAATCGTTGTCTGCCACATCTATTCATCTCTGCCCCCTGCCTTTGATCCCCAGAGCTAGGGTGGGGCTTCTCTAGCAGCGGTGGCTGTTCCGTCCCAAGGACCAGCCCATAGATTTCCACTGCTCTCCTCTCCTCTGCCTTCTGTGCATCTACGTGTCAGGCACTGGGCCCAGCTGTTCCTCCTCTTCCTCATCAGCCACCTCCAGACCTGGGGACTGTTGACCCTCCATCTGAGGGCTGATTGACAGCCCAGGCTCCACCTCTGTCTCTCTCTCTCTGCCAGCTCCGTTCCCTCTTCCCCCTCAGAGCTCTCAGGTTGCCTTGATGCTGGCCCTGAACTCCCACGCCTCCTCCTCCTCCTCCTCTGATTCAGCTGCTGGAGGAGCTGGCTGCCGACAAGTCACAACACCTTGATTTTGTTGTTTGTTATTATATTGCTTTATTGCCAGACAATGCTTACACAGGGAGAGAATCAGGAGACAAACATTCACTGTCCAACTGAACATTTATATCATATTCCAGGGTCCCCAACCTGTTCAAAACCAGGCTGCGGAAGCACTGGGCAAGTGCGTGAATGCATGTAATTCCACTTGTGCATGTAGCGTGTTGGTGAGCATATATGCGCAGTTCCATTTGTGTGAGCAGCGTGCATGCATGTGTGTCTGCTGGTTACACAAATGGAGCTGCACTCACGCAGATCCTATCCCCTCTCTCCCTCTACACACACACACACCGTCAGCCTTGCAACATTTCTGTTGTGGTGAACCTTGCTTTACAGTTGAACAAAAGATGACCATATTTTCATGACAATGGTAAAGCAAGCAGAGCTTCAAATTCCATACACACCATACATCACAAAGCAAGACAAGTGTAAACACTTAAAAATGACTTTAAGGGCTCCGTTTATAAACACTGTAAATCAGTTGGATAGAAAGAAGGGGGAAGTCAGGAATTAAATACCTATGTACTTTTTCTAAGCAGCTCCTTCTTTCCTCATGTATAAATAACAAGGCCGTGGAGAATTTAGTAATAAGTATTAAGCCCAAGGTTTGAAAGTTTTTCATATTATAAAATGATTCAAAGCAACGGCTTTCCAGCGTCATATTAAGTATAAATTGCACAACCTAAATGGTATGATTCATATTTAACGTTAGTATAAACTTTTCACATCCTTAAAAGTTTAATTAATTTAAATCATCCCAGTGTTAACAATTTTTATTTTCTGTTGCATAAACACATTGTAGATGTTAACTAAATATATTGGTATTATTAGCATTTTATAATGCAATGAAACAATTAACTTGGGGAAAAAATAAATGAATAATTCAGTTAAATGTGTTCCGAAGACTGCTATTTTTTTTGTTAGTGGTTGCAGATCTCCTGAAAGAGGCTGGAATCACCGAACAAAGGTACAGAAATCATACAATAGATCAGGAAGACAGTTAAGTTGGTGTCTGTTCATCTTTTCAATAGCTTGTAAAATTCGGATCATTTATCCCATCGGTCCAATATTTAGTAAAGCCTTAGAGCCAAAGGAGAACACCTGAAAATAGCAAAGGCAAATGATGCCACTTGTCAAAGAAAATCAAAGATAATGAAAAGAAGATTGGAGCGATGGCTTCCTTCCTTGCTGGTCTGTGATGAGTTGACTGTGGCGAATTGGTCGTGGCAAGTTGGCTGCAGTGAGTTCGCTGTGGCAAGATAGCTGCAATGAGTTCGAAAGCGTGCGATATTGCGAGTAGATAAATGGGTTGGTGGGAAAAAAACCTAGCTGTGTGCAGAAAGAGGAAGCTGGGGCTGGACCCGGCTGGACACCAGACAGCACAGCACAACATGAGGCACAACATGAGGCACATGAGACCAGTGGTGATATGTAAAATTTGTTACTACCGGTTCTGTGGGCATGGTTTGGTGGGTGGGTGGGGGGGGGGGTAATGTGACTGGGTGGGCATGGCCAACTTTTTTTTTTTTTACTTTTTAAAATCCTTTTATTACAACCTATTTGCCCGAATAGGTTGTAAAAAATGCTTTTAAAAGGTTAAAAACCAGGCTCTGACGATCTCAGCTATGGCACGCGATTGTCAGAGCCTTTTTAAAAAACTTTTTAAAAGCAGGAAATAATGACACTTGGGCGATTGGGCGGAGCCTCACGCTGCCATCGCTACCGGTTCCCTGAACTGCCTGCCACAATCGCTACCGAATTGCCCAATCCGGTCCAAACCAGGAGCATTTCACCCCTGGACAAGACGGAAGTGAGATAATCCCGGAAGAGCCAGCAACTGGAGCGTAAGTAGTCAGCTGGTGAAATCTAGTTTGCCCCTTTGTAAAGCAACAAAGTTAGGCACACAAGCACCAAAGATAATGAACGAGCAATTCACGCTGTCAGGACTGCATTTTGTCTAGCATGTGCCATATGCTAAATAAATAGCATGCGTTTGTTGATTTGCAAAATATTCGTAAAGATAGCATAGTATGTGAATGTGTGCAAGACATGGGTAGTTTGAGGGAATTATAGCAAATGCTGAGAAGTCAGCAAAGGCTTCTCCTCCATCTGGCAGCAGCTGAATATTGCTGGAACAATGTGCAAATCTTGCAAAACTTGCCATTATTGCTAGCTTTCGTCTCAAATCATCTCTTCTGAGCACCCACCTTGGTGTTTAATTCGATGGGAGAGGGAAGCGTGACAGTCACTCACTCACGCCACAAAGACGTAAGCACTATGGGGGCTGCAGTCGTCTGAAGTGCTGGTGCTACAAGTCGTGTGGAGAAGAAAACAAAAGGGATGGAGAAAAATCTCTCAATTATTAAACAATATTGAGGAATGATGGTATTTAAGCTTTTAAACCATGACACCACTAACTTTGCAGTCAGAGAATAACAGAATAACAGAGTTGGAAGGGTCCTTAGAGGTCTTCTAGTCCAACCCCCTACTCAGAGATTGGCAAATGATTGTCCAATCTCTTCTTGAAAACCCCCAGTGATGGAGCTCCCACAATTTCTGGAGGCAAGTTGTTCCACTAGTTAATTGTCCTCACTGTCAGGAAATTTCTCCTTAGTTCCAAGTTGGATCTCTCCTTGATTAGTTTCCATCCGTTGCTTCTTTTTCTACCCTCAGGTGCTTTGGAGAATAGCTTGACTCCCTCTTCTTTGGGGCAACCCCTGAGATATTGGAAGACTGCTATCATGTCATCCCTGGTCCTTCTTTTCATCAATACTCAGTTCCTGCAACTGTTCTTCATATGTTTTAGCCTCCAGTCCCCTAATCCTCTTCATTGCTCTTCTCTGCACTCTTTCCAGAGTCTCCACATCTTTTTTTACATTGTGGCGACCAAAACTGGATGCAGGATTCTAAGTGTGGTCTTATTAAGGCTTTATAGAGTGGTATTAGGACCTCCCTTGATTTTGATTGTATCCTTCTGTTAATGCTAGGATTTCACTGGCTTCAGAATGACTGAGAAAGGGTGTGCAAAGTTTCAGGAGTATGATAATATTGCAGGACTCATGGCCCATGCTGCAGCATTTCAGCTAAATACCAAATGTAAGGGAAATCACTTATTTTAAAAAAATCAGCTCCATGAGTCACACATTCTTTGTTTCTCAATTAACCAAGTTCCGCCTGGGTTCTGAGCTTCAGCTAAGAACCTTCCTTGTCAAGCACACGAGGCTATACGGTTTTTTGAACTGGCTTCTGACATGCTCATTACTTCAGACTCTTGGCGTCTTTGATTATATCCCAGATACCCATAAAACATACACTAATAGGCTATAATGAAAGAAGAATGGAAGCAGCCAACTTGTTCCGAGGAGCTCCATTTTGTGAATGTTCTGGAGGCTGGGTCATTTTGGCTTGCATATTGCCCGCCTCAAGCTGCCACCTCCAATATAAAAATAGGCCAATTGTTAAGTGGTGAAATGAGGACTCCATGATTTGGTCATTTAGACCCCCAAAAAAGGAAATTGTCAGTTTCGTTTCCCAATAATGGATTTGGAATAACAGATCGGCCTATTATTTTTTCCTCAATCTCTGCTTTTCCAGGAGAAGCTGCAGAAGCCTGAGCAAAGACAATTAACAAAATCTGAAAGGATCTGTACTGGACTATTTGCGGGACAATCTTATTTTCTGACATCAAGAAGACAGCTGCTAAGACCTCGGCTGAGATACTGAGGGCTGGTTCCAAATAATATTGAACACTGTCAACCACCAAGTTCAGCATGTTGAAGCCTTATTGATTTCTTGAAATAAATGAGACTTAAAAGAGTCTCTGATTGGCAGCGTGGCATTTCTGGAGGGAAGAAGAGAAAATAAAGACCCCCCCCCCTCTCCCTTTGCAAGACTACTGTATCCCAGGGGCATCCTAAAATAGCAGAGGATTCTGGTTAGAAATTGTATCTTAAATACATCTGGAATATTTTGTTCTTCCTGTGGGGGACCATTAGGAGGAGAAAGAGGAGGAGGAGGAGGAGGAGGAGAAGAAGGAGGACTATGGGGTTCCTGGTGCTCTCTGAGCTTGAAGCAAAACTAAAAGTTGCCAAGATTCTCTCTCTCTCTCTCTCTCTCTCTCTCTCTCTCTCTATCTCTATCTCTATCTCTATCTCTATCTCTATCTCTATCTCTATCTCTATCTCTCTCTTCCTCCCTCCCTCCCTTTCTTCTCACTCTTCTTTTCTCAACAAAAGGAAAGTTTGATCTCCCACGGACACAATCTGGGTGCATAATTTGCAAAGGGCCTTTTGTAATCGGATCGAACGGTGTTTTAGCTCATCTCCTCTTACATCATCCCATCCCATGCTCCTGGGACATGTGCAAACCCCAGGGCCAACAAATGTTCTGGGTGCTCTGAGAGCAACGTAATATAAATAGCATGGAGTCTTAATATTGAATGAAGGGATATGACGAACATGGTTACAAAAGATAAAGTAAATAACCGAACAAGCGAAGATACACAGGAGAAAAGTACACAGACAGCAAGCAACGCGCTGGCTAAATTCCAACCTTTTTGGAAATTGCCAATGGAAACTCAATCCTAAACTCAGAAAAGCATTAAGAACAATTTGGGTCACCCTCTTGCAAAAAAGATGTGGAGACTTTGGAAAAAGCCCAGAGAAGAGCAACTAAGATGATTAAAGGCCTGGAGACTAAAACGTAAGAAGAACAGTTGCAGGAATTGAGTATGTCTAGTGAAAAGAAGGACTAGGGGGCCATGATCAGTGGTGGGTTGCCAACATTGTTACCAGCAGTTCGGTCGGCGTGCCATCCGCGCATACCTTGCAAACATGCCTAAATAAGATGGCATAGTGTTGTGGTCCGCCAGCAGCCTGAGGAGCTGGCAGCGGAGTCGGACAGTGATGAGGTTGAGGAAGAACATGAGCCATCCTGGAGGCTGGGGAAGGCCCGGATGAGGGCTCTGCGTTGGAGGCAGAGATGGGGTCAGGGCCATCGGGGAATGATGTGCAGATTCCGGAGCCTCCAGAGGCTGACAGCAGAGAGGCAGAGGAACAGGAGGATCCTGTTCCTAGTGCACATATGAGAAGAGCTGCCAGAAGGCAGGAGCAGCTAAAGCAGAGAGGACAACTCGGGAGTAAGGCCAAGAGATGATTGGCCCCTCCCATAAGGCTTAAAAGACCAGCAACGGCTCTTGGGCTCTTTGCCGGAAAACAACATTGATAGACTTGTTCTTGTCTTGCTCCACTTATCTCTTGTCCGCGTCTTCTGCTTCTGAACTTTTACCAAGAAAAGCCTTTGGCAGTTTGCCTAATTATATCAAGGTCGGTGATAAACTGAGGAATGGTGTTTTGAAGAATTTGCTTTCATTTAGTTTGGACTACACTGAGAATGAGTTAATTCTCAGCTGTTCTAATAAAATCTGCTTTCAAAATATTTGCATTTAATACTAACTACTTAGGCCTGGGACACAACACATAGAACTGGGGCAGGTAGGAGGGCCCACCAGCGATCTCCACTACTGGTTTACCCGAACTGGTACGAACTGGCTGAATACCACTTCTGGACATGATAGCAGTCTTCCAATATCTCAGGGGTTACCACAAAGAAGAGGGAGTCAAGCTATTCTCCAAAGCACCAGAAGGCAGGATAGAAAACAATGGATGGAAATTAATCAAGGAGAGAAGCAACCTGGAACTCAGGAGAAACTTCCTGACAGTGAGGACAATTAACCAGTGGAAGAGAAGTTGCCTTCAGACGTTGTGGGTGCTCCATCACTGGAAATCATGAACAAGAGAGTGGACTGACATCTAATAGAAATGGTGTCGGGCCTCCTGTTTGAGCAGGGGTTGGACTAGAGGACTTCCAGGGTCCCTTCCAGCTCTGTTCTGACTGATGGATGGAATTGTTAACATGAACTCAAGCCTGCCCAACATACCATCTGCACCTGTCAAAGCAATAACATTCTTGGGCAGTCATTCTACAGGTTGATCGTTAACTAGAAAGGACCTAAGGACTGGAGGTGAATGGATCTCCTGATGTGTTTTTCAGCCCCCATTAAGGGCCAGGCTGCTGGAGTGTAAAACTAGGCCATGATTTGCCTTGAGTTATCAGGTTTAGTCACACTCACCGCAGAGGGAAGCTATGGCAAATCTAGACAGCATACTAAAAAGCAGAGACATCACTCTGCCAACAAAAGTGTGTATAGTCAAGGCTATGGTTTTCTCACTTGCAACATATGGCTGCGAAAGTTGGGCCATAAGGAAGGCTGAGAAGGCCAAAGAATGGAGGCCTTTAAACTCTGGTGCTGGAGAAGACTCCCGCGAGTCCCTTGGACTGCAAGGCAATCCAACCGGTCAGTCCTAGAGGAGATCAACCCTGACTGCTCTTTAGAAGGCCAGATCCTGAAGAGGAAACTCAAATCCTTTGGCCACCTAATGAGAAGGAAGGAAGGACTCATTGGAGAAGAACCTAATGCTGGGAAGCATGGAGGGCAAAAGAAGAAGGGGATGGCAGAGAACGAGGTGGCTGGATGGAGTCACTGAAGCAGTCAGCGTGAGCTTCAATGGACTCCAGAGGATGGTAGAGGATAGAAAGGCCTGGAGGAACGTGGTCCATGGGGTTGCGATGGGTCGGACACGACTTCACAACTAACGACAACATCAACTGTGGAGCAAAAAAATAATCGCTCCTGTGTTGAGAAGGGTTGGCCATCCTTTCTTACGGGGAAGTCCCGGTGATCGAACATTGATCGGGCCTAAACGACCCTTCCTATCAGTGAGCTCTGGGTTCTCAAAGCTGACCACGCCAATTCTGTCATAAAATTGAGTTCGAGCCACTCAAAACAGACTTTTCCGAATACGTCTTTTATCCTTGTGTTATTCGGACAAAATTCAGCTTCATTGGTTTCTTTATACAGGCAGTCCTAGCCTTACTTCATTTAGTGACCGTTCGAAGTTGCAACGGCCCTGCAAAAAGGAAAAACCAAGGACCATTTTTCACACTTACGACCGTTGTAGCAGCATCCCCGCGATCGCGTGATCAGAATTTGGACGCTCAGACGAGCAACTGGCCATATTTATGACGGGGTCACGTGATCCCATTTTGTGACATTTTGATGAGCAACGATAATGGGGAAGCCAGGTTCACAATTGTGTTCCTAAGTTAACAACCGCAGTGTTACACTTAACAACGATGGCAAGGAAGCTGTAAAATGGCAGGAAAATTTGCTTAACAAATGTTTCACTTAGCGATGGAAATGTTAGGCCCAGTTGCCGTTGTAAGTCGAGGACTAACTGTGTTTTAATACCTTGAGAAGATGCTGGAGAATTACTGAGGATAAGGAGGGGAAAAGGAGACGCTGCAGTTTTCAGAGGAAGAAAACAGTCTCTCCGTGTCTAGTTTGATGAAAAGAAGGACCAGGGGAGACATGATAGCAGTCTTCCAGTATCTCAGGGGTTGCCCCAAAGAAGAGGGAGTCAAGCTATTCTCCAAAGCACCTGAAAGCAGGAGAAGAAGCGATGGGTGGAAACTAATCAAGGAGAGAAGCAACCGAGAACTAAGGAGAAATTTCCTGACAGTGAGAACAATTAACCAGGAACAACTTGCCACCAGAAGTTCTGGATGCTTCAACACTGGAAGTTTTTAAGAAGAGATTGAGCAACCATTTGTCTGACGTGGTTGTAGGGTTTCCTGCTCTAAACAGGAGGTTGGACTAGAAGACCTCCAAGGTCCCTTCCAAATCATTCTGTTCTGTTCTGTTCTCTTCTGTTCTGTTCTGTTCCGTTCCGTTCCATTCTGTTCCATTCTGTTCCATTCTGTTTGACTCCACTCCATTCCAATCCTCTACTCCACTCCACCCCACTCCACTCCTCTACTCTATTCTACTCCACTCCACTCTTCCACTCCACTCCACTCCACTCTCCAGTCCACTCTAGTCCACTCCACTCTAGTCCAGTCTGGTCCATTCCTCTATTCTATCCCACTTCAGTCCTCCACTCCACTCCATTCTTCTATTCCGTTCCGTTCCGTTCCGTTTCATTCCATTCCATTCCATTCCATTCCATTCCATTCCATTCCATTCCATTCCATTCCCTATTCTATTCTATTCTATTCTATTCTATTCTATTCTATTCTATTCTATTCTATTCTATTCTATTCTATTCCATTCCATTCCATTCCATTCCATTCCATTCCATTCCCTATTCTATTCTATTCTATTCTATTCTATTCTATTCTATTCTATTCTATTCTATTCTATTCTATTCTATTCCATTCCATTCCATTCCATTCCATTCCATTCCATTCCCTATTCTATTCTATTCTATTCTATTCTATTCTATTCTATTCTATTCTATTCTATTCTATTCTATTCTATTCTATTCTATTCTATTCTTGGAGACCCGCCCAACTTTCAATAAATCGTAATACTCCAACATGCAGGCAACCGTCCTTCCCGAACATTGTTTTGCTACCGAAATATCATCCGCCTCTGCTCTCCGGTTCTTCCTTCAGCATCAAAGCAAATCTAGAATAAATTGCTGAGCTCGTGAACGAAGCTTTTCTCTTAAACGCTCCTTCTGCCTGGGAACAAATAAATAAAAATAAACAAGCGTGAACCCTTTTGTAGCTAAAGCTCCGTGGCCATTATACTAACTTCTCCCTGCCTCGTTTCCACGATGACTGTGGAATCCTTTTCTTTTTTAAAAAATGAATAGTTCCTTACAGAATGCTGATTTGATCCAGATCTAACATGTGTGTGTGTGTGTGTGTGTGTGTGTGTGTGTGTGTGTGTGTGTGTGAGAGAGAGAGAGAGAGAGAGAGAGAGAGACCTATTGTTTCAATCATCAAAACAAGAAGAAACAGTTGTATTGAAAGAACTGATAACTTTGCTTTCCCTCAAGTCCTTCGTTGCTTACTCGGTTTTTCTGCTGAATGTCCTCTTCCCCGGCCCTTTACCAGTTCTCTGGCTCTTTCCTGACTCTGCTGTTTTGTCTCAGCAGTGCCTCTGTGTGTGTGTGTGTGTGTGTGTGTGTGTGTGTGTGTGAAGCACTCTTCCTTTGTCTCCTCTCTGATTTCTTGCAGAAAACTCTGATCTGCCAAATGCTGCATTTCCCTTTGAAATCCGCCAGTGTTTCTGATAAGCGTCTCTCCTAAACCATGTAGGATGAGACGTATGACAGAGGGGGGGATATTGAAAGATAGGCAAAACTCCCAAACAGATGGGAAAGTCAAGGGTCAGGGAGAACGAGAAGGAGAAGGAGAAGACACGTGAGCCTTCAGAAATGTGGTAGCTCCAGAAGCCAGAATCTTGTGAAGCTGCTTGGAGGCTTCATGGTTCAAGCAAGCCCTTCGCTGTGCTTCCACGATCGTTTGCTTAAACCATTATAGCATTTAGCACTTATATACCGCTTCACATTGCTTTACAGCCTTCTCTACGCAGTTTACAGAGTCAGCCTCTTGCCCCCACAACAATCTGGGTCATCATTTTACTGACCTTGGAAGGATGAAAGGTTGAGCTGGTAAGGATCGAACTGCTGGCAGTGGGCAGAGTTAGCCTGCAATAATGCATTCTAACCACTGTGCCACCATGGAAGGAAGGAAGGAAAGGAAAGGAAAAGAAAGAAGAAGGGAGGGAGGGAGGGAGGGAGGGAGGGAGGAAGGAAAGAAGGAAGGAAGGAAGGAAGGAAGGAAGGAAGGAAGGAAGGAAGGAAGGAAGGAAGGAAGGAAGGAAGGAAGGAAGGACCTAGCAATAGCACTTAGATTTATATACTGCTTTATAGCCCACTGTAAGCGTTTAAAGAGTCAACCTCTTGCCCCCAACAATCTGCATCCTCATTTTACCAACCTTGGAAGGATGGAAGGCTGAGTCAACCGTGAGCCGGTCAGGATTGAACTGCTGGCAGTGAACTGTTGGCAGAGTCAGCTTGCAATACTGCACCCTAACCACTGCACCATCACGGTTTAGATAGCAAAAACAAAGTAAAGGAGTCCCTGCAGATTTTACTCCGCTAGTCATTGCCAACTTTACGGGGTGGAGCTCAATTCTGTTTCAAGGCTGTTGAGCCAGTATTGTCCGGAGACGTTTCCATATTCATATGGACAGTATGATGTCATGGACGGCTGTTACTCTCCCAGTGAAGTGGTACCTATTTATCTACTCGCATTTGCATCCTTTTGAACTGCTAGGTTGGCAGATGCTAAGGCAAGGACTAGAGCTCACCCTGTCATACGGTGCTCAGGTCTCAAACCTGAGCTGCCGGCTTTCCAGCCAACAAGCCCAGCATCTTAACCACTGAGCCATTGTGTGTGTGTGTGTGTGTGTGTGTGTGTGTGTGAGAGAGAGAGAGAGAGAGAGAGAGAGAGAGAGAGAGAAAGTGGGGGCGGGGGAAGGGAGAGAGAGGGAGAGGATGTATAAAACCATAGTATTGGTGAAAATGATATAGTATCAGTGAGATGTATGACATATAAATTCAATAAATAAATAATCAAATATGCATAATACTTTGGAAAGTATTATGCCTGCAAAATTATGCGCATAGGAAAAATGTGACTATTGGGAGAAATGGTTATGAAAATATGTAGGAAAAAAATAAAAATAAATTGAAGATCTTTATCATAACGCCTAGACTGACAGCAAATGACATCAATATCTTATTAACTAGAAAATGTAAAGCATGAAATTGAATATCATTTATTCCAATGCTTAAAAAAAATAGCAGATTTCTATATGGGAAAAAAGATTTCACTGTATTAAATACTTGCCCAGTTTCTGTTTTTAGAAAAATGCTCAGGATAACTTTAAAAAGGTAATAAAAATAATTCAGGGATCAAAACCAATTAAAGAAATATAAAAATCAGGTTCAAATATCAAACAACTACTGAATTGGCTTCTACATGGGATTTTTAGAATTAGTATTTCAATTTTTTTCCCCTTAGAGAATCCTTTGCATGCATGTGTCATAAATATAGATTGGTCACTCAGAAAGATCATACAACAAGCAGGCCCAATATTGGATATAAACAGCATGGGAAGATGGAACTTCACTTGAGAAAAGTCAAATGAATGGATTTAAACAAACTTGGATTGCCAAATTCTTAGCACTGTGACTAAAAAAGCTTTTGCAAGCAAATTCCATCACCTGTGGAACATAAAATGTGTGTGTGGGGGGGGGGGGCGGGGGGTTAACAAAAGACTGCAGCATTTACCCCAGGGGCATCTATGGCAAGGTATCCTAAGGAATTCACATAAAAGTTTATTATTAACAAGACAGTTATAAATGTTTCCTTATGACACTCTAACTTTCTTTCTTTTTCAAAACTTATTATTCAGAGTTTTTTTTCGTACAAGAAAAGACAAATCAAAATAAAAATGGAAGGGAGGGATGGAAGCAAGGAAAGAAGGAAAGAAGGAAGGAAGGAGAAGGATGGGAGAGAGGGAGGGAGAGAAGAAGTTAGGAAGGAAGGAAGGAAGGAAGGAAGGAAGGAAGGAAGGAAGGAAGGAAGGAAGGAAGGAAGGAAGGAAGGAAGGAAGGAAGGAAGGGGGAGGGCTAGTTAAAAGATGTTGAGATTTTGGAAAAAGTTCAGAGAAGAACAACTAAGATGATCAAAGGCCTGGAGACTAAAATATATGAAGAACAGCTGCAGATTGTGGGTCTGGTTAGACTAAAGAAAAGAAGAATTAGGGGTGACATGATAGTAGATTTCCAGTATTTGAGGAGCTGCCCCAAAGAAGAGAGGATCAAATTATTCTCCAAAGCACCAGAGGACAGGAGAAGAAATAACAGAGAGAGACTCACCAAGGAGAGAAGCAACCTGAAACTAAGGAGAAACTTCCTACTAGTGAGGACAATTAACCAGTGCAGCAGAAGTTGCCTCCAGATGTTGTAAGTGCTCCATCCACACTTCCACTGGACAGTCACTTGTCTGAGATGGTACAGGTTCTCCTGCTTGAGCAGAGGGCTGGACTAGAAGACCTCCAAGGTCCCTTCCAGCCCAGTTCTATTCTAAGTTTAAAAGGTAAAAAAAAAAGCCACTTGAATGGAATAGTGGCTAATGAAGACCATTCTCTATGATGGTTGAAAACATCCACTCTGCGAATCTTGCTACCCTCATCATCCCCACCATTATCATCAAATATGCTGTGTAGCAATCAGCCCAGCTCATCCTTAAAAGTTTGAGTTCTTGTGATGATCCAGACATGGATTGTTCAATAACTTTCATGTCTTTTGTTCGCCCTGGATTTTATAAAATCGTAGTGGTGGCTCCTTCATAGACACCGTATCAGCTAGAATCCCGAGGTTTATGAGCAGTCAATGGCAGAGGCAAATCAATAGGGTCACATTGCATATATACAGAACAAGTCCACCTAGGTGGATACAAGAATGAATATTGATATTTGTCTCCTGCTATTAAAATACAGATCTACCAGATAAGCAGAATCTTTTTTGATCTATTGGTTGCTGTGTTAAGGTCAAGGTGGAGCCAAAACAGCACTTGCGGGATATGTATGTGATTATTTTAAAAATAATGTGATTTTGTTTACTGGCATGGCTGTTGCTGAGAATTCTTGGAGGTGAACATCTGAAAGGGGTCCAGGTTGCAGCAGAAGGGGGTCCGAAATAATCAGAACAGAGCTGGAAGGGACTTTGGAGGTCTTCTAGTCCAACCCACCCTCAGGCAGGAGACTCTATACCATTCGAGATAAGTGGCTGTCCAGTCTCTTCTTAAAAACCTCCAGTGATGGGGCATCCACAACTTCTGAAGGCAACTTCTTCTGTTCCACTGGTTGATTGTTCTCACAGTTAGGAAGTTCCTCCTTAATTCCAGGTTGAATCTCTCCTTGATTAGTTTCCATCCATTGAAGGTCTTCTGGAACTATTGGGTGTAGAACTAAAGCATGTTGAGTGAAACCATAGGATCTATTCTAGAGCAACAACCCAACCTATTGGTTCTGATGTTGCAAGTTGTACTAGGTGTCCTTGAATCACGAGCTGGTGTGCAAGCCAAACACTCCTCCTCCTCCTCCTCCTCCTTCTCCTCCTCCTCTCTTCTTCTTCTTCTTCTTCTTCTTCTTCTTCTTCTTCTTCTTCTTCTTCTTCTTCTTCTTCTTCTTCTTCTTCTTCTTCTCTCCTCCTCCTCCTCCTCCTCCTCCTCCTCCTCCTCCTCCTCCTCCTCCTCCTCCTCCTCCTCCTCCTCCTCCTCCTCCTGAGAGTTGCATCACTGGAGGTTTTCAAGAAGAGATTGGACAGCCACTTGTCCAGAAAGGTATTGTATATCCTGTTCCAGCAGGAGATTGGACTGAAAGACATCCAAGATTCCCCTTCCAATTCTATTGTTCTATGTTCCTTCTCTTTCACTGACTGGTGAAGTCCTACCCACTCATGGTTCATAAGCTCTCATTCCACAGGATGAATTGGAAACCTGATTTGGACCCAAACTCTAAAAAACCCAAATTCTCATTTCTTCACGTTTTTCTCAGGAGCAGACTTTCTCATCAGCTAAAGGACATTTTCCCTCTCAATAAATTTGAAGAAAACAGGCCCAATGCTTCTTTGCTTAAATATGGCTCTCTTTCTCTCTCTCTTTCTTTTCTTTTTCTTTTTAAGTGAATTATCTGACTCTAACTTAACTCTGCAGTGATTTACTGTACTATTAGAAGTTTAGGCAGGAGAAGATGCAGGGATACCAAAGAGGTTTTAACAAGCTTTCATGAGATTGACAATAAGAGATGTGAACTCAGAAACAGGGAAATAATAAGCAATGAGGCTGTCAACAAACACAATCCTCAGAGAGATATTAAGTGCAGAAAAAAGCATTTTGCAAACAGGGTTTTGATTTAACCATTTGAAGCTTGGAGAAATTATTTTGTAGTAAGAAACAATGTTGTTGTTTTTTTACCAGGCATCGCCCTCTTGTCTGGCCATTCTTCCCCAGAAATTAAATTGGTCCTGAGTTTATTTGTCAGCATGTTTGTTCATTCGTTTGTTTGATTGTTTATATGTTTACTTATGTATCGGACCTCTAGGCCCTTATAATTATAATAGATTGAGCATTACATGTACCTGACACATCAGTTGCATGAAGAAATCCAAAACTTTTGCTTTTGGGCAATTTCTCATAGTTGTTTGCCATTTGAGGTCCAATGTCTTGTGTCTGGGCTGATGGTACTGGGCAATTGTCAATTTCATGCCATGTTTACATTATTCCATTTTCTTCATGAAATCAATGTGATTGTTGTGGAATATCTTGCAAATAAGTGACTGCTATTTTATTATCTTTATCCCTCAGTGCGGATTGAAAGAAGGTACTAAGGCTCTAGGTAAAGAATAGAATAGAATAAATACTAAGGTAGCTGTAAAGAATAGAATGGAATGGAATGGAATGGAATGGAATGGAATGGAATGGAACAGAATAGGATTAGGATTAGGAATAGGAATAGGAATAGGAATAGGAATAGGAATAGGAATAGGAATAGGAATAGGAATAGGAATAGGAATAGGAATAGGAATAGGAATAGGAGTAGAATAGACTAGACTAGACTAGACTAGACTAGACTAGACTAGACTAGACTAGACTAGAGTAGACTAGACTAAGAATCGGAATCGGAATCGTAATTGGAAATAGAATAGAATAGAATAGAATAGAATAGAATAGAATAGAATAGAATAGAATAGAATAGAATAGAATAGATTAGAATAGAATAGAGTAGAATAGAATAGAATAGAATAGAATAGAATAGAATAGAATAGAATAATGGAGTGAAGAGTAGAGCAGAGCAGAGCAGAGCAGAGCAGGACAGGACAAGACAGGACAGGACAGGACAGGACAGGACAGGACAGGACAGAACAGAACAGAACAGAACAGAACAGAATAATGGAGTGAAGAGAAGAATAGAATAGAATAGAATAGAATAGAATAGAATAGAATAGAATAGAACAGAACAGAACAGAACAGAACAGAACAGAACAGAACAGAACAGAATACAATAACAGAGCTGGATGGGACCTCTTCGAGTCCAACCCCCTGCTTAGGCAGGAAACCCTACACCACTTCAAACCAATGGTTGTCCAATCTCTTCTTAAAACCTTCCAGTGTTGGAGCATTCACAACCTCTGGAGGCAAGTTGTGGCCACTGATTCATTGTTCTCACTGTCAAGAAATTTCTCCTTAGTTCTAGAAAAGCATGATGCCTTAAAAGTCATAAACTTCAACATTCACCACCATAGTTGGAAAGCAACTTTAGCACTAATGCATTATAGTCCAATTCTCAAATAATATAATATCCATTAAGTATTAAACACTTAATGTTTTTGGATTTCAAATACAGATAATGTCCTTGTAGGACATTCAGAAGAAGCAAGTATTGGTGGGCATAACGCTGGACGTGTCTCCAGAAGGCAAAATCACGAAACTGCATCTCACTTGCTTTGCCCATGTCATGCAGGGGAATTCACTGGAGAAAGAAATTATGTTGGGAAGAGTTAGCGGTAAAAGGAAACCAGGCTGTGAAAGAATACCACAGCTGGACCCCAGGCACAGCATAGAACAACTCAAAGAAGCAGCGCAAGATCAGAAGACGTGGAGAGATCTGGCCCAGAGAATCACCAATAATTGGAGATGACTGAATGAACAACATCATTATCTGAGCATTCGGAAGTTTGTGCTCTTCCAGAATGCACCTAAACACCATTGCTATTTGATCACACTGGGTCCTTCTAGGCTTGTGGTGATCTGAACTACTAATGGTCAACACAAATTGGCGTCAGATAAGAATCAACAGAGTTCACAGGTGGCTGGACTCTTTTGGAAGCGTAGCAACTCCAAAATAATGACATGTTTGACCCCACCCTCAGGCTCAGTCTGGTCATCCCCTCCATAGCTGTAGACCAGGGGTCAATAACCTTAAACACTCAAAGAGCCACAAAGGTCAAACTGGAAGCCCCCCCATTCAATTCTGGAGCCGACCGGAAGTCCTGTTCCCCCGACCATAGAGTCTCCTCCTAGCGCGGCATCCTTTTTCCTCTACCTGTCCTAACTGAAAGCCCTATCAATTGTGGAGCCTTAAGGTTCAAGTGATTGTGTAAATGTTATTAATGATCAGAATTCGTTTGAAAATAATTTCATAACTCTACTGGACTATCATAAACCTATGGAAATCTGGTTCTTCCCCTAGGCATTGGGGCTGGTATGTTAGTCATTGGAGTTTTGGCATGGGATAAATGGAAATAGGATTTATTGGAGGCTCAATTGAGTTTAAAAAAAAAAGAATATGATAGTTTGTGGACATTTTTATGAAAAAGCCTTAAGGTTCAACTGATTGTGTAAATGTTATTAATGATCAGAATTCGTTTGAAAGTTAATTCACTGCCAGATTTTTAAAAAGATGACTGAGTGAAACAAGGAGGAAAAAAAACCCTTTTTACTTCTATTTTTAACATGTTTTTTTTCCCCTAGAAGAACATTCTGAATTATTGAATTGGAGTTGCTGAATTGCATTGTTTGGTAAGTGGATTGATACAGCTGGCATCGACCGAATGTTCTGAAGGGATGCGAGATCTTTGAGATATTGAATGTGACAAAACATGAAAATTATCCATTGGGAAGTATGTAGTGATGAAAAGGTTGGTGGTGTTATCCCTTGTTTATAGCACAGGGACTGTCAGAAACAGCAAACTGGCGATTTGAAAGCTTAATATGCCAGCCGAAAGATTTCCCTGCAAAATATCAAAAATTTACCCTTTTGTAATTATTAGAGAAAATATGACCATAAGCACAAAATGAGTGACGTGGAAATAAAAGGTAATAAATGATATGGGAAACAAATGGGAAATGAAATTAATACAGCTGTTAGAGAGAAAGCACTATCCCTTTTCAAATATATTTCTCTTCTTATTTAGGTAAAGTACTGACTTTTCTTTTCTCCAGCCATACTAGAGTGCATTAACAGAGGGATAGGATCAGTGGTGGGTTTCAAATTTTTTTACTACCGGTTCTGTGGGTGTGGCTTGGTGGGCGTGGCAGGAGAAGGATACTGTAAAATCTCCATTTCCTCCCCACTCCAGGGGAAGGTTACTGCAAAATCCCCATTACTCCCATCAGCAGAGACTCAGGAGGCAGAGAATAGATGGAGGCGGAGCCAGTCAAAATTTTTACTACCGGTTCGCCGAACTACTCAAAATTTCTACTACCGGTTCTCCAGAACTGGTCAGAACCTGCTCTGGATAGAATCAAGATCACACGAAGTGTTAAGTGGTAAGGTCACACTTAGAATACTGCATCCAGGTTTTTAAAAAATTATTATTATTCATAAACATTTTGAATATAGTGTATTGCCAAGGTATATCATTTACAAAAGAAACACAAAGAGAGAACAAAAAGAAATATTAACACATATACTGGTAACAACAGTAATAATGTAACAGAATAGTTTTGGCTAAATTTCTCTTTATATTAGCTTATTTCTAATTCATATTGGCATATTTATAATTATAAACCATCTTTATATTTAATTCATAGATAGCAACAATCTCTCTTCATCTAATTTCTTCCTCTTACCTCTAACCACTCATAAAATCTATTCCATATCAAGTCATATTCTGTGTCTTCTTTGTCTTTTGTTTTTAAAGTCAGTCTGTCCATCTCTAGACAGTCTAGTATTTTCCGAATTACATCCTCATCTGATGGAGGGTTCTCATTTTTCCAATATTTTGCAAATTCAATCCTTGCTGCTGTCAATACACGCAAAATTAAATATATAATCCCTTTATCATAGCCTTCCAGTATTATACCTAACAAAAATATTTCTGGTTTTACATCTATATGTTGCTTAATCATCTTTTCCAACCTAGTATGTATTTTCCTCCATTATTTTCTTGCTTTTGTACAAGTCCACCATATATGATAATAAGTACCTGGGGTCTGATTGAATCCAGTTTTGGTTGCCATGATGTAAAAAAGATGTTGAGACTCTAGAAAGAGTGCAGAGAAGAGCAACAGTAATGAGCCTTGGTGGCGCAGCAGATTAAAGTGCTGTTAAGTAACACCAGCTGCCTGCAATTACTGCAAGTTCGAATCTCACCAGGCTCAAGGTTGACTCAGCCTTCCATCCTCCCGAGGTAGGTAAAATGAGGACCCGGATTGTGGGGGCAATAAGCTGACTTTGTATAAAAAAGAACACTGCTGGGGGGGGGACGGGACGAAAGCCCTACTAAGCAGGTATATACAAAAGTATGAAGGCTATTGCTTAATGCATTGTAAGCTGCCCTGAGTCTCCAGAGAAGGGTGGCATATAAATCGAACTAATAAATAAACAAACAAACAAACAAACAAACAAACAAACAAAGAGGATTGGGGGGGCATGGATGAATAGAGGGATGGATGGATTTACTAATTATGTAATTTTATTCTATTTTTTTTACCATGGAAGTATTTTTTTACCCTTGTTATCGAATTTTCAAGTGCCTTGGAACTGCACTGAATAGTAAATCTAAATAAATAAGACTGCTAGTACCCTGTTTCCCCTAAAATAAGACATCCCCTGATAATAAGTCCAATCAGGGTTTTGAGCGCATGCGCTAAAATAAACTTCCCCTCGAAAATAAGCCCTCCCTGAAAATATTTAAATGCAGAGCTGGAAATCAGGTAAGACAGCAAGAAGAGCCCCATCTTTCTCCATGTGCCCCAAAATAATAAGACCTCCCAAGTGCTTATTTCGGGGTTCAAATAAATATAAGGCAGGGTCTTATTTTCGGGGAAACATGGGTAAGAACTACCATTATTGTCTTCTAGAACGGTCTGTAACTATTGTATTATTTTCTGCGGCATCCTGGGCAATTGGGAAGCGTACAATTAATATTAATTATGAACATCCAAATATTTGGAAGAATTTGTTTGGAAGTTGATTGATTGATTGATTGATTGATTTCCTTTGTAAATGATCCTGGAACATGCAAACATTAATACAATGGTTTTATTTATGGGGATCAAGATCTTATCCCATCATTTGATCTGAAATGGTCTAGGGCACGGGTGAAATCCAGCAGGTTCTGTCAGGTTCTGGAGAACCAGTAGCGGAAATTTTGAGCAGTTTGGAGAACCAGCAAATAGCAGCTCTGGCTGGCCCCAGAGTGAGGTAGGAATGGAGATTTTGCAATATCCTTCACACAGGAGTGAGGAGGGAATGGGGATTTTGCAGTATCCTTCCCCTGCCACACCCACCAAGCCACACAATGCTCACCAAGCCACACCCACAGAACCAGTAGTAAAAAAATTTGGATTTCACCACTGGTTTAGGGTCTCCTGGTTGAGCAGGAAATTGGACTATAAGACTTCCAAGGTCCCTTCTGTTGGCCGGATTTTTTTCATCCAAGGGCCAGGAAGCATGGCCATTCCATGTTTCACTCTAATTTTAACCCTTGGTTCCATTGACTTCTTTCTCTCTTTCTGTCCTCTTAAATCTCCTTTTCTTTTCTTTTCTTTTTTTTTTTGGCTCCTATTTCGAGAAACAGTTTTGTCTCCCTTACAAATTGTAGAAATCACAGAGCTAGCAGTTGGAGTTATTGTATGGGAGCACAAATAGCTGAAGACAGATCCTGATGTCCCAAATGATCAAGCAACTATATAATGCTGAGAGGCTTTCGCAAAGACAGCAAAAATTTTCAAAACCAGCTGCTTAGATTTTAGCAAGTTCACCCCTTTATCTCCTTCCTGTGATCTCTCTCTCTCTCTCTCTCTCTCTCTCTCTCTCTCTCTCTCTCTCTCTCTCTCTCTCTCTCTCTCTCTCCCCTCCACCCACAATTTCAAGAACTAAACAGATTTTCCACAAAAAAAAAAAAAAAGGAGAAAGGAAAAAGCAGGAAACAAAATTGCTGAATTGCATGTTGCATTTAACATTCAGTAAACACCTTAGGAATCGACACCTTAGGAGTCCAATATCTAACCAACACAACCTACGTTCACACTTTAAATCAAGAATATACCAAGGCAAAAGCTGGACCAACCCAAGGATACAACACCCAGACACAAACTGAGCAACGTGGCGTATGCAGTATGATGCCGTGAGATGTGTACAGATTTGTAAATTGGGCAAACAAAACAACCACTTCACAAATGCATGGTGCAACATAGGAGAACAAACCCATCAGGACAAGATTCAGTGGTCCATCTGCATTTAAAAGACGAAGGCCACTCTTTTGAAGACAGCAAAGCCTACATTTTAGACACTGGTTTGACAGAGGGGTAAAAGAGGCCATCTTTGTCAAAACTGAACCGCCCTTTCTCAACAGAGGGAGTGGGACACAACATCATCTATCTCCAGTCTACAACACGGTCCTTTCAACAATTCCAAGAAGGCTCCAACACATTTGCACTACTCAAGTGACCTTGAGGACACAGATAAACCTGAAGTGGCATCAACCACCCTCTCAAAGAACGCAAATGACCAGAAGGAGTATCAATCCTTCCATTCCCCACCATCCAGTTAAAGCTGAAGAAGCTTCTTGGATGAGAAGCGAAATGTCATCAAACAAAAACAAAAAAGTCCAATTGCCTCCTTTGGGACACCTTAGGAGATGTTGACTTCATGGAATCTTTTAAACAATGTAGACAATTGGTTCCCTGTTTTTAGGGAAAGGAATGACTGATGAGCTTCCCTTAGGGAGGTGAGAAGCACTACACCAGGTGCTTTGTCCATGATGATGATGTTATTCATTCTTGGAGATTCTATGAGCCAGGTCTCTCCACATGTACTAATCTTGTACTACTTCTTTGAGTTGTTCTGTGTTCTGCCTGGTGTCAACTTTGAATGTGTCCAGCCACAGCATGTTCTTTGATGGCCTATCTCAGTTTTGAGTCTCAGAGTGATTAGGTCCTTGTAGCTATCTTGGCAATATTTTTGGAATTGATTTGCCCTTGCCTTCTTCTTCCTTGACCTGAGACACAGAAACTGCCACAAAGTCACTGAGCCAGCTTTACACTAAGGCAGGGCTAGAACTTCCAATCTCCTAGTTTCTAGCTACACCACTATACCCAACTGGCTCTCAGAAAACAAACTGGTTCCTGCTAAATGACATCATTGTTTCATTGGTTTTGTACCTCCATTTTCCATTTTTTATTATCTGCACAATAATATTATTTGAAGCTAAAACATACAAAGGATGGTTGTGGGAATTGGGTATGTCTAGATTAGGGGTCTGTGAACTTAAACACTCAAAGAGCCATTTGGACCCATTTCCCACAGAAAAGAAAACACCGGGAGCCACAAAATTCTTCCTGTGCCTGATTATTTCTTGAGTGGCCACAAAACTAGTTGAATTAAACATTCTGTTTTCTTCTGAAACTTTTCTTTTCTTGAATTTATTCATAGTTGGCCTACCGGGGGTTGAAAAGCTCAATAAATTGTGTGTCAGTGGGTGTCACACATTGGCGGTTGTGATGCATATTTTGAGTGACAGGGAGCCACAGCAGAGGGGTGAAAGAGCCACATGCGGCTCCAGAGCTGCAGATTGCTGACCCCTGGTCTAGTTTAATGAAAAGAAGAACTGGGGGGGGGGACATGATAGCAGTATTTGAGGGTTTGCCACAAAGAAGACGGGGTCAAGTTATTCTCCAAAGCACCTGAAGGCAGGACAAGAAGCAACGAATGGAAACTGATCAAGGAGAGAAGCAACCTGGAACTAAGGAGAAATTTCCTGACAGTGAGAACAATTAATCAGTAGAACAACTTGCCTCTAGAAGTTTTAAATGCTCCAACACTGGAAGTTTTTAAGAAGGGATTGGACAGCCATTTGTCTGAAGTGGTGTAGGCTTTCCTGCCTAAGGAGGGGATTGGACTAGAAGACCTCCAGGGTCCTTTCCAACTCTGTGGACTGGCGTTATCAAGGACTGGGGTTATTAAGATGTCTATCTTTGACTTTCCTTCTATAGAAAGTCGCCCACAGTCCTAACACCAGGTCATGGCATGGAGCCTGGATAGATCAACAGACTAAAAGCCTGTTATTAACATCCAGCTGTCTGCAATTATTGCAAGTTCGAATCTCCCCAGGCTCAAGGTTGACTCAGCCTTCCATCCTTTCTAAAGTAGGTGAATTGAGGACCCAGTTTGTGGGGGCAATAAGCTGACTTTGGATAAAATATACAAAAGTATGAAGGCTATTGCTTGGCGCATTGTAAGCCGCCCTGAGTCTCCGGAAAAGGGCGGCATATAAATCAAATTTTTTTTTAAAAAATGCATGGGAAGATAGAAGGACAGCTCAAATGCTCCTTTGAACACCTGGATTCATTTCGTGCATAGAATATGAAGCCCTGGTAAGATGCAATTTTTTTTTTTAAAAAAAGGCTAACAGTGACTCTCAGTGTCTCACAGATAGTGTCTGTGTCTCAGACCTGACAATTGGCGATTTGCCAAAGATTCCAATTACTTGTCTTGGGAAACAAATTTTTCAGCTCGTAATGCTTGACTATACTATAAATCAAATGCCACCTCCCTGTAAAAACCTCTTCTCTATCTCAGAATGTAAAACAGGATTCTGTTCAAGCATGCATTCGCTGTCAAAATTAAGTCAACCAGTCACTCCCACCGTTGCTTTCCAGGTTTAGCAGAATGACAGAGCTGGAAGAGACCTTGGCGGGCTTCTAGTCAAACTCTCAAGCAAGAGACCCTAGACCAGTGACGGTTAACCTTTTTGTCGTCGTGTGTGTGTGTGTGCCCACACCAGTGGTGGGTTGCCCCCAGTTCAGACCAGTTTGCAAGAACCGGTAGTAAAACCAGTGGGAAGCTCCACCCATCAACCCGGAAGTGCATGCGCAGAAGCGCACACAGTCCCGTTGTGAACCGGTAGTAAAGGTAAGTAGAACCCACCCCTGGCCCACACCCATAATTCAATGCCTCTGCCCCCTCCCCCATGCATGTGCACACAACCCACCACCACCACCACGCTCCCCCTCTGCTTTTGGCAAGTGATGGCAAAAAGCTTACTGGTGGGGTTGTTTGCCCTCCCCAGGCTCGAGAGGCTTTCTTGGAACCTAGGGAGGGCAAAAACGACCTTCCCCATCCCCCCAGAGGCCCCTTGGAGGCCGGAAACAGCCCATTTCCTGACTTCCGGTGGGCCCGGAAGGCCTGTTTTTTTGCCCTCCCCAGGCACCACAGACTTTCTTGGTGCCCGGGGAGGGTGAAAACAGCCTTCCCCACCCACCTGGAGGCCTTCCGGAGGTTGGAAACAGCCCATTTCTCAACTTCCGGTGGAACCAGAAGGCCCAAAAATCAGCTGGCCAGAGCACGCATGTGCGCTGGAGCTGACCTAGAGCAATATTCACGTGCCCATAGATATGGCTCTGTGTGCCACCTGTTGCGTGTGTGCCATAGGTTCACCATCACGGCCCTAGACCATTTCAGACCTTCAGTTTAAATGAAGAAGTCATTTATTGTTGCACCCTTACTACACAATGGATTTTCATTGCTGACTTTACAATTACAGGGACTGCCAGTTGTTAATGCAAATGACATGCTTCTGGATCTGCACATTCACTTGGTCTCTCCACACGTCATCTTTAGTGAAGTGTGCATTTCCTACATCGGATGAGCAGAGGACATCTTTTTCTTCCTGTCCTGGCCACTTTTTATGGAGAAAGAATTGAGAGTGTCTTAACATCCCAGTTTTGTTTGGTGGCAGCAGTGCCTCAGATAGAAAGTCCCTACAGAGAGTGGTGAGGACAGTGGAGGAGATTATAGGAAGCTCACTTCCTGTTATTCAGGATACTGCTTATAAGTGCTATGTGCAGTCCCAATTTACAGTCTGTTTCTCTTACTCCCTCTGGGAGGAGGCTTTGAAGTATTTATAGTAGGATTACTAGATTCTGTAACAGCTTTGTTCCTGATGCCATCCATCTGGTAAATTCTCAGGATTTTTATTATTTTAGCAAGCGGTATGTAAAGGGTCTGTAAATGGAATTGATGGATATAGAGCTGTGAAGCTGTTCCAAGAATAAAAGAAATAATAGAATCTTCTAGTCCAGGCCCTCCTCAACCTTAATTCCAGGTTGCTTCTCTCCTTGATGAGTTTCCATCCATTGCTTCTTGTTTCTTGCCTTCTGCTGCTCTGGAGAACAGGTTGACCCCTATTTTTTGGGGCAGCCCCTCAAATCCTGGAAGGCTGATATCATGTCCCCCCCTAGTGTTATAGCAGAACTACTAGATTCTGTAACAGCTTTGTTCCTGATGCCATCCGTCTTGTAAATTCACAGGATTCTTTTCTTTTCTTTTTGCCATGTATATGTGTACATTTGTACTAGACTCTGATGTTTCTCTGTGACATATATGTGTGTATGCATAATGGCTAGCTTCTGAGAGCTGAATACAATGAAGTTTCATTTTTAGTGTACATTTAAATTGACAATAAAGTTTCTGTTCTGTTCTGTTTTACTCTACTCTACTCTATACTCTACTCTTCACTCAATTAATTATTCTATTCTATTCTATTCTATTCTATTCTATTCTATTCTATTCTATTCTATTCTATTCTATTCCTAATTTCATTACCTTCCCTTCCCTTCCATTCTATTCTAACTCTACTCTATTCTATTGTATTCCTATTTCTTATTCTATTCTATTCCTATTCCTATTTCTTATTCTATTCTATTCTATTCTACTCTACTCTACTCTTCTCTATTCTATTCTATTCTATTCTATTCTATTCTATTCATTCCTAATTTCATTCCCTTCCCTTCCCTTCCCTTCCCTTCTATTTTATTCCATTCTATTCTAAAGTTCCCCAGAGAATTTTCTCTGAGTACACCACAGCTCAGCCAAAGTAAAATCAATTTGTGTACCAAGTGCAGATGGCAGCATGAGCTCCCCTTGGGATACAGAAGACACTGCAATGATGCAATTCCTCCCAAGTGTAAGAAAATCCTCATGCAGCTAATGGATGTAGGAGAATATCACAGTTTAGTTAAGATGCAGAAGGGAAGCTCTATCAGATGGATGTCTGCGTTTCAGCGAAGATGTGTGGGAAATGCTCTTGAAAATAAGCAGCGTAGAGATACGTAGAACTTTCTCACAGTGCCAAGCCCCCCAACTAAAACATTGCCCAATCCCCACACACAAGAATTGGGATGGCACCTTCATCTGGAAGATCTCATGGAGCCAAGATGAGAAATATGACAAAGCCACGCATCTTTGAAGAAGTGCTTAAAGCTAAAGAACGTGCTGCTGTGGAGAAAACAGAAAAATGAGAGAGGCTGGTTAAAAGACATCTCAATAATCATTGCTGGGTGGTTGGGGGGAAATCATCTGTTTTGCTCTAAACCGATCACTGACCGTAAATAAACCAATTTGAATCGGAGTCTCTTTTGATCCATCTTCTGGTGTTGGCACATGGGAAAAACCAGTGCTTCTTGACTCGAAAGCTGTAGAGCAGAAGATATGGAACAGATGTGCTTCAAATTAGAATAGAAAGAAGTTTAGAATAGAATAGAAAGTTTAGGATAGGATGGGATAGGATAGGATAGGATAGGATAGGATGGGATGGGATGGGATGGGATGGGATGGGATGGGATGGGATGGGATGGGATGGGATGGGATGGGATGGGATGGGATGGGATGGGAAGGGAAGGGAAGGGAAGGGAAGGGAATGAAATTAGGAATGAATAAAATAGAGAAGAGTAGAGTAGAGTAGAATAGAATAAGAAATAGGAATAGAATGAAATAGAATAAAAAGTAGGAATAGAATAGAATAAGAAATAGGAATAGAGTAGAGTAGAGTAGAGTAGAGTTAGAATGGAATGGAATGGAATGGAAGGGAAGGGAAGGGAAGGGAAGGGAAGGGAATTAGGAATGAATAGAATAGAATAGAATAGAATAGAATAGAATAGAATAGAATAGAATAGAATAGAATAGAATAGAATAGAATAGAATAGAATAGAATAGAATAGAATAGAATAGAATAGAAATAGAGAATAGGAGTAGAACAGAACAGAACAGAACAGAACAAAACTTCTGGAGGCAAGTCGTTCCACTGATGAATTGTTCTAACTGTCAGGAAATTTCTCCTTAGTTCTAAATTGCTTCTCTCCTTGCTTAGTTCCCTCCATCGCTTCTTGTCCTGCCATCAGGTGCTTTGGAGAATAGCTTGACTCCCTCTACTTCGTGGCAGCCCCTCAGATATTTAAACAATGCTATTATTTCACCCCAGTCCTTCTTTTCATTAGACCTACCCAGTTCCTGCAACCGTTCCTCATATGTTTTAGCCTCCAGTCCCCCAATCCTCTTCGTTGCTCTTCTCTGCACTCTTTCGTGACTTTTGTTCTGGGCCAACAACTCCGAGCAGCAACGTGCTCTGCCTTTAATCCTCATCTTAAAACCCCTGGATTGTTGCATCACAATGCCAACTTCTACGTGGTGAGATTTTGTTTGCAACCTCCATAAGGATCAGCTATATCATCTTACTGATATTTTCCTTTTAGCACTCTGTAGGGAACTCCGCAAGAGTTCTTTTCAGTTGCAATGTGATTTTTTTTTTATTTTTTTTTTGCAAAATCCATTGAAAATTATGCTGGTTTGTCTGAAAGACGATTACTTTTGCCTGCAGCTTACGCAAGAGACAACATAATGATCTGTGACCGCATCCTTTCCATGCAGGCGGCCAGCATCACTCAGTAATGTGTGATCCTCAAGTTCAACATTCAGTAAAAACGGCAGGTGCCATCAAGCTGTGCATGTCCCCGGGAAAATGGAGAGGTTTGTGAATGAGGAGCTCAGACGGGAGAGGAAGAATGAAAAAGGAAATCAGGAACAGATAAAGCAGATACCAAGGCAAACTCGGGCCTTTGGGGCCCTTGAGACACCAAAGAAAATAAAATGAAACATTTCCAGAGAAAATGATATTTATTTATTTATTTATTGGTTCGATTTATATGCCGCCCTTCTCCGGAGACTCAGAGCGGCTTACAATGCGTTAAGCAATAGCCTTCATACTTTTGTATATACCTGCTTAGTAGGGCTTTCGGCCTCCCCCTAAGCGATGTTCTTTTTTTTATACAAACTCAGCTTATTACCCCCACAATCCGGGTCCTCATTTTACCTACCTGGGAAGGATAGAAGGCTGAGTCCACCTTGAGCCTGGTGGGATTTGAACTTGCAGTAATTGCAGGCAGTTGGCAGCTAAGTGCTACTTAACAGCACTTTAGTCTGCTGCACCACCAAGGCTCCTTGACCATGTATCGTGGTGGTGCAGTGGTTAGAGAGTGCAGCGAGTTGTAAAGATCTATCGATTTACTCAGTAGAACCCAAAATCAAAGTCTCCTTCTTTTTGCTTCAAGCACGAATTTCAGAAGTGAAATTCCAAGTGGAAACAAAAGTACTTAACTTTCTTTTCTTTAATCAAAGTAGTCAGTTTGGCCATTTCAGCCAAACTCCATCAACTTCTGGCAATCATTCGTCCATGGTAGGAATCGAAGTGTCCTTCCTGTCAACTCGAAAAGCATCCTTGGCCTGCTCTCGAGTTGCCATAGGCAAAGGGGGATGGGAAAGTGACGAAGTAACATGGCGGCCACAGACAGGAGCACATTCCAGGCATATATTTCTCAAGGCTGTCTCCCAAGGTTATCAACAGCAGCCAGAGGGGAGTGGTTTCTACAACCCACGAAGTTGCTCTGTTGGCAATTTAGGGCTATAAATTACGTAGAGTAAGAGCTGGCTTCATTTGGGTATGTGCCAACAAGGAGCTCCTAATACATAACTAGATTTCTTTTGAAGCTTGGCTCAAGGCTCATGATTTAATTAGGGCATCCGATGGAACCTTGACACTTTCATTTTATGCATACAATAGTCTTGCTGCTGTCATATTATTATGAAAAAGCAAAAAGTTGTGATTTGATGTTAATGCCTTATTTTACTGCGACAGACAGAGTCGGAAATGTTTCTTTTTCTTTTCTTTTCTTTTTTTCCTTACCCTTCCTTACTTCTCTTCCCCCTTTTCCTCCCTACTGCTTTTCTATTTAACTTTTGCATTTTGTATTTTACAATATTTTACAACTCAATAAAATGTTAAACTGAGTGTTAGTATTGCAGGCTGACTCTGCATACCACTGCCAGCAGTTCGATCCTGACCGGCTCAAGTTTGTCTCTGTCTTCCTGTCCTTCCAAGGTGAGTAAAATGAGGACCCAGATTGTTGGGGGGCGGGGGCAAAGAGGGCTATGAAGCACTGTGAAGTGGTTTATAAGTCTAAGTGCTAGTGCTATTGTCCTTCCTTCCTTCCTTCCTTCCTTCCTTCCTTCCTTCCTTCCTTCCTTCCTTCCTTCCTTCCTTCTTTCCTTCCTTCCTTCCTTCCTTCCTCCCTCCCTCCCTCCCTCCCTCCCTCCCTCCCTCTTTCCTTCCTTCCTTCCTTCCTTCCTTCCTTCCTTCCTTCCTTCCTTCCTTCCTTCCTTCCTTCCTTCCTTCCTTCCTTCCTTCCTTCCTTCTCTCCCTGGTGGTGCAGTGGTTAGAATGCAGTATTTCAGGCTAACTCTGTCCACTGCCAGCAGTTTGATCCTAACCGACTCAGCCTTCCCTCCTTCCAAGGTCAGTAAAATGAGGATCTAGGTAGTTGGGGGCAAAAGGCTGACTTTGTAAACCACCCAGAGAGTGCTGTAAAGGGCTATGAAGCAGTATATAAATCTAAACAGTATTGCTATTATTTCTCACACAACAAAGCTCTTTTTTCCTTCCTCTTTTTGGTACAATGATCTAAATTGCTTCCCATTTTCCACCGACTTCGGAGATGCGAGTTCTCAGCACAACAACGGGAAAACCAACGTTGCCAAATTATAGGATCCACTCACTTCTCAAGCATCTCTAACAGTAATAAAGTGGCCCCTTAGAGTTTTGAAACTGCTCAAAAGAAAGGTAAACCATAATTACAGGCAAGGAGTTGCATTTGTGTGTGGGAGGGGGGGGTGAGTTTGAATTGTAGCAGTGACACCTGGACTGGGACTAGCACACCGAAGGTGTATCTGTCACTGACAGCTCATGAGGCTACATTTAATGAAGAATCATCATCACATGAGTGGCTGCCTTCTACAAATGCTAAAAGAAAGAATCAAATATCAGCAGCAGGTTTGAAAATAAGGAGGAAGACATCACAAAATGGGTTTGCTTGAATGGCAGGGGGACAAAAATCTCACAGATGTTTACAGATGTTAACAGGGTGAAGGTTTGTGAAAAGTAAAACATTTGTCTGTCAAGGACCTTGGAGTACTCATTTCTAAAGATCGAAGTGCCCGAGCCCACTGTAACAACATTGCCCAAAAGGCCTTAAGAGTTGTTAATCTAATCTAATTTATTTTATTTATTTATTTATTTTTTATTTTTTTATTTTAATTTGATTTATATGCCGCCCTTCTCCAGAGACTCAGGGCGGCTTACAATGCATTAAGCAATAGCCTTCATACTTTTGTATATTTATACAAAGTCAGCTTATTGCCCCCACAAACTGGGTCCTCAATTTACCCACCTTAGAAAGGATGGAAGGCTGAGTCGACCTTGAGCCTGCCTGGGATTGAACTCAGAGAAATTACAGGCAGCTGGTGTTAATTGCTGCCTTTAGTAGGAGGCATTAGCCCTCTACGCTACACAGGCTCCTAATCTTGCATAGCTTCTTCTCTGGTAATGTTGTACTACTAACTAGAGCCTACAAAACATTTGCTAGACCAATTCTTGAATACAGCTCATCTGGCTGGAATCTGCTCTGCATATTGGACATAAATACAATCGAGAGAGTCCAGAGATATTTTACGAGAAGAGTCCTCCATTCCTCTAACCGCCATAAAATACCTTATGCCACCAGACTCCAAATTTTGGGCTTAGACAATTTAGAACTACGCTGATTTCAGTCTGACCTAACCATAGTACATAAAATTATCTGCCACAATGTCCTTCCTGTCAATGACTACTTCAGCTTCAACCACAACAATGCACGAGCAAATAATAGATACATACTCAAGGTAAACCGTTCCAAACTTGATTTCAGAAAATAGGACTTCAGCAACAGAGTGGTCAATGCCTGGAATGCACTACCTGACTCTGTAGTTTCTTCCCCAAACCCCCAAAACTTTAACCTTAGACTGTCTACTGTTGACCTCACCCCATTCCTAAGAGGTCTGTAAGGGACGTGCATAAGCGCACCAGTGTGCCTACCATCCCTGTCCTAATATTCCTTTTTACTTACTCTTTTCATGTGT
This sequence comes from Coluber constrictor foxii, assembly GCA_038048745.1. NCBI lineage: Eukaryota > Metazoa > Chordata > Lepidosauria > Squamata > Colubridae > Coluber > Coluber constrictor. The sequence continues at coordinate 74,054,755 of CM075965.1, read as the reverse complement.
TCAAATTATGTTTATACTTTTACCTGTTAGCTTGTATATGCTTGACAAATAAACTTATGATTATGATTGTTCCCAAGTTGGAAGAGATGTTGGCGCTACTATTCCAGCTGCTTAGTGTGTTGAATTCAACACAAAACATTAAGCAACGTTCCCCCCACCTCATTTCCTTAGCTGGAAGGGTAAAAATGTGATAATGTCACCGCATGCATAGGAGCTGGGATGAGAAATGCACAGCTCACAGATTGCACAGAGCCCTGATGCTAATTTCCAGGAGCCTACAAACTAATATTATGCTTATTCGGTGACTCAGTTATTCATTGAGTTTCCAGAGCCTGTAAATCTTCAAACTGGCCCTTTAGGAATAATTTCCTCTTCTGATTTGTGTGCACATTCATGCGTGAGAGGTACAGAGGGGGCACTGTTTAACCAGATCCAAGCGTTCTTGGGCATCCTAAGTATTTTTTTTATCCATCCCAAATAGTGTTTGGGATCCTAGCACAGAATGAGGCTGTTCAGAAGAAGCTGGGACTTTTGATCTGAACCACTCACTCAGAATAGAGCTGGAAGGGACCTTGGAGGTCTTCTAGTCCAACCCCCTGCTTAAGCAGGAGACCCTGTACCTTTTCACACAACTGACTGTCCATTCTCTTCTTCAAAACCTCCAGTGATGGAGCTCCCACAATTTCTGTTCCACTGGTCAGTTGTTCTCAGGCAATTTCTCCTTAATTGCTGGTTGCTTCTCTCCTTGATTGGTTTCTACCAAATGAAGGGCCTGGTGGCTCAGCAGACTAATGCATTGTCATTCTTCTGCTTGAGTAGGGGGTTGGACCCCCAAACTCTTGTTCTGTTATTCAGAATGCGATTTGCCCACATCCTCTCTCTACGTTGAAATATCCCTGCTGGATAAAGCAGTGCCTTGGTGGATCGGGGCCCTGGTTCATCTCATCCTGCAGTCAATCCTCACCGCTAGCCAACCAATTGCAGAAGGAAACCCACTAGTTCTCCAGCAGATTGCCAATTCTGACGTATACTGGGCAGGTGAACAAAAATTCACCATTGCAAGACAGTGATGGGGACCACATAATTAAAACCCAGTCCCTTGTGCAAGAGTGTCACGTGCAGGGCTGGGCTTCTGGGGTTCGGGAGAACCTCTAGCTAAGATTCTAAGTTCTGGGAACCCCCAAATCCCACTCCTGGCTGCCACCTTCCACACCCCTCCCACCTTCCACACCCCTCCCATCCCAGGAATCCCCATAAGGCCTGTTTTGGATGCAGGTAAGTGCAGGTGCGCATGGAGGCTCGGGAACAATGAAAAAATGGACCTATTAGAAGCTTGGGATGGCCTCCGGAGCCTGGGGAGGGCAAAAACATTGCCTCCCCCACTGTGGTGCAGGAGGCCAACTAGCCCACGCCCACTATGGCCACGTCCACCCAGCAACTGGGCAGAGAGCCCCTTGCTACAATTTTTGAAGGCCGCCCCTGGTCAAATGGGTGTAAAAATTGGGAAGAGTTTCAGTTCTGTGATCTGGCTGGCAGGTTGACATTTTTTTTAAAAAAATCCTGGGCCATGTACTCCCCAGTCACTTTTGTATGTCCAGTCTCAACTAGTGCAATGTACAATGACACAACAACAGGATGTCCCTTGGGTCTCTTGAGATCTGCATGGCACAAAAAAGATTCTGCATGTCCTACCATCTACGTGATTCCTTTCATTTATATCTTCCCCTAGAACTCCTCTCCTTTCCTCTCTTTTTCTTATCCATTAATAATCATTTGCAGCAACTAAAAGTTTCAAGGATTTTTTTCTTTCATCGTTAATCGCTCCAGCATATTTTCTTGCTCTGTTTTTACTCCAAGGTTGAATTTGCTCAGCTCCATCCTAATAAAATGGGAATACAACACCTTACATCTGGAATACGTGGATTTGATCCAAGACAATCCAGGAATTTGTCTCCTAAATTCCACTGGTTTTGATGACCACTTTCCTAAAATCATTCATTGTTTACTTCACATAAAAAAAAACCTGCGCAATTTCATAATGCATGACTGAATCTTTGTGTCAGGTTGACACTTCATAATGTAGCATTGTATATTTCCTAACTGATATTACACAGTACAGAACAGAATAGAATAACAGAGTTGGAAGGGACCTTGGAGGTCTTCTAGTCCAACCCCCTGCTTAGGCAGGAAACCCTACACCACTTCAGACAAATGGTTGTCCAATCTCTTCTTTAAAACTTCTAGTGTTGGAGCATTCACAACTTCTGGAGCAAGTTGTCCCACTGATGAATTGTTCTAACAGTCAGGAAATTTCTCCTTAGTTCTAAATTGCTTCTCTCCTTGCTTAGTTTCCACCCATTGCTTCTTGTCCTGTCATCAGATGCTTTGGAGAATAGCTTGATCCCCTCTTCTTTGGGGCAACCCCTCAAATATTGGAAGAATGCTATCCTGTCTCCCCTGGTCCTTCTCTTCATTAAACTAGACATACCCAGTTCCTGCAACCGTTCTTCCTATGTTTTAGCCTTCAGTCCCCTAATCCTCTTTGTAGCTCTTCTCTGCACTCTTTCCAGAGTCTCAGCATCTTTTTAATATTGTGGCGACCAAAACTGAATGCAGGATTCCAAGTGTGGCCTTCCCAAGGCCTTATAAAGTGGTATTAACCCTTCACATGATCTTGATTCTATCCCTCTGTTTATGCAGCCTAGGATTGTATTGGTTTTTCTGGCTGCTGCCTCACATGACTGGCTCATATTTAAGCGATTGTCCACTAGGACTTTAAAAAAAGGGAATTTCAAAGGTGTAGCCCATTTGATTTTGGTTGTTACAGTAAGTCTTTGCATTCCCTGCGGGTATAGATTTAACACCCTCATTTTGTGGAGGAAACCAGCTATGAATTCATTGCGTTGCTGTTTTGAACACAAAGATTCTTTCTGAGAAGAGTAGAAATAGAAGGCATTTTTTCTGTCCAGTTCTTCTTTCATTCATCTGTCTGCAATTAAAACAGTAAAAAAAAAATCATTTCCTAAGGTCTGGTTTAAAAGTGATGATTTTCCAAAGAGGCTTGTCATTTTTTCTTCTATGGCATCGATGCCCACATAAATCAAATATAGGTACATTTTTACTGAGAACCATGGCAGATCTCTTTTAGTATTCATAGGTCTTGTAGCATAATACAATTCATTTAAGAATGTGACACATCTATGTAATTTGTAGGTCTTGTCTGTCTAACCTTCAGACAACTTGATGGGAAAAAATAATAATAATTCATGCTTAACAGAGAATTTTATTCCCCCCCTCCCCCCATTTATACCGTTCTCTTTAATGTGCTTGAGCTGTAGGAACCAAAATGGAAAAGCAACACAAAAAGTCTCAGGGAAAATACTCCTTATTGTTCAGGTTCTCGTTGCGAAATAGAGAGACAGATGCTATCCTTGAAAAAGTACGAATGTACTCTATACGATGCCTTCACTAAATCTTTGCACAAATCCATCTCGTGAAGATGAGAAACATTAGAGATTTTTTGAAAAAGATTAAAAGCTGGAGAGGGCTTAGATGTGCCATCGACCTACTGTGCGTTCAGCCTATTTAGTATAATGAATCAAGTCCAAAATGTATTAAGGAGTAGAAGGTCGGAATTCAACAGTTTCACTGATTGCTGTCTGTTGTTGGATGGATGGGTCTATATAATCGTATATGGAGAGAAAATTCTTATTAGTTTATTAAGGTCTGCCTCTAGAGCAGGAGTCACCAATCTTTTGGACCTCAGGGACCACTAAATTCATAATTTTAAATCCTGCGAACCACTAATATGATCTGCCTAATGATCGGCTGGGTGGGCGTGGCTAGGTAGTCAGGTGAGTGGGTGGGCGTGGCCAACTCGATGTCACTCACGTCGAGGGGCACCTTGTCAGCCTCTACTCATCCCTCCCCTCCCAGCCACTCTTTGCCTGCCCGCCTGGGCTCCTTAGGGCCCCAATAGGAAGCAGTTGTTGGAGCTAAGCAGTCACCATGAGAAAAGGTTGGCAAAACAGCTGCTCAGTTATAATTGGATCTGACTGAGGAGGAAGCTCAGCATAAGCACCGCACTGAGGACTAGGAGCATAAGCTTTCCAAGCGAAGGGAAAACCTGCAGGAGTGCAAGGCCAGGTACCGGCGCTTGGAGGCTGAGTGGGCTGAGATGGTCAGCCAGTTCCAGGCCATGATGCAGTCCCACTGGAACAAGGCCCTCCGGCTCTTCACCACCAGTGGCACTTCCCTCCAGCCTTCGCCTAAAGCCCCACACTAGGAGGCTGAAGCAGACCCCAAGTCGGAATTTCTGCCCCCCTCCGACCCACACAAAAGAACCTAAAGGGGGAGACTCTCTGCATCAACACAAACATTCATTGCACGTATCCAGCCCAGGGGCCGTAGTTTGAGGACCCCTGATTTAGTGCAATGTAAAAAAATGCAAATAATTTTTCTGCGGACCATCAAAATTTTCTCACGGACCCCCAGTTGGTGACCGCTGCTCTAGAGTATCAGAAGCCTATTGGCCAGGCCTTGTATCAGAGAGGGGGTTTCATTATGATACTGCTGAGAATTTTCTCTGTCTGTTGCTACAGATGTATGGAGTAATGTTTGGTCATCTGTAGCTCAACGCCTTTATGAAATCACAAAGAACGAACAACGGATGCAAGAATTGGGTTATGGCCAGTCTAGAGAAAAGAAGGAATAGTGGGGACATGATAGCAGTATTCTAGTATTCAGATGCTTGGGAACCGACTCCTATTTATGACGGTTGCAGTGTCCTCGGGGGGGGGGGAGGGGTGTCACATGATAACCTTCGGTGACTTTCAGACAAACAAAGTCCAAGGGGTAGCCAGATTCACCCAACAACTATTTTACTAACTGTAACAACTTCATTTTAGTTCACACTTAATCACTGTGTCTGATGTCAGGGTTCCAAGTAATGCACCCATAGAAAGTAGAACTCCAAGGCAGGCAAATTCCTAAAAAAAACAACTGTTAGGAAATGAGTATTACCTACCTTGTTGGGTTGGCAATATATAAACCAATATAGCTTTAAGACTGCTGTATTGTATCATACTGTGTCCTGATTGGTTAGCTCTGTAGCCAATCTCCTTAAGAGGGAGCTAGAAACATGGTTTGTCTCTCTTTGCTGTTCTTGCTCTCTGGTATCTCTGTATGCTACTGTTTGCAAATCCAGAAGAACTGTTTATTGTGAATGACTACGACAACTGGTAAGAAGACTTTGTTATTGGATTATCTCTAGACTGTCATTTTGCTATCTCCTGCTTTAAAAGTGTAAGCCCTGGACTCTTTATTGGACTGTGCTTTACTATATCCTGAAAGTAAACACAACTCAGTGTATCTGTGTGTTGACTGTGTTTATTCGTACCTACTTTCAATCGCTTTCATGTGCACACCCTTACTATTCAAGGGTTACTCTGAGAATTCCTTAACAACAACAACACAGTTTTGTTGGATACATCATATTGGCACAACTGGTGAAAGCCGACTCTAAAAGTTCCCGCAGCTTTCACCTAATTAAAAGTAAAAGCTTCCCCTTTCTCCCCAGGTCACCGGTCACGCTGTCCAATCCAGGAGCTGGCTGGTTGCTTGGTTACTTGACTCCTCCTCTGGCCAGCCACCTCTGAGAATGGCCTTGGTTCCTTATTGTTTTGGCTACAAAAACCCATCTAGCTATTTCCCCCCTCTCCCTCTGTTGTGTGGCAGCCCTGAAGGCTACAAGAATGGCCTCAGCCAGATTCACTTCAGGGTTGACACACTGTGGGAAAAAAGAAAAGAAATTGTAAAATGGGACAAAACTCACTTAACAACAGAAATGTTGAGCTCTATGGCGGTCGTAAGTCAAGGCGAAGAATGGTCAAAGATGACTTAAAGACTTTAAAACACCACTTTCTTTTCTTTCTTTAGGTAGATGACATGACTAGAAGTTAGGTAGGATAGAAAGAAAATGTCTTTTAATAAAGGGTGATATGACTGAAAGTCAGAATAAGAGATAGAAATAAGAGAAGGGGGTATATTAATAAAATAAAAGCAATAACAAGAGAAAACATTGGATAATTGAATAAAGATAGGTAAAGGTAAAGGTTCCCCTCGCACATGTGTGCTAGTCGTTCCCAACTCTAGGGGGCGGTGCTCATCTCTGTTTCAAAGCCGAAGAGCCAGCGCTGTCCGAAGATGTCTCCATGGTCCTGTGGCCGGCATGACTCAAGGCCAAAGGCCCATGGAACGCTGTTCCCTTCCCACCAAAGGTGGTCCCTATTTTTCTACTTGCATTTGTTACCTGCTTTCGAACTGCTAGGTTGGCAGAAGCTGGGACAAGTCACGGGAGCTCACCCCGTTACATGGCGCTAGGGTTTCGAACCGCTGAATTGCCGACCTTTTGATCGACAAGCTCAGCTTCTTAACCACTGAGCCACTGCATCCCTACTGAATAATGCTAGACTACAAATTAATATAAATGTGCACTATTATCAGAAATATATAAGTTAATTGAATGCAATAAAAAGTTTAATTCTACTAGTTTTAGTTGTATTAGAATGTATGACACCCAGGTACTCCACTGTTCACGCATTGATATATTTGTAAAAAATTTTTTTTAAAAAAAGACTTTAAACAGCACTTGGGAGGATACTGAAATACTAACCCCAAACCCCAAGAAAAACCAGGAGGCCTCATATTTGCTAGAATAGACTAAGGAAAGCCACATCACATCTTAGAAGAAAAGTTTTAGAGTGAGGGACTTCGAGACCCGAATTTCTTTTTTCTACGAATTAAGGACCGACGTCTTCTAGCTCATTTCTTGTTTGGGACTTGGTCCAAACTCAGCTACAGCATTGTGGTGAAATAGGCCTGTGTATCTGTGGGAGCCTGGTGCCTTCTTTGAAATGGTTGCGCGCCGTGGTTGCGATTGCCACTTTTGTTCCTCGGCCCAGCTTGTGCTTTCTCTCCCCCTCTTTGGAAGTAATGAATTTTATGCCCACGTGTCTTGGTTCTTTTGTCTATTTTTAATTCAAATATGTAAAAGCTTTTTAAATACACTATCCCAGGTGTCAGTTGCTGCCTCTGGTCCCTTTTCTATCCTTCCATTGTTCTCCTAATTGTTACTTCAAAACAATTAGCTGGGCATTCATATGCAAATGAATGCAAATGACGAGGGGGGATTCGGTAGTGGAGAGTACCACCACTCCTTTCATTTCCACTTCAAGGACTGCTGGTAGAAATAAGAAAATCGTTTGGCAATGTTTTTCGCTTGGTTATCCCACACTCGAATTCTGAAGAGCTGATTCTGGAAGGAACTTACCTTCCTCTTCCTGCAACCGGCTATAATTTTTCTTTTTTGGAGAATCTGTGCAACTTTTTTCTTTGCCCGTTTGTCCCAGTGGTAGGGACTAATCAAATAATATGCCAATATTCATCAGAAAGACTCTTACGAAGCCCCAACCTCCCAATTGCTGAAGCAAAATATCCATTCCTTATCCGGAGATCACCTTGTCTCCTTGCAACTGGGGACCCCCAACTGAAAACACATAAAATAAAAGTAATAAGATGGTGGAATCACCCTGAATGAAATTTGAGGGAGATTTTGCTCACTTGCCGACATAAATTGGATCATTTTGAGAGGAGCTGCAATGCAACCTATTGTGTCAGGCTGAATGACTACTTTAGACGGTGTAGGGTATAATGAAAAGGTAAAGATTAACAGGGCATTTAAAAGATATTCTTCCTGTAAACAATGAAGCCTTAAAAAAATGTCTGACCAAGAATGCAATCATAGTTTGTGGAAAGAGAGGAACCATTCTGGCTATCTGAACCCAACCTTTTGACCTCATTGAATAGAATAGAATTTTTATTGGCCAAGTGTGATTGGACACACAAGGAATTTGTCTTTGGTGCATACGCTCTCAGTGTACATAAAATGGTGGCACAGCAGACTAAAGCACTATTATTAACAGTTATTAACATCAGCTGCCTGCAGTTATTGCAAGTTCAAATCTCACCAGGCTCTAGGTTGACTCAGCCTTCCATCCTTTCTAAGGTAGGTAAAATGAGGACCCAGATTGTGGGGGCAATAAACTGATTTTGTATATACAAACGTATGAAGGCTATTGCTTAACGCATTGTAAGCCGCCTTGAGTCTCCAGAGAAGGGCGGCATATAAATCAAATTTGAAAAAATTAAAATAAAATAAAAGATACATTCATCAAGAATCGTAAGGTACAACACTTAATGATAGTCATAGGGAACAAATAAGCAATCAGGAAACAATATCAACATAAATCGTAAAGATACAAGCAATAAAGTTACTCCTACAGTCATAAGTGGGAGGAGATGGGTGGTGGGAACGATGAAAAGATTAATAGTAGTGCAGACTTAGTAAATAGTTTGATAGCATTGAGGGAATTATTTGTTCAGCAGAGTGATGGCATGTGATAGTTCATATTACAGTGATTATTGTGCTGTTATCTATAGCATTAGACACAGGTTCTATATTCATAATTTTAATGGTTCTAGCAACCTTCCATCCCAGCTATGACCTCAAGGAATAGCAAGGAAAAATGGGTGTTGCTTCTCGACATTTCTGCTGTTTTGCTCACTACTTTGTGAAGTTTTGCAGGGGAGATAGTGTTCATTCTCAAGACATTATAGAACATTGCTTTATGATGCCTTGGTGAGACCACAACTGGTATACTGAATCCAGTTTTGGTCACCGCGATGTAAAAAAGATGCTGAAACTCTAGAAGGAGTGCAGAGAACAGCAACCAAGATTATTAGGGGAACAAGGATAAAACATATGATGAATGGTTGCAGGAACTGGGCCTGGCTAATCTAGAGAAGAGAAGGACCAGGGGAGACAGGATAGCAGTCTTCCAATATCTGAGGGGATGCCAGAGAGAGGAAGGGGGTCAAGCTATTTTCCAAGGAACCCGAAGGCCAGACAAGGAACAATGGCTGGAAACTGAACAAGGAGAGATTCAACCTGGAAATAAGGAGGAATTTTCTGACAGTGAGAACCATCAACCCATGGAACAGAAGTTGCCTTCAGAAGTTGTGGGAGCTTCATCCCTGAAGGCTTTCAAGAAGAGACTGGACTGCCCTCTGTCAGAAGTGGTGTAGGGTCACATCCTTGGGTGGGGGGGTTGGACTAGATGACCTCCAAAGTCCCCTCCACCTCTGTTATTCTGTAGATATGGTGGCCTTATTTTGAAATAATTCTCCTCCTCCTCCTCTCCACAAACTCCCCTTCCTTCTAGCATGAAACATCTGCCAGAAAACCAACCAAGATCAGAGAACAATGATCCCACAGTCGTTCCTCCTCCTCCTCCTCCTCCTCCTCCTCCTCCTCCTCCTCCTCCTCCTCCTCCTCCTCCTCCTCCTCCTCCTCCATTTCCCAAAACAAGGAGCAGAAATCAATATTGCTGCCAGATAAGTATAGGCAGTTTTCCAGTGCCTGGGAAAAATTGTGCTGAGAGAAAGAGAGCCCTTAAGGCACAGAGTAGATAAGTTATTTCCCTGTATGGTTTCTTTTAATTCTGGTACTGATTTCTTTTTCCCCTCTCCAACCTGCTCTTTTCTGCCACATAACCTTCAGCAGTGAAAGAAGAAGAAGAAGAAGAAGAAGAAGAAGAAGGAGGAGGAGGAGGAGGAGGAGGAGGAGGAGGAGGAGGAGGAGGAGGAGGAGGAGGAGGAGGAGGAGGAGGAGGAGGAGGAGGAGGAGGAGAAGAAGAAGAAGAAGAAGAAGAAGAAGAAGAAGAAGAAGAAGAAGAAGAAGAAGAAGAAGAAGAAGAAGAAGAAGAAGAAGAAGAAGAAGAAGAAGAAGAAGAAGAAGAAGAAGAAGAAAAAAATAATTAGGGAAAAGGCAGGATGAATATGGCAATCTTGTGGATGAAGAATTTGGCCAATTTTCCATCATAACCCAGGACATCTCAAGCAAGCAGTCCTTGTACTTTTTAGGACAGAAAATGCCTCCGGGAAAAACAAGATATTTCAGCAATCAACAAGACATGCCCTCCACTGACAATGTTGGTCAGAATAGACAGTGAGAAGAAACAGTATTAATACTCGAGAACAATGTGACATATCATCCATTCAGGGGGAAAAAAAGATGGGGGAAAGACGTTAGTTCAACTTGATGTAGAGAAAGTTGGAGACTGTTATGGTTTTTTTTTTGTCTATCCAAGAGGTTATTACCTCCATTAATAAGATTTTAAAAAATGGCAACTCTAATTACTTTACATTTAAAACCAATCCTCACTCCCTTAATTGTCTCATCATTAGAGTTGGGGAAACAAATCAATTATTCTAGAGTTGGTGCTGCAGAGTGAAGGATGGAGAAGTCACCTTGGTTTCCTCCAAATTCAGATCTAAGCCTTTCATGTATGGCTACCTAGGTTCTTTAGAAATCCAGAATAAGAACAAGGGAAGAGATGAAGAAAGAAAGAAAGAAAGAAAGAAAGAAAGAAAGAAAGAAAGAAAGAAAGAAAGAAAGAAAGAAAGAGAGAGAGAGAGAGAGAGAAGAAAGAAAAAGAGAGAAGAAAGAAAGAGAGAGAAAAATAGCAACAGAGAGAGAGATAGAGGAAGGAAGGAAGGAAGGAAGGAAGGAAGGAAGGAAGGAAGGAAGGAAGGAAGGAAGGAAGGAAGGAAGGAAGGAAGGAAGGAATATAGAGAAGAAAGGAAGAGATAGACAAGAGAGAAAGATAGCAATAGAGAGAGATAGAGAAAGGAAGGAAGAAAGAAATATAGAGAAGAAAGAGATAGAGAAGAAAGAAAGAGGGAGAAATATAGCAATAGAGAGATAGAGAAAGGAAGGAAGGAAGGAAGGAAGGAATATAGAAAAGAAAGAAAGAGAGAGAAGAAAGAGAGAGAAAGATAGCAATAGAGAGAGATAGAGAAAGGAAGGAAGGAAGGAAGGAAGGAAAGAAGGAAGGAAGGAAGGAAGGAAGGAAGGAAGGAAGGAAGGAAGGAAGGAAGGAAGGAAGGAAGGAAGGAAGGAAAGAAAGAAGGAAGTCAGAGGTGAAAGCACACAGAGAATAAGTGTAATAGGAAATTTATCTTTTAAAAAATTAAATTCAATGCACATGAGTATTTCCTTCTCCAAAAATTGGGTGGGGGGGCTGGAGGAAAAGAGGAAAATCTAGATAAACTTGGTCAGGTTAAATCCAGATGTTTCAGTTCTTAAATTGTTTTTAATTTGCACAGGTGTGTATTAGGATTATATGCATCCTGGTAGGAGCTTCCTTTTCAAATCTGAATGAAAATCCAAGGGAAAATATAAGACAAAGTGCTTAATCTTCATTCACAAAATGTCTATAGTAGCAATGCAGTGATGAATTTAGGTTATGGGAGAAAACCAGATCTTAGAACATAAAACATAGAATAATAGAGTTGGAAGAGAGATCATCTTGCCCAAACCCCTGCTCAAGTGGAGACCGTACACCATTTCTGACCGATGGCAGTCCAGCCTCTTCTTGAAAGCCTCCATTGATGAAGCTCCCACAACTTCTGAAGGCAACTTCTGTTCCATGGGTTGATTGTTCTCACTGTCAGGAAATTTCTCCTTATTTCTAAGTTGAATCTCTCCTTGATCTGTTTCCATCCATTGTTCCTTGTCTGGCCTTCTGGTGAAGACCTCTACTTCTAAATATTTGCAGAGCTCCACAAACAGATGTTCTCAAAGAAGTATTTGCATCTTTGTAACACCTCTGTGGCGTGAGGTACACAAGCTTCCGGTTTTCCTTCTGTGTGCAATACAAGGTGCTAATTATCCCGTTTTTGGCACAAGCCAGGATATCTGCAGGTCCAGCTTTCCCTAAGGACATCTAGCCATCTTTTCGAGTCAGATGGTTTGGGATGTCCCTAGTCCCTTTCCTTAAACGTTGGCATCAGATGGGAACCAGGATGAGTTTTCTTCATGTCTTCTGACTGCCCATTGGTGTTCATGGATGCATCCTGCCAGTTTTCTGCCTGTTGGCGTGACTTGGTGAACGTGGCCTGGTGAGCATGGCAGGGGAAAGATACTGCAAAATCTCCATTTCCACCTCACTCCTGGGGGAAGGATATTGTAAAATCTCCATTCCCACCCCACTCTGGGGCCAGCCAGAGGTGGCATTTGCCAGTTCTCCAAACTACTCAAAATTTCCACTACCGGTTCTCCAGAACCTGCCAGAACCTGCTGATTTTAAAGGCTGGTTTTAAATAATGGATTTATTTTTTTGCTTGCCTCCCCACTTCCCTTCTAACCTCTGATGAAAAACGGTGAACAAATATTGTTACTGTTCTCTTATTATACTTAATTGCAAACTTCTGCATCGCTCTTAGAAAGCAGGAATGAGTTATAGTTTCTGTTGCTTTGCTACTTCTAGTGGCCATTAGGATTTTTGCAGACTAGATATGGTCACATAATCTTTAATTCCTTTCCCAGAATATGAAATACTTTTTTTCCTTCAGGGCTGTAACTTCTTTCCAAAAGAGGAGGGGAAAAAATGTAGGTGTGCATAATACGAGTTGTGAAAATAATGTTTGGAGAAGACGAGAAAGAAAATCCAAATGTGGAAGCTTCAAGGCAGAATCCTTCCCCGTGATATTTAATGAACTTTTCCCCAAAGTTTTCCAGTATTGCCAGACTCCATGTTGTCGTCCACCTGGCCACTATTGTGTGTCCGACACTATCTGTTGTGATGGTCTGCCTCGCAACGCCATTTCAACGAGCCATAATCTTGCAAGAAAACGATAACCTTGAATCAATTTTCCAGAACTTTGTTGAAAGGTAATATATAAATAAATGCCAGGAGAGGATCTTTAATTGTAATAGTTCTATTTTTATCTTCTTTAAAACCTGGAGAAATAAATGGATGTATTTGTCTTCATTACAACACAAAACACCTGTGAAAGGTTGGAAGGTATTGGACAATCAAATGTATCACGCTGGCAGCCGGTGTCCTTACCACAGCCTTGTCATAGCTCACCAGCCCATCTATTTTATCTTCATATCTGGCTGAAATAGGGCAGATTTCTGGGGTTTAAAAGGGAAACGAAGAGACATCCATCTTCCAAGATTATGAATAGGTGTCCCGTAGACTGTATCTGAGCAAAGGTTAACGCTGTCCCGCTGATCTCGCAAGGAAAATATATGGGTGCTTGAGAGCGGAACCTAAGCAGGATTTCCTGGAGAAGATTGGAAACCATGAAGAGTGGTTATGGATCTCTGGGGCAGCGATATTTCTCTGGAGGCCGTTTGATCACATCTGGTGTGGATATATCGCACTTCAGCTCCTTTCTTCGTCTTTGGATTTGCGCTGGTGAAATCCAATTTTTTTTTTTTACTACCGGTTCTGTGGACGGGGCTTGGTGGGCGGGGCAGGGGAAGGTTACTGCAAAATCCTCATTCCCTCCCCACTCCTGGGGGAAAGTTACTGCAAAATCCCCATTCCTTCCCCACTCCTGGGGGAAGGATACTGCAAAATCCCCATTCCCACCCACTCCTGGGGGAAGGATACTGCAAAATCTCCATTCCTTCCCCAAGTAACTTACTTGTATCCCCACTTGGGGATTCCTGGGAGGGGCTGGGTGTGGTGGGCGGGGCCAGCCAGGAGGACTGGGGGTTCTCTGAGCTCCACAGAATCTTAGCTAGAAGTTTTCCCGAATCCGTGCCAACCCTCAGCAGCTCACCCCTGATCTACCGTTGACATCTAAAGGTGTGGTAAAATAACAGAGGGGTTTTCGGGCCCCTCTTTTTCTTCTGTTTGTCCTTTGCACTCACTCAGATACATACAATGGGGATGTAATTATTTGCTCATCTGAGCAAAAATGATGTGAGCCAAAAAAAATCCCCAACCCTACCAGAGGTAGAGTTTTAAAAGGAGGATGACCTTATGCGTTGTTGAAAATTTCTAGCATTTATATCCTTAAGGGGTTTTTTTAAATTTAAAAAAAATGATGAAAATATGGAGATTTGATGAGGGGATGCAGAGGGGCTGCAACACATATAAAATCCAGGTTGAATTTCAACTGCACTGGACATGGCCATCAGCATCCTCTTTTCTGACCAATCGTTCCTCCATATCTTCATCTAGATAAGACTTATTTAAGCTGAACTTCTAGAATAAAATAACAAAGTTGGAAGGGACCTTGCAGGTCATCTAATCCAACCCTCTGCTGAAGCACGAGACCCTCACATCTCTTCTTTTAAGAAGAGGTGATCAACTTTTTTTCTTCTTTTACAAACGTGGTGAGGTGCCAGCTGGACATGTTCACTGAATGCAGTAAAAAGAACGGAACGAACCATTCTGCCTTTCACTCTTCGCTTCCTATGGCTCCATGCCCAGGAGAAGGAAGCTGGGAAAGCCTCCCACTGCCAAGGGCATGGAACACGATTCCCTGAAGGCCACTAATGAACCTGGGATGGCATTTGAGGAGTTCGCTTCCTCTAATAATTGTCCCCCCCCCCATCAATGGCTGTCAATCAGGGTACATTGATGAGACGTTAGCATTCGCTTTCGCTAGTTTGCAGATCCAGATGACTTGTTCCAACTGGGGGGAACCATGAATCTGTCACCAGCCTAAGAAGGTAGCTTAGAAGAAAAAGTCTCTCTCCTTCCTTCCTCCCTCCCTTCTGTCTCTCATTCTTTCCTTCCTTCCCTCCCTCCCTCCTCCCTCCCTCCTCCCCCTCTCTCCCTTCTGTCTCTCCCTCCTTCCTTCCCTCATTCCCTCTCTTCCTCCCTTCCTTCTGTCTCTCCTTCCTTCTTTCCTCCCTCCTTCCTTTCTTCCTCCTTCCCTCCCTCCCTCCTTCCTTCCTCCTTCCCCTCCCTCCCTCCCTTCTGTTTCTCCTTCCTTCCTCTCTCCCTCTTTCCTTTCTTCCTCCCTCCTTCTGTCTCTCCCTCCTTCCCTCTTTTCCTCCCTCCGTTCTGTCTCTTTCCTTTCTTCCTCCCTCCCTCCTTCCCTCCTTCCTTCCTCCTTCCCCTCCCTCCTTCCCTTCTTTCTGTCTCTCCTTCCTTCCTCCCTCCTTCCTTTCTTCCTCCTTCCCTTCCCTCCCTCCCTCCTTCTTTCCCTCCTTTCTTCCTTCCTTCCCTCCCTCCCTCCTTCCTTCCTCCTCCCCCTCCCTCCCTTCTGTCTCTCCTTCCTTCCTCCCTTCTTCCTCCCTTCCTTCCTTCCTCCTTCCCTTCCCTCTCCTTCCTTCCCTTCTGTCTCTCCTTCCTCCCTCCCTCCCTCCTTTCTTCCTCCCTCCCTCCCTTCTTTCTCTCCTTCCTTCCTTCCTCCTTCCCCTCCCTCCCTTCCTCCCTCCCTCCCTTCCTTCCTCAGAAGCCAAAACCTCTGGTACCAGTGACTGATCCAGATTGGATCAACGAACTGTATTCATTGTTTAAGAGAAATAGGGACAGAGAAAGGAAGAAAAAGTTGTCTCCCTCCCTCCACCATAAAAATAATCTCCCAAACCAAAACAATTTGCCTTATTTGTACATCTTCATTCTTAAACCCTGCCTCTATTTAGGACCTGAAAATGAAAGATGTTTGAAACAGGCCAAATCAAGCCAGGTTGTGGAATCACCATAACGTGAGTGATTTAAGGGCCTTCTGAGTTGTCCACAGAGAAAAACTGGGGCTAGGTTGAAGAAGGATCAGAAGAGAAGTTGTTACTTCAGAACAGATCTCTCAGCATTCAGGCGTGGGGAAAAGGCAGCAATGCCACATTCAACAAATTGTGGAAAACTGGATTCAAGAGCATTCCAAGAGAAGGTTCATATGTCCATAACTCCTGGTCCTCCATGATGAAGATATTAGTCTTCTACATATTGGTGGATAGGAGACCTCAACCACTCTTTCTCTAAGGGACTTTTACAAAGAAGAGTGGGGTCAACCTATTCTTCAAAGCACCTGAGGGTAGGACAAGAAGCAATGGATGGGAACTCATCAAGGAGAGAAGCAACCTAGAACTAAGGAGAAACTTCCTGACAGTGAGGACAATCAACCAATGGAACGGCTTCCCTCCAGAAGTTGTGAATGCTCCAATGCTGGAGGTTTTTAAGAAGAGATTGGACAGCCATCTATCTGAAATGATATAGGGACCCCTGCTTGGGCAGAGGGTTGGACTGGAAGATCTCCAAGGCCCCTTGCAACTCTGTTCTTCTGTAATTCCCAACAATGTAGACAATAGTCAACAATGACAACATGCACAGCGTATCTGCCTCTGTCCCCACCTCTGCTTCAACTGAGCCACATCATACCTTCCGTGCCTTCGTAATACAATGGATCAAAGAGATAAGACACCAAGTTTGTTCATGGAAGCATGAAGGCCATCTGCATTCTTGGAAAGACTTTGGATAACCAAGTATAATTAGTTCTGAATGATTGGGTTGTTATCAGTCAGTCTGCTCATGTCTCTACTTTCACAGGCAGTCTGAACAAATGGTCCTGGAATATCCAGATTCCTAGAATATCTTGGAAAGTCGACATTCCTGGAATGATGGTGATAGCAGAATAAAATTAGTTTCGATTTGAGGTTGTTATCAGTCAACATAATTTCATGCCTTGTGGGCTAACATCCTCTCCCTACTTTCCCAGGCCGTCTAAACAAATGTTTCCTCCTCCTCATTATTTTAGCAAAGAAGCAAAATAGTGTTGATTGAATCAAATAGGGTAAACAGAAGGATATCACTTAAAATGTCCAAAAGAATGTTGGGCTATTTTCATCCTACAATGATGTTGACATATTTGCTGACAATGAGCTCGCTGGTATTTTGTTCACACAGCTGGCTGCTGGATTGTGATTCAAATTTGAATTATAGATATGTGGAGGCTTCATTGTCCCGGTGATGGTGCATCTGTTACAGGGCTTGGGGTGCATCAGATGACTGGTGAATAATGGGAAATGTAGTCCAACACATCTGGAGGACACCGGATGGTAAATACTGTTATATCATTTTGGATTATAGATGAGAATTCACATGATCGAATGTTCTTCCACCTAGAAAAAAATCCATTCTGCATAAAAAGCAGTGTGGGGGAAAAACGAGGCAGATTTTACGCAATATATTTCCCGGTTTAAAACTGTGACTTCATTTATTGTTACTTCATCTATTCCAACAGAAAATGGAAATAGGCACCAGGGATGAAGATTTGGAACCACGCATTAAGCTCCACTTAAGATGATTTATGGAATCATCAGACTCTAGTCAATTAATGGCCAGCACTAAACTGGCGCTAGATAAGAATCAATGGAGTTTAAGAGGGGTTGGGTTTAGACCATTTCTGGGAACATAATGATTCCAGGCTGATTACTTGCTTGACGCTCTCCTCTATCTTTATACAATCAGAGGCATAAAATTCAAATGCATAAAAACATAGAAGTGTTGAAAATACAACTCAAAACATTGTCATGGTGGCACAGTGGTTAAAGTGCAGTATTGCAGGCTAATTCTACCCATTGCCAGGAGTTTGATCCTGACCGGCTGAAGGTTGACTCCGTCTTCCATCCTTCTGAGGTTGGTAAAATGAGGACCCAGATGGTTGAGGGCAAGAGGTTGACTCTGTAAACCACTTAGAAAGGGCTGTAAAAGTACTGTGAAATGATATATAAGTCTAAGTGCTATTGCTAGTCCTTCCTTCCTTCCTTCCTTCCTTCCTTCCTTCCTTCCTTCCTTCCTTCCTTCCTTCCTTCCTTCCTTCCTTCCTTCCTTCGTTTCATGGTGGCACAGTTGTTAGAATGCAGCATTGAAGACTAACTCTGCCCACTGCCAGCAGTTCAATCCTGACTAGCTTAAGAATGACTCAGCCTTCCATCTTTCTGCAATCGGTAAATGAGGACCCTGATTCTTGGGGGCAACAGCCTCCTCGCTGTTGGAATCAGCTACAAGCTGCACAGGCCACGTACGGGTCACAACAAAGCCAGGCTCACTTAACAACCATGTGACTCACTTAACAACTTCACTCATAGCAATATTGATGGGGAAGCCAGATTCTCTTAACAACGGTGTTACTGACTTAACGACTGCAGTGATCCACTTAACAACGGTGGCAAGAGAGCTCGTAAAGTGGGGACCAAACTCACTTAAGAACTGTCTTGTTTAGCAACAGAAATTTTGGGGGTCAATTGTGATCGTAAGTTGAGGACATAATAGATCTGTCCAAAGGTGAATTTGCAAGTAATTAAAATAATGTAAAGGAATCTCCTATAAGAAATGATTGTAACTCCACGTCTTCCTTCTGTTTATTTTTTTCTTTGTTTTAATGGCATGGATATATTGCCATAATCTAAAGACAGTGGCCAGTGTGCAAAGTATTAAAAAAAAAACCTTTAAAATTCTAAACAATCATCGTAAAGATGCTGAAATTAAATGGCTGTTCAGAAGATACCCTAAGGAGCGAAGGCTGGCTGAAAGAGTTTGGTTTTCAGTGCCATACAATACGTCAAGATTGATGAGGCCAGAAGTAGCTCAAGGGCTGGTGTGTTTCATAATTATTTCATTTTAATATGCTAAAGTCATCCACAAGAGAAAAGTACGAATGCACGCCCCATTAGAGGATCGATGCAGCCGCAGCATTGATAAGTACAGAAAGAAAACAGAGGAAAGGCACAACAAAATGGCAGAAAACCTGGTTATTTATAATGTTATGTTACAAGCAGGAACAACTTCAAGAGATTGGACCATGAGCAAAACTCTTCTTTGTCCCCTTGGATTAAAAAAAAAAAAAAGATTAATTCAAACGTTAACCAACTGCAAACCAACTGTCCGTTGCTGCAAATTTCTCCTCTCTGGTTTGTATGTTCATTGCATGAGCCAAACGCCACCCCTGGCCAGCCCTCTCTCTCTGATAGCTTGATAGATTTCAAATCCTGGGAATGTAAGTCCCAAAGAACATCTTTAACATATGATATGATATGATATGATATGATATGATATGATATGATATGATATGATATGATATGATATGATATGATATGTATGTATGTATGTATGTATGTATGTCTCTCTCTTTCTTATGTATAAATTTGCTGATGCTTTATTTAAACATATACAATCATTCATTACATGACATTTGCAGATGCCATAAGCTAAATAAAAAAATCAATATCTATCTATCTATCTATCTATCATCTATCTATCTATCTATCTATCTATCTATCTATCTATCTATCTATCTATCTATCATCTCTCTCACACACACACATCCATTCATCATCTATCTATCATCCATCTACAGTATCTATCTATCTATCTATCTATCTATCTATCTATCTATCTATCTATCTATCTATCTATCTATCTATCTATCTATCTATCTATCTATCTATCTATTCTCTCTCACACACACATCCATTCATCATCTATCTATCATCCATCTACAGTATCTATCTATCTATCTATCTATCTATCTATCTATCTATCTATCTATCTATCTATCTATCTATCTATCTATCTATCTATCTATTATCTCTCTCACACACACACCCATCCATCCATCTATCTATCTATCTATCTATCTATCTATCTATCTATCTATCTATCTATCTATCTATCTATCTATCTATCTATCTATCTATCTATTCTCTCTCACACACACATCCATTCATCATCTATCTATCATCCATCTACAGTATCTATCTATCTATCTATCTATCTATCTATCTATCTATCTATCTATCTATCTATCTATCTATCTATCTATCTATCTATCTATCTATCTATCTATCTATCTATCTATCTATTATCTCTCTCACACACACACCCATCCATCCATCTATCTATCTATCTATCTATCTATCTATCTATCTATCTATCTATCTATCTATCTATCTATCTATCTATCTATCTATCTATCTCTATCTATGATCTCTCTCACACACACACCCATCCATCCATCATCCATCCTCTATCTATATCTATCTATCTATCATCTATCTATCTATCTATCTATCTATCTATCTATCTATCTATCTATCTATCTATCTATCTATCTATCTATCTATCTATCTATCATCTCTCTCACACACACACACTATCTATCTATCTATCTATCTATCTATCTATCTATCTATCTATCTATCTATCTATCTATCTATCTATCTATCTATCTCTATCTATGATCTCTCTCACACACACACCCATCCATCCATCATCCATCCTCTATCTATCTATCTATCTATCTATATCTATCTATCTATCTATCTATCTATCTATCTATCTATCTATCTATCTATCTATCTATCTATCATCTATCTATCTATCTATCTATCTATCATCTCTCTCACACACACACACTATCTATCTATCTATCTATCTATCTATCTATCTATCTATCTATCTATCTATCTATCTATCTATTGTCTCTCTCTCACACACACATCTATCTATCTATCTATCTATCTATCTATCTATCTATCTATCTATCTATCTATCTATCTATCATCTCTCTCTCACACACACTATCTATCTATCTATCTATCTATCTATCTATCTATCTATCTATCTATTGTCTCTCTCACACACACACATCTATCTATCTATCTATCTATCTATCTATCTATCTATCTATCATCTATCTATCTATCATCTATCTATCTATCATCTATTATCTCTCTCACACACACACATCCATCCATCCATCTATCTATCTATCTATCTATCTATCTATCTATCTATCTATCTATCTATCTATCTATCATCTCTCTCTCACACACACTATCTATCTATCTATCTATCTATCTATCTATCTATCTATCTATCTATCTATCTATCTATTGTCTCTCTCACACACACACATCTATCTATCTATCTATCTATCTATCTATCTATCTATCTATCTATCTATCATCTATCTATCTATCATCTATCTATCTATCATCTATTATCTCTCTCACACACACACATCCATCCATCCATCCATCCATCTATCATCTATCTATCATCTCTCCATAGACAGATGAA
This sequence comes from Coluber constrictor foxii, assembly GCA_038048745.1. Classification (NCBI taxonomy): domain Eukaryota; kingdom Metazoa; phylum Chordata; class Lepidosauria; order Squamata; family Colubridae; genus Coluber; species Coluber constrictor. The sequence continues at coordinate 74,033,807 of CM075965.1, read as the reverse complement.
ATATTAAATTAAGATAAAACCATAATAAAATCCCCATAAAATGGGGCCAAGAACCGCAGTAGGATGGATGTTATGATTCGATATCCCAGGAAGCTAACCCTTCAACTAGCTTCTGGTGTGGCTGCAGTGAGACCATCCCAAGTGCCTTGAAAGTTCCTGAGGGAACGTTCTTGAACTATGGGTATTATCAAATGTTCCGGAGCACCACAGTCACATTGGGAGCTTTCGGCCATTCCCCACATAAAGACTTCTATTTTAATTCTTCCCATGGCCTGTCCTGATTCTCCTCAGGTGTCTCCATATGTAGAACGGTTTCTGGTTTCAGGCTTGGCTAATTAAAGAAAAGAAGGACCAGGGAGGACATGACAGCAGTCTTCCAGTGTTTGAGGGGCTGCCCCAAAGAAGAGGAAAGGGTCAACTTATTCTCCAAAGTACCAGAAGGCAGGAGAAGAAAGAATGGATGGAAACTAACCAAGGAGAGAAGCAACCTGAAATGAAGGAGAAACTTCCTAACACTGAGGACAATCAACCAGTGGAACAGAAGTTGCCTTCAGAAGTTGGTGGTTCTTCACCTCTGGAGGTTTTCAAGAAGACACTTGTATAAAATGGTCTGCGGTCTTCTCCTTGAGCAGGGGGCTGGACTAGAAGTCCTCCAAGGTCCCTCCCAGCTCTATTTTATTCATATTTTTCAGGGCAACTCCATTCCTGGAAATGGAGTTTGTTGGATCTGCATGATTTCTCTGTTTGGTTGTGGTAGAGCAATTGATCTACGGTCATATTAGCGGGAGTGTAGATTTAAACAAGATTTAAAATGCAACTTTAAACACCTAACATTTTCTTTTTTCGATGGCACTTCCCCTGCATCTTTTGATGTGGTTGGCTTAAAACAAAAGAAATACCTTTGATAAAGCTCCGAGCAGAAGACTGCCCATTGAAAAAAAAAAGCGACATATGATTTTTCTCTGGCCTTTTCTTGCTCTGGGGCCAGTATCACCGCAGGAAGCTTTGATCTATATCTGACACCAGATTGCAAATTATATCCTATTATATTCCATTCATTTCTAGTCTCGAACAGTTATATTTGTTATAGCCATCGGCTATAACAAAATTGGAAAATACAAAACACAACTGCCTTTTTAAACATGGGGCAATCGTTCGAATATAAACAAGATTTTTTTTTTATAATAAAAAAAACAACCAAACAAACCTTGGGACAAAATAAGCCGTACTAAATTTCAATAACCCACTTGGCTGTCTACAATGTGAGCATTCAAATCATTTTGGCAGCATGAAGGCCTAGTGGGCACGAATCGTGCGTTTGGTTCCTGCTTTGATTGTTCAGCCACGGAATATTAAAAGCAATTAGTAACATCACCAGTAAATAATATCAGTAATAAAATTCAAGATGTTAGCATTCTTGTACTGTGTAACTGATTTTCCTTTTAATGGTGCCACTATGCTTATCTACATAAGAAAAACAAGAATGGCATAGAATAGAATAGAATAGAATAGAATAGAATAGAATAGAATAGAATAGAATAGAATAGAATAGAATAGAATAGGGTAGGGTAGGGTAGGGTAGGGTAGGGTAGGGTAGGGTAGGGTAGGGTAGGGTAGGGTAGGGTAGGGTAGGGTAGGGTAGAATAGAATAGAATAGAATAGAATAGAATAGAATAGAATAGAATAGAATAGAATAGAATAGAATAGAATAGGGTAGGGTAGGGTAGGGTAGGGTAGGGTAGGGTAGGGTAGGGTAGGGTAGGGTAGGGTAGGGTAGGGTAGGGTAGGGTAGGGTAGGGTAGGGTAGGGTAGGGTAGGGTAGAGTAGAATAGAATAGAATAGAATAGAATAGAATAGAATAGAATAGAATAGAATAGAGGAGAGGAGAGGAGAGGAGAGGAGAGGAGAGGAGAGGAGAGGAGAGGAGAGGAGAGGAGAGGAGAGGAGAGGAGGAGAGGAGAGGAGAGGAGAGGAGAGAAGAGAAGAGAAGAGAAGAGAAGAGAAGAGAAGAGAAGAGAAGAGAAGAGAAGAGAAGAGAAGAGAAGAGAAGAGAAGAAGAGAAGAGAAGAGAAGAGAAGAGGTCTTGGAGGTCTTCTAGTCCAACCCCCTGCTTAGGCAGGAAATCCTACACCACCTCAAACAAATGGTTATCCAACCTCTTCTTAAAAACTGTTGAAGTGTTGGAGCATTCACAACTTCCGGAGGCAAGTTGTTCCACTGGTGAATTGTTCTCACTGTCAGGAAATTTCTCCTTAGTTCTAAATTGCTTCTCTCCTTGATTAGTTTCCACCTATTGCTTCTTGTCCTGCCATCAGGTGCTTTGGAGAATAGCTTGACTCCCTCTTCTTTGGGGCAGCCCCTGAGATATTGGAAGACTGCTATTACGTCTCCCCTAGTCCTTCTTTTCATCAGACTAGACATACCCAGTTCCTGCAACTGTTCTTTATATGTTTTAGCCTCCAGTCCCCTAATCCTCTTTCTTGCTCTTCTCCGCACTCTTTCTAGAGTCTCCACATCTTTCTTACATCATGGCAACCAAAACTGGTCTTATCTTATCTTCTTAGCAAACGAGAATGCAGATTTTTTTTTTTACTCATCAGATCAAGTTTTTAAGAAGGCAAAGGAAGAAATATTCATACCTGCTGTCAAAATAGGACAGCTAAATAAATAATGGCAATCTATAGAAGACCCCTTTCAGTTTTGCCCTGATGCAAAATTCTGCTTATTTTCTAAAGAAATCTGACATTTATCAGGTGCTTCCTGTCTCTTTTTAGCTAAAGTCAAACCAGCAATTTACTGTAAATATTTCTGTGCATGTCAAAATCTACGTTTTCAGCAGAAGCGTATTGTCCTTCTGTCTGCTGAACTGTCCTTTTCCTGACCTCATGGATAATCGACTGTACAAATGTTCTATTGCATCTTCAGGCTGAATTGAGTTTCCATGTCTAAGCCTCTCAGATACGTTTGGTAGATGCATTGTTGAGTTCATATCGGTTCAACTCAGGCTGGGTAAATTTGGTGATTCAGACTAATGATTCTTAGCAGGTTGTTCAACCTGATTTGTGCAGATTTGGTGATTGAAGCAAACACCAAACCGATTGAGAAGGGCGGGTGACATCATTGTGTTAGAACCAGCAGTGGGTTTCAGCAGGTTCTGAGCAGTTCTGGAGAACCAGTAGCAGAAATTTTGAGTAGTTCGGAGAACCGGTAGTAAAAATTCTGACTGGCCCCGCCCCCATCTATTCCCTGCCTCCCAAGTCCCAGCTGATTGGGAGAAAATGGGGATTTTGCAGTATCCTTCCCCTGGAGTGGGGAGGAAATGGAGATTTTACAGTATCCTTCCTTTGCCATGCCCACCAAGCCACGCCCACCAAGCTACGCCATGACCATCAAGCCACGCCCACCAAGCCATGCCATGCCCACCAAGCCACACCCACAGAATCGGTAGTAAAAAAATTTGGAATCCACCACTGGTTAGAATAGTAACATGCTTGAGTGTATTTTGATTCTGGTGGTATTTGATAAAGGATCTGATTCAATTGCAAGTGGAGACAAAATGGAAGCAAGTTCCTTTCAGAATCAGGAAATGCAACGCTCTGTATTTTAACTCCCTAAATCTGACTTTCAATTTATTTATTTATTTATTTATTTTGCCTTGTGGCAGGCTTCAGACAATCTCCCGGACCAAGGAGGGTTATGACTAAGTCCATCCCAAATGCAATGACTCCTGGAGTTTAGTCCAATCAACAAGACTTACATTCAGTGCCTGAAAGAAATTCGTTGTTTCAGCACCACAATCTTTGAAAAGGTAAGATGTAGGACACCTGTGCTTCACAGCCAAATGATCAAAAGAGGGAAAGTTGCTTAGTAAGTAAAAAGAGAGAGAGAGAGAGAGAGAGAGAGAGAGAGAGAGAGAGAGAGAGAGAGAGAGAGAGAGAGAGAGAGAGAGAGAGAGAGAGGGAGTTTAGAAGGTGACAATGACAAGTAAACACAGAGAGTGATGACTAAGACTTTGGAACAGCAATTTTCACATGTAGGTTTTCTGAATTAAAATAAAAAAAACATCCCAAGCTTCACTCTTTCAATCCCAGGAAAGTAAGCAGCACAAACTTATTCCCAGCAAACCTCTTTAATTCATATGGTTGTAAGTTACTTTCGTTTACAGTCCGCAAGGCTTGATCAACAGTCTTTCAGAGGAAGGTTATCAACACCCACCTATCTCATGTGGAATGCTACCAAAGAGCTAATTTCCAGACGCAGGGCAAGGCCAAACTTGGCACAGAGTCACAGTTTCAACTCTTGAATCAGCCAGATGAACTAAATGCTTCCTGCAAAAGCTCACGTCCCGTTCGCTTCTCTTTTATGTTTTATGGGAGGGGCCAATCGTCTCCAAGCCTTACTCCCAAGTTGACCCTGTTTCCTTAAATGTTCCTGTCTCCTGGCAGCTCTGCGCATGCGCACACTGGGAACAAACCCCCACTGTTCTTCTGCTTTGCTGATGTCAGACTCCGGAGGTTCTGGAGGCAGCAAAGAATTACCAGATGGCCTTGGCCCTCTCTCTGCCTCCAACGCAGAGCCTTTATCCAAGTCTTCCCCAGACTCCAGGACTGGCCCACGTTCCATCCCAACATCCTCACTGTCTGAATCTGCTGCCAGCTCTGCTGGCCGTTGGCAGGCCACAACATCGCCAAAGCAGGGTTTGGAGACAGAGATCAAAGGGTCCTAAGACATCATGGGAATAAGAGGTTTGGCTCATTAGTGGACCGAAGCATCAGGCATCCCTGATTCACAATGGGGAGACCTTGAAAAACGATTAAGGGCACAGTCACCCCTTTTATTATCAGAGCACAAACAAGGTACAGTTGACCCAGTTCTGAAGCAGTTATATCTTTATTATTTTCCGAAATATTAACAGAGAGAGGATTAGTTTTATCTCTGTTCAGCGCACCTACTTAAAAAAAAAAATTATTTATACATCTTTCTTTAACATATATGAGTGCTTAATAAAACAGTGTATTGCCTGAGTCAATTTACACATACATAATAATAGTAGTAATAATAATAATATTCTTTACTTGTTTAGAATGGTATTCTTTCAACTTCTACCTTAGTTATCTAACCGTTGGTAAAACAAATCCCAAGTTAAAAAAAAATTCTGTATCTTCTTTGTCCTTTATCTTTAATGTTAACCTATCCATTTCCGCACAATCTAATATTTTTTTTTAAATTATATTTTCATCTGTAGGAATTTCCTCATTTTTCCCATGTTCCGCAAATACAATTCTCGCTGCTGTCAAAACATGCAATATTAAATACACATTCCCTTTGTTATATTGTTCTGGCAATATACCTAACAAAAATATTTCTGGTTTTAAATCTAGATGTTGCTTTATCGGTTTCTCTAACCATGTATGTATTTTCATCCAATTTTTTTTTTTTTTGCTCCAGTCCCCTGATCATCTTGATTGCTCTTCTCTGCCCTCTTTCCAGAATCTTTACTCTAGAAAATCAAAGCAAGTGATAAAGCAACAAAATGTATTTTCCTAAATGAGAAACCGAAGGATTTCTGCCCCTCCCCACAGTGTCACCTTTGATATATGAATCCCATTCCTTAGCTCTGGTTCCCTTGTGCCTCTTGCAGCTCTAGATAATTTAAGATTATTTTTATCATGTGCTTGGAGGCTGCATGCAAATCACATTGCTGGGACAGGAATTGCATTATACAACGCAGCAAGGCCCATCCGAACTGAATAAAAGCACAGCGCATATCAGCTATTTAATCGCTCATTTCCCTTTGATTTACTGAATCCATTGTCTTCCCCTTTTTATGATATGAGAAAATAAAATAAAATTCAAAGCGGAGGGGAGAGCATAACAAGAAGGAAATTGATATGACGTTTCCCAATAGGCAGTGTCAGATTAGGAAACTATATATTAAGTTCCTGGTAGTTTCAGAAAATCAATACAGATGTGCTTATTCAAGTGACTAGTAATATCAACGGGGTTATTTAAAAAGCAATTGAAGACTGGCCCGCAAATACATTACCTAGTGAGTTAGTTGCTGTTTTCTTGTTATTAACATGAATGAAAATTACAATATGGGCAACAGTATTGTTATTATTGCATTGAGAGCAAGGCTGAAAGCAGACAATAGCTTTTTCAGAGTGTAGAAGATATGACAGCTATTCTTCTACCGCATGCATAGTAATTGCGCAGAAAACCCCCGCTGAAAGGACCATTTAGCTACAGATGACAATACGACAAAACGCACAAGTGTGCATGCCACCGTAAACAATGCACTTCCATCATCTCACTTTCAGCTTCCCGGCTCCCTCTGTCAATCACCAACTCTTTACTTTCTCACATGTCCACAGCAATCTTACGGAACTGTGCAAGACAGGATGGAAGTTGAATGGAAGGTTTGATCCCCAACTTCCTTTGAGGAAAAGCATCCGTGATTGGTTCATCATTGGGTTATAAAGGAAGAGGCAAGAAGCACATCTACCTGGTCAAATCTCAGCAGTGTGTTGGCTGTTTCTTCTGGGATATTCTAATTCAACTCAGAACAGAGCTGGAAGAGACCTTGGAGGTCTCTTAGTCGAACCCCCTACTCAAGCAGGAGACCCTCTACCATTTCAGATAGGTGGCTGTCCAGTTGCTTCTTAAAAATCTCCAGTGATGGAACATCTGAAGGCAAGTTGTTCCCCTAGTTAATTGTCCTCACTGCTAGGAAGTTTCTCCTTAATTCCAAGTTGACTCTCTCCTTCATTAGTTTCCATCCATTGTTTCTCGTCTTGCCTTCTGGTGCTTTGGAGAATAATTTGACCCCCTCCTCTTTGGGACAGCCTTTCATTTACTGGAATACTGCTACCATGTCCCCCTTAGTCCTTCTTTTCTGTAGACTGGCCATACTCAGTTCATTCAACCATTCTTCATATGTTTTAGTCTCCAGGCCTTTAATCATCTTAGTGCTCTTTATTTTATTAGTCATATTTCTATGCCACCCACTCTCTGAGGACTTTGGGCGGTTTACACCAAAGACAATATACTAAATAGCATATTGCCCCCAACAGTCTGGGTCCTTATTTTACCTACCTTGGAAGGATGGAAGGCTGAGTCAACCTTGAGCCAGTGAGATTTGATCCGCTGATCTGCTGAACTAGTAGTCAGCTGAAGTAGCTGCAGTACTGCACCCTAACCACTGCGCCACCTCGGCTCTTCTCTGCACTTTTTCCAAAGTCTGTGGTGGCATTAAGAGGAAGGGGTCAACTCATTTTCCAAACCACCCGAAGGTAAGACAAGAAACAATGGATGGAAACTAATCAAGGAGAAAAGCAATCTGCAATTGAGGAGAAACTTCCTAACAATGTGAGAACAATCAACCCGTGGAATAGAAGTTGCCTTCAGAAGTTGTGGGAGCTTCATCATGAGCTTTTATGGAAAGACTGGACAGTCACTTGTCTGAAAGGGTATAGGGTCTCCTGCTTGAGGTGGCTGGACTAGAAGACCTCCAAGATCCCTTCTAGCTCTGTTCTGATTATGATTATGAGAGTGAGGTTCATGTCCACCATCAGCTCCAAAAATCAATGACTTTGGGGAGACCAACTCTCAGGGAAAACCTGGAGGAGGAAATCCTATGAATGCCCTCTACTGATCTTCTAAAAGAGGTACAGGAAATAAACCTACTGAATAAACAAGTGAAAATGTGCAGTATTTCATAACAATTTACCTCAGTGGAATTGACTTAATCCTTAGGATTGCTCTGTTGAAATCCTATAGAAATCAAAAGGGCTTAACAGGGTGAGTTGCAATTTTGGATTAGGGCTGTCTGTGTGTTGATAAGAAGCAAAAAAGAAAAAAGAAAAGAAAAGTCTAGACATCCTTTAGGATTTATTTTAATTTTTTACCGTGTTGGCAAACATGAATGAATAAGAGCCCACTAAAAAAAAAGAAGAAGCATTTTCTTTGCATCGGGATTATGAATCATATTAAAAAATTATGCTGTCCCCAAATTAAACTTCAGTGCTACGTATTATATTCCAGGGACCACGAGATACATGGAATTATTGCTTCAGTGATTTTCAGCTCAAAATTATTTCCCAGACCTTATGTTAATTAAATTAAGTACTTAAATTAACTGATTTTCAAGTGTTCATTTGTGTATGCTGTGGCTGGAAAACTAAGGTTCAAAACTACATTTCTCCAGTTCACTTTAATGTCATATTGAAAAAAACAACAACAACACTGTATCTGGTGTGATGAAAAATTAGAATAGCACTCTATTAAAACTGGGCATATTTTACAATTCTGTTGTGCAAATTAACGTTCTCTTTACTTTCTAATTAGGCTGGAAGTCATGCCAATATTTTACATGAGTCCAGGGTAATTCCTTGCTTTCATCCCCATGCTCTACCTGGGTTCAGATGACTGAATCACTGGGTGTATTTAAAGATTACGCATTTATATTCCAACTGCACAAAGTCTCTGTAACAAACATATCAGATGCTCCCTTGAGATGTTGAGTTTCAATTCTGACAAGTTCCTGGCCAGGTTTGCCAGTTGAAATCCAAGAATTAAGAAACACCACGTTGGCTGGCATTCCATTTTGGTGAAACTGTTGAGATGACACTGTCAATCATCCTTTTTTTCGTTTACGTATTTATTTAAACATAATATAATACTGTTTCACTCATGCCCTTGTCTCCCCTCGATTGGACTACTGTAATGCTCTCTACATGGGGCTCCCCTTGAAAAGCACCCAGAGGCTCCAGCTGGTCCAGAATGCAGCTGCGCGGGTGGTTATGGGTGCAACCCGTTGTGCCCATGTGACCCCCCATACTGCGTGAGCTGCACTGGCTCCCAGTGGTCTTCCGGGTGCGATTCAAGGTGTTGGTTAACCTTTAAAGCGCTCCATGGCATCGGACCGGGTTACCTTCGAGACCGTCTCCTGCCACCAGTAGCCTCCCACCAGCCAGTCCACTCCCACAGAGAGGGTCTCCTCAGGATGCCATCGGCCAAGTTATGTCGGCTGGCGACACCCAGGGGGAGGGCCTTCTCTGTGGGAGCTCCTACTCTCTGGAATGAACTGCCCCCAGATTTACGTAAAATCACTGACCTCCGTGTATTCCGCTGTGCCCTCAAAACCTTTTTGTTCCGCCAGGCCGGGCTATCGATGTGAAGATTTTTAAATTGGTTTTAATCTGGGATTTTTAAATTTGGGGTTTTAGATTGAGCCAAATTATTTAATATTTTTAATTTTTAAATTGTTGTTTGTCTTGTGCTTTTAATTAGGCTGTGCACCGCCCCGAGTCCTTCGGGAGAGGGGCGGTAGAAATAAAATTATTATTATTATTATTATGATGATGATGATGATGATGATGATGATGATGTCAGAGGGACTGGCAAGTACAGGCAGTTCAAAGTGACAAGGGCACTGAAAAAAGTGACTTATGACCAGTTTTTACACTTTACGAGTGTTGAAGTCTGATCACATCAATGGTGGGTTGCCCTCAGTTCAGACCAGTTCGCAAGAACTGGTAGTAAAACCGGCAAGAGGCTCCGCCCAGTGCCCCGGATGTTGTCATAGGCGATCTGCGCATGCGCACAATCCCATTGCGAACCGGTAGTAAAGGTAAGTAGAACCCACCCCTGGATCACATGATCAAATTCAGACAACTGACCTGTATTTATGGTGGAGGCAAGATGTTCCACTGATTAATTGTCCTCACTATCAAGAAGTTGAAGAGACCTTGGAGGTCTTCTAGTCCAACTCTCTGCTTCAGGGGGTTGGACATGCTCCCAACAAGAAGCATTAAAATAGAAAATTCTGACATATGCAGAATTGCAAATAGAAAGACAAAGACTGCCAGCATTGAAAATAGTGCCCAAAAAAAGACCTGGCACCTATGATGAAGCTGTGGATAAGATGCTTGCAAGGCTTAAAATAGCATCTATTGAACAGACCAATCAGCTTGCCTCAATATAGCAGTGATGCTTTCTAACAAAGTATACACGTCAACAGAAATTCTGAAAATGAAAAACCAACAAAAAGGGAACGATTCTGTTTTGGAAAGATCTAGGAGGAAACTCGAAAAGACTGCTAAAAATGTGGGATGGGTAAACAAATGTGATGATGAGTTTAGTCAAAATTAGATGGAAGGAACTAATAACAACAGCAGAAATGGTTAATGATTGAGTGAAAATATTTTCATCTCTCCTGGAAATGATCAATTGCATAGCTTTGGGGGCTGAAGTAATTGACTAGTTTACATCCAATTATAGCTAAAGAGCTTAATGAAGAATTTGCATGAAGGGGACATCAGGCGAAGGTACAGATTTCCCTGAACAGTTGTGTCCAACTCTAAGATGCACTGCTCATCACCATTTCTTGGCCAAGGGAGCCAGCATTGTCTGAAGGCAGTGGTCATGTAACCGATGACCCTAACCCTAAAGGGCCACCATCAGTGAGCTGTTGGGCAGCATTACTTGGTCTGTTGTGTGGATGTTTGGGTGGTTTAGGGGTGGGGAATTTGTGGTGGGTGGGGATGTGTTTGGGGATTGTTATGTGTGTTGGACCTGGTATCTGGGTGTTAAGTGAATTTCATTGTATGGGTATACATACAATGACAATAAAGTATTATTATGATGGGGCCAGCACAACTTTATGCCAAAAGCGCACGGAATGCTCTTATCTTCCCACCAAAGTGGTACCTATTTAGCTACTTGCATTTGCAAGCTTTGGCAGGAGCTAGAGGAAGGAACGGGAGCTCACCCATTCATGCAGCACTCGGGTCTCGAACACGAGCTGTGAGCTTTCCACCTAACAAGCTAAGCGTCTTTAACTACTGAGCCATCACGGTCCCTTAAGGGGACACCAGTTACTGGTTAATAATGTTAAAACTTACTTGCTTTAAAAAACATTCAGCGAAAGAGTGAACACCAGGAAACGATAGGTTGATAACATTCTTGCTTAAAACGTTTAAACTAAACTCATAGGCACAATAATGGACAAATCCGAGACACACTTGGAATTTGCATCTAGTTTTGGTCACCACAATATAAAAAGGATGTTGAGACTCGAGAAAGAGTGCAGAGAACAACAACGAAGATGATGAGGGGACTGGAGGCTAAAACATAAAAGAACATTTGCAGGAAGTGGGTACGGCTAGTCTAATGAAAAGAAAAAACTGACTAGGGTGACATGATAGCAGTCTTCCAATATTTGAAGAGCTTCCACAAAGAAGAGAGGGACAACCCTCAAAGCAGTAGAAGGCAGGACAAAAAACCATGGATGGAAATTAATCAAGGAGAGAAGCAACCTAGAACTAAGGACAACTTTCCTGACAGTGAAAACAATTAATCAGTGGAAGGACTTGCCTCCAGAAGTTGTGAGTGCTCCAACACTGGATGTTTTCAAGAAGAGATTGGACAAACATTTGTCCAGAATGATATAGGGTCTCCTGCTTGGAGTTATGGGGTTGGACCTCCAAGATCCCTTCCAACTTTGTTTTTCTGTTCTGTCCTTGAAAACCTAGAAGGATAATTTTGAATTGAGGTATGGAAAAGGTGAAGTGAAGAGTAAAGTTTGGTGGCCATATAATGAAGGAGAAGGAAACAGAAGATGGTCTATCTTCAAAGACGACCAGACTATTGATAGTCTAGAAGCCAAGAAGAATACATCCATTTTGTTATAATGCCCAATATATATTGATAGGACACTCTTCCCTTCTATGGTATAAACCCACATTATATATTTATTTGCCTCTATAAACTCTTCCCTAACAACAGTGCCTCCCTCCTTTTAAAAGAACAAAATGGAGGGAAGAATACAATAATTCTAAGAAGATAAGATTCTGGAAAGATCTCTTCACTTTTTGTTTTCAAAATCGCTATGTTTAAGAAGATGTGTCAAAGATTTAACCAAAACTACCCTCCCAGAGCAATATAATTTATTATTGCTGACTTTTGCTGAAGTGCTAAAATATTAGCTTGCTTAAGGATGTGGGTTTTGCCCTCTTAACTGATTCTTCTGAATGTGGAAAGAAATTCAGAACAAGCTTTGAGAGAGCACCTCCTGTTGTTTCCTCTCATTTTCCTGTTCTTCAGCACATGATTTTTTTTTCTATCATTAATGGTGCTTTAATTGAGTGGGATTAAAGGTAGATTAAAGGATCTCTCATTAGTGCCAAACCTCCCTACGTGCATTTCCTATAGGGACTTCACAATGTGAGAGCTTTCAACTATAAGGATGTGGAAAATACTTAATATAGAGGAAAGGCTGGGAGGGGAAACACACTGGAAATTTAATCTACTGGTGGAAGAAGAAACATGTAAATGTCAGCGGGAGAGGATAAATCTTTAGCAAAAGGCCTACAGCAAGAAATTTTGAGCTGGGGTGGGAAACCACCATAAAAAGAAGGAAAGAACAAATTAGAATGATAGAATAGAATAGAATAGAATTTTTTATTGGCGAAGTGTGATTGGACACACAAGGAATTTGTCTTTGGTGCATAAGATCTCAGCGTACATAAAAGAAAAGATATGTTCATGAAGAATCATAAGGTACAACACTTAATGATAGTCATAGGGAACAAATAAGCAATCAGGAAACAATATCAATATAAATCGTAAGGACTCAAGCAACAAAGCAACAGTCATGCAGTCATAAGTGGGAGGAGATGGGTGGTGGGAACAATGAAAAGATTAATAATAGTGCAGACTTAGTGAAAAGTTTGACCGTGTTGAGGGAATCATTTGTTTAGCAAAGTGATGGCATTCGGGGAAAAACTGTCCTTGTGTCTAGTTGTTCTGGTGTGCAGTGCTCTATAGCATTGTTTTGAGGGTAGGAGTTGAGACAATTTATGTCCAGGATGCGAGGGGTCTGTAGATATTTTCCCAGCCCTCTTTTTGACTCGTGCAGTAGACAGATCCTCCATGGAAGGCAGGTTGGTAGCCATTGTTTTTTCTGCAGATCTAATTATCCTCTGAAGTCTGTGTCTGTCTTGCTGGGTTGCAGAGCCAAACCAGACAATTTTGGAGGTGCAGATGACAGACTCAGTAATTCTTCTGTAGATTGTGATTCCTCTGTGACTGTAACACGTGTGCATGTAAGGAGAGGGAGAAGAAGAAGGAGAGGGAGAGGGAGAGAGAAGGAAAAAGAGAAGGAGAGAGGGAGGGAGGAAAGGAGGGAGGAGATTGCTTATTAGTATCTTATGATCATCACTAAATGCGGTATCTTACGAGTCTTGACGAATGTGTTTTATTTTTTCTTTATGTACAATGAGAGCTTAGGCACCAAGACAAATTCCTTGTGTGTCCAATCACACTTGGCCAATAAAAGAATCCTATTCTATAAGTTTCCTTATCATGTATTCTGAACGTCGCCAGTTGCGTGAACTGTAGGTCTGATCCAGCAAGGGTCTTAGCCTTTGATATGTATGTTCTTATGACGGGTGGGAATAAATGGCCCAGGAATGAAAAATGGATGAAATGGGAAACAGACACATTGGGTTGAGGGCTTTAGCTTGTAGGCAACCATGATTTTATGTACGAACAATAGAAACATTTCTTTGAGAAGAATGATCGCAGGAATTAGTGACTAGTGGAGGAAACGAAGCTGGGATTAGAAGGACTCAAAACATATAATTTATAACAGAACTATTTCAGATACAAGCTTAGCACCGTCGTGTCGGAGGAGGAGAAAGAGAAAAGCAACTTGCTAACATTTCAAAAGGAAAAAAGAGAGAGAAAGAGAGAGAGAAGAGTTAATCCCCAGAAAGAGACAGGAAGATGGGGTGTGTTTTTTTGGAACAATAAATCCAGTATATAGATTTCATTGATTTTTTTTTACACCATATGAAAAATGCAGGCTAGGAGACTAGTAATCTATGAAAAAGTTCTTAGACTCAGAACTTAAAGTAAGATGGAGCTACCTGACTTACGTTTTATCCATGTCCTACACACATTTGATATAAATTCAGGAAAACTGGACAGATAGTGTGTGAATCTAACATTCATATGACACTTGGGGGTTTTTTTCCCAAGAGATCTATGTCCAAAAAAAAAAAAAGATCAAGTTTCTCAGACCACTGTTTTGTAATAAGCTGGATTTAAATTATCAAGATTTCATACCAGGGAAGAGAAAAATATCAGGTAGCTGCAAACATCTTGCTCATCCAGCTTCCAGGAGTGGAGCATAATAATTTGAATCTTTTATAAGGTGACCAGCTTTTTTACAATGAGAAGGAGGACACAAATAAATTGAAGAAAAAAATATCGTAAAAAGAAGAATAGGATACAATTTAGTTTCATTACGATTGGATGCATCAGATAAAACCGTTACAAATGCTGCAGTTTCCAAGTCTTCTGTAAAGTATTTTGTCACAGTAATTTTTAAATACTGATTTAATAATAGCCTCGCATTCTGTCCTGGCACATGAACATTTAGCATCGTGAAACTTTTTCAATAATTCAGTTGTACAATCCATACTACGAAAACTTTGATTGTGAATTATGGTATGAAATGCAAAGGTTCCCTCCACTGCAGCTAACTGTTTTTCATTTTTCAGAATAATTTGAAGTTTTTTTAAAAATGTGTTACTTTACAACTGGAAGCAGAGGCATCTGATGATTGCTTATGTTTCTTGGTGGCCAAGCATTTCGTAATAGCTGCTCTGCCCCCAACTGCAATACAAAATTCTCCGCTGCAAATATTGCAGAAAACAAATGTTATCCTTCTTTGATAAGAGGGATGGAAATTCCTTATTCAATTTATCGTTGAAATGGCATGTCCTCTTTTTTTGATTTTTCCGTCCCTAAATGAAATTTAAAATTAAAAATAAAATATAGAGCTACACGAATGTAGAGCTGTGCATGACTGAATATTCACTGAGAAAGACATGAGTCTAATGCGTGCGTGTGTGTCCTGTCGTGTTTCGGTAAGAAGTAAACAAAGCCATATGCGCGTGGCGCAGTCTCTCAAAACAATTCTCCTGTGTGGAGCGCATGTGTCTCATAATCTCACCGCACTCATGTGTCTCACCGCACTCTACCGAGCCTTGTCGAAACGTCATGTCAAATACAAATACGTCACATCACGCGCAATGGATCGGATCGGCATCAATCGATTAGTCTTCAAATCTGTAAATCTTAGGACCAGGGTACTTACGAGACTGCCTTCTGCCACCAATAGCCTCTCACCGACCAGTACGCTCCCATAGAGAGGGGCTCTTCAGGGTTCCGTCAGTCAAACAGTGTTGACTGGCGGCCCCCAGGGGGAGAGCCTTCCCTTTCTCCCTGGGGGAGATGGCTCGTTCTGCCATCTGGAACGAGCTCCCCCCGGAGGTACAGAGGATCCCAGATTTGCGCACTTTCCGTCGTGCCCTCAAAATATTTTTATTCCATCAGACTGGTCTGGCCTAATTTTCCTTTTTAATTTGTTTTTAAGTTTTGTCTTACATATTGGGATGTTCTAAATTTATCTTAGGCCAAAAATATTTAATGTATTTTAAAATGTTTTTTTAACTTTTGTATTCTGTACTTTTATCTTGTGGCTGTTCACCGCCCTGAGTCTTTCGGGAGTAGGGTGGTATATAAATTTAATAAAATAAATAAATAAATATCAAAAAGGAGGACATATAGGAGGACACTTTTCTAGAACTTACAAAAGGAGGACGATTGGTCACCTTATCTTTTAACATTTTAAATGAATACTACAGATAGATGCTTCCCAACTACTGGGTGTTATTCATATAAGCAAATATTGAACACCTGTTCTCTTTAAACATGGAGCAAACCTTTAGTTTCATAAATTACAGAATGAACACATCTGTTTGTTTTAAAACCTCGGTGATAACACTGAAATTCCAGGCCCCTTGTGAAAGAAATATCAGTTAGTAATAGGATTCTTAATGAATAGCTGAGGAACATATGGAAATGATGGCTATAAAACAAGGGTGCAACCCTTCATAATTCATCATATTGCTGAGTGCATATCTCAGTGAAGCTATCATCCATACCATGGATAGTATATACTCTAAAAGACAGGTCACAGTTGAACGGTCAGGCTCAGTGCAAAATACTGGAGAAGGACTGTCGAAGTGTGAATCAGCCTCGTTCCCCGCCTGGGGAAACTGTAATTAATTAGAGGTGAATGGATCTTGTTTTCCATGGTGTATACTCTCAAAGAAAGAAAACCCAAAGTATATATTCTAAGAAACATTTTATTATAAAAGTAAAAAAACTAGCTAACTACATCTTACCGGCAGTCTTAACACACAGACGGACAAAGAAAAAAGTAAATCCGGAAATTAGAAAGAAAGAACGTGGACATGCGCAGTAGCTGAGGAATCACAAGACAGCCTTATCTCTGTTGATAAAGTTCTCTGGCAAGCTACCGTAATGCTCAGAATGGAAGCTCAACTGGCAAATACAAAATAACGCAGTGACATGGCAACAACACCCAGTCCGAGTTTCTGCCGAGCACACCAGTTTTCCATCAAGAAAGCCAAACAGATAATTCACAGTGAAGGATGGGCCTGTAGATTGGGAGGCATCCAGTAAACTAGTGGAGTAGAAGAAAATAGAACAAATGTGAGTAGTGCTGGTGCTTTTGATGTAGATAAGGGACTCAACTGATGTTCCTGGTCAAGGAAATGTACATCACAACTTGTCCCAGAGGTACTTTTTCAGGAGGCAACTGGACTTTCTGGGTTTTTTTTCTTTGAAGATGTTGTCTGTGCTTCATCACTGGAGAATCTTTGAGAAAAGATTGGATGACCATTTGCCTGGGATGACATAAGGACTCCTGCCGAGGGGTTGGACCTTCATCTGATGGGAGACAGGAAGCAGGCCTGTCAACTGGAATGCTATATCCACATAGCTGTCTGGTCCAACTCCTGTTATTATTCCCCAAAGCCTGTCTGTTTTCAATCAGGATAGAGCTGGAAGGGATCTTGGAGATCTTCTAGTCCAGCCCCCAGACAAGACAAGTGGCTGTCCAGTCCCTTCTTAAAAACTGCCAGTGATGAAGCACCTGGAACATCTGAAGACATCTGGCTACCATATTTTTTAGAATATAAGATGCACCCTTTTCCCCCCTAAAAGGGGGTGAAAATTTAGGTGCATCTTATACACCAAATGTAGCCCTGCCCACCCACTGGCCCCCACCCTTTGGCCTCTGCCTCACAGCAGTTACCTCCTTGCAAGCAAACAGCAAGAAAAAGCAGCTCCTTTCAACTTCAGCACTGGCTAATTAGCACAAGTTGATTGGATCAGCCTCCCGACTCTCAGCTGATTTGCTCTCAGCTGTTTTGCGCAGGGCTCTGCTGCTTGCTGCAAAGAGATAAATTGCTGGAGCAGATTTTTTTCCCCCTGTGATAATCAAGCTATGCTGAAAATGAAACTGAAAGTAAAGTAGGCTGTTTGCTGTTTGCTGCAACGAGGCAAAATTGCTCAAAAGCAGAGGCAGAGGGAGATTTCTTTTTCTTCTTTTCCTCACCAAAAAAGGTAGGTGAATCTTATACTCCAGTGCATCTTATACTCCGAAAAATACGGTAATTGTCCTCACTCTTAGGACGTTTCTGCCTAATTCCAGGTTGCTTCTCTCCTTGATGAGTTTCCATCCATTGTTTCTTGTCCTGCCCTCTGGTGGTTTGAAAAATAACTTGAGCTCCCTCCTCTTTGTGGCAGCCCCTCAAATACTGCAAGGTATCATGTCTCCCCTAGTCCTTCTTCTCTCTAGACTAGACATACTGAATTCCTACAACCATTTTAGTCTCCAGGCCTTTAGTCATCCTAGTTGCCCTTGCTTGTACTTTTTCCAATGTGTCAACATATTTTTTGGTAATGTGGTGACCAAAACTGGATATAGTATTCCAGGTGTGGCCTTACTAAGGTTTTGTAAAGCAGTACTAATACTTCACACAGTTTTATCTGGTGTAGAGACCATAGGATGGATGACACGGTTTGGACTATTGCTGTTCTCAGTTGCCACTTTATGCATTGCTAACGATTGTCTTTTTATTGATTTTTTCAATGTTGTTAGCTGCCCGGAGTCACTGTCTGGGAGATGGACAGTCATATAAATGGACATAAATAAATAAACAAGCAGGCAGATTACAGCAAATGCCTTCTTCCAACAATTTAAAAGATGTCTCGACATGTGATATCAGCAAATTGACAAGATATCCCATAAAAAAGATGGAGAAGTCCAATTTGGTCAGCCAAAAGGAGACCTCAGGCCGGCTGCAGTTCAGATCGTGATCTCTTTCCTGCAAAATTGTGACTTTCAGAAAACAATTAAAGACACTGGATCAGCAAGATCTGTCTTTAGCAATATTCCTTATGATTCTGCATTGAAGGGCAAGAATAGATTTAATAGATTAGATGTGGGACATGAAGTGCCTGAAGAACTGTAGCCTAAAATTCAGCACTTCAACTTCTAGAGGCAAGCAATTCCACTGGTTAATTTTGTTCCAGGTTGCTTCTCTCCTTGATTAATTTCCATCCATGGTTTCTTGTCTTGGCTTCTGGTGCTTTGGAAAATAAGTTGACCCTTTCCTCTTCTTTCAGATTTTGGAAGACTGCTATCCTGTCTCCCTTGGTCCTTCTCTTCACTAGACTAGCCAGGCCCAGTTCCTGCAACCGTTCTTCATATGTTTTAGCCTTCAGTCCCCTCATCATCTTTGTTGCTCTTCTCTTCACTCTTTGTAGAGTCTCAACATCTTTTTTACATCGTGGTGATCAAAACTGGATGCGGTATTCCAAGGGTGGTCTTACTACAGCTTGATAAAGCGGTATTAACAGTTCATGTGATCTTGCTTCTATCCCTCTGTAGAAGTGTAGATTTTATTTTGCTAGGTTCAACATTTAACAAGGATGGTCAGCTTACTCATAAAAGAAGAAGATCTCTGCAACGCGAGTCGCAATCTATGTCAAGTCTTGCCAAAATATTAAGATGCAAAACCATCACACTCACAACAGCAGCCAAGGCCCTGGTTGTCCTTGTTATTAACCCAGAACTGTGAAAACTGGATAATCAGAAAGGGCGAATGAATTAAAACGGATAGCTTTGACTTTTGGTACTAGGGGGAAAAAATTGTTCAGAGCGTCTTGGACTTTGAGAACAAATTGTTCAATACTAGATGAAGTAAAGTCAAACTGAAGGCAGGCACGCACACAAAAAGAAGAAGCAATACTTTAGATATTTGGGACGCCTCATGCAAAGGCCCTGGGGAAATTTCTGATGCTGGAAAATATCTAAGGCAATCAAAGTGCTACCGGTTGTTAAAGGACTTTCACTGATGACACAAGAATGAACTTACAAGGATTTAGAGAAGCAGTTCCTGCTGGACCTGTATGCTGAAATTATGCCCATCAGGTCAGAAAGAGTCGGAAATGACACTATGCCTCAACAATATGTCCAGAAAAATCTGACTTTGCTTCAACTTTCTTTCGCCAGGAATTCTTTTCTTCTTTCTAAGAAATCCAAGTTATTTCTTTTGGGTTGAATGGTTTTCCATACTGTCAGATGCAAATAGAAAACCAGGATAGCAATAGACTTATATATCGCTTCACAGTGCTTTACAGCCCTCTCTAAGCAGTTTACAGAGTCAGCCCATGGCCCCCCACAACAATCTGAGTCCTCATTTTACTGACCTCAGGAGGACAGAAGGCTGAGTCAACTTTGAGCTGGTCAGGATCGAACTGCTGGCAATGAGCAGAGTCAGTGTGCAATACTGCATTCTAACCATTATGGCCCCTCCTTCCTTCCTTCCTTCCTTCCTTCCTTCCTTCCTTCCTTCCTTCCTTCCTTCCTTCCTTCCTTCCTTCCTTCCTTCCTTCCAACTTAGAAGTAGCACTTAGACTTATATACCACTTCATAGTGCTTTACAGCCCTCTCTAAGAGGTTTACAATCTCTTGCCCCTAACAATCTGGGTCTTCCTTTTACTCACCTCAGAAGGAGGGAAGGCTGAGTCAACCTTGAGCCTGGTGAGATTTGAACTGCCGAATTGCAGGCAGCCAGCAGTCAGCAGAAGTAGTCTGCAATACTGCACTCTCACCACTGCGCCACCGAGGCTCATGGAAATGAAATGCAGGCATTCAGAATAACCAAGCAACATGAATATTATTCATAACTGACTGAACAAACCCTCCTTCTTTTGAATTCCTCTCAATGGAGTGATATGGGTAACAACAACAAAACCTTTGATGTGCCTAATTGGATTGATAGAACTACAATACTGGCAGCCTGGAATCCAGATATTAACTTTAAAAAATAAGATTAATATGTCCGGGAACGAAGGCAAATCTATGTGTCCCAGGATAATGTTGCTGGAGCCTATCCCCAGGGAGCTTCTCTCTAGCAGAGGCTGTGCTTTTGGGGCTATTCTGTTGTAGTATTTATGTAGTGCCTACTGTATGTGGCTTTTTAGTTGTTGACTGGGGTGTTGATGGACGGCTTAGTAAGTCATTGGCTATCATTTGCTTGTGCTGCCAATGCCTCACAATAAGCTGGTAGTAAATCAGCACTTCTGTGGACTAATAAGGGGCCCATTTCCCATGCTTCAATCACTTCCCGGGCTGTTTTTGTGCCTGCTCGGCCAACAATCTTAGTAGCTGCAAAACTGAACGTATGTCCTTGTTTATTGCAATGTGATATGTCCATCCATCCATTTCTCCTTGTGTTGCACAACAGAAAAACTATAGAATTTGTTTGGTTATTTAAGAAGGATAACTAAATCTTTCTTTCTTTCTTTCTTTCTTTCTTTCTTTCTTTCTTTCTTTCTTTCTTTCTTTCTTTCTTTCTTTCTTTCTTTCTTTCTTTCTTTCTTTCTTTCTTTCTCTCTCTCTCTCTCTCTCTTTCCCCCCCTTCCTTCCTTTTCTTTTTTCCTTCCTTCCTTCTTTCCTTCCTCCCTCCCTCCCTCTCGTCTCCCCTCCCCATCTCTTTTCCTTTCTTTCCTTTTCCTTTCCTTTTATTTCATTATTTTTATACATTTCCCCAAAAACAACCCACCACACACTACAGTAGGAACCCTTCACTCTTTGTCTACTTAGTCCTTCCCTTCTCTTACTCTAACCTTGAACCACAAAATGCAAAAGCAGCGGAGATATACTCTCTAGATCTTTAAGACATTGTGGGTAATTTTTTTTTAAAAAAAAACCCTTTAAAATAGCTGGAAGAAGGTAGTGCTGTTTAAGAGTCTAATTCCCGGTTATACATATTTCTTCCTTTCATTCTTAATGGCTTCCATCCCTTTGCTTCAAATAGAGGCATGCAAGTTGTTTTAGTTCACAATGTCTCTTGTCCAAGACTTAACATTTGTCTGCATTATCATCAAAATTCCCAGCTCTGAGGTTTTTCTCCCATGCTGTGCAACTTCTAAATGTCATGAAATGTTAATCTAAGCAATGAAGTACATGTGCACCTACAAAGGGAATACACCAGTGTATTGCAGCTGTATATGGTGCACTCACAAATCTCCATCACACACCATTTGTGCGGTTTTAATCCCCCCCCCCCCAGCTTGGGTCCTTGATTGAGGGCAGGGCAAGACGTAATGGATAGAAGCTCATTAAAGAGCGATCCAACCTGGAATTAAAGATAAACTTCCCAACAGTGAGAACAATTAACCAATGGGACAGCTCGCCTCCTGGAGTTGTGGGATCTCCATCACTGGAGGTCTTCAAAACTAGACTGGATAACCATTTGGCTGACATTGTATAAGGTGTCCTGCCCTGGTTGGACTAAAAGACCTCCAAGGTCCTGTTGTGGCCCACCAGCGGCCGGAGCGGATAGTGACTGATCCCAACAACGAGGCTGGTGTGGGGTCGCGCCAGCAGCCTGTGAAGCCAGCACTCGCGTCAGATAGCGAGGAGGCTGAAGAGGATGTGGTGCCAGAGGCAGAGACTCAGCCTGGGCCTTCAGAACCTCCAGAGGCTCCTTCAAGTGGAGAGAGTGAAGTGGAGGAGCCTCTCCTCAATGCTCGAGCACGCAGGGCTGCCAAAAGGCAGGAGTAACTCCTCAGGAGGAGGTCTCCTCGAGAATAAGGTTTGAGGATAATTGGCCACTCCCTTAGCCTATTTAAGTCGCATGCAGTTAGTAATTTCTTGCGGGAAACAACGTGTAATTATTACAGAGCATTTTGGAGAGTGAGTGTCTTATCGTATCTTGTTTTCTGGGCTGGTTGCCAACCTTTGCCGGACTTTGTTGACTCTTGGTACATTATAACTTTGATAAGGACCGTTGGTGTGTGACACAATCCTTGGGAATCCAGAGCTGGGGCAGAACAGTTCCCTTACAGCCCTATGATTATATGCTTCTACTCAGGCAATGATGATCTTCAGCCTGCTCAGTTTCTATCTATGTGTTGCTCTGTTCTGTTATCAAACTACCAACAATGTCATTGAATATCTTCAATCATTGCTGGATTCTTAAATCAGGGGAAAACAGCAATATTCCCCAAAAGATAATGTGACATTTGAAAAATCTATCCCTGTTTTTTTTTTGCTTTTTTTTAAAAAAAATAGCAGATTCTTCAATTACAATGACATTATTACCGAAGGAAAAGCCAGATGAGCAACAATGTGGAACATTACCATGTAAGTTTACTAAGGCATATTTAATTAGCATATTCACGGAGAACATTCCTAATGCTCACAAAATTAATAGTGCCTTTTAGATATGGGGAATAAATTAAAATATTTAGCTATGCACACACCAGGAGGCCATATGGATTTATAGAAATGCTTTTGGGTGGCTACAGAACGTGCCGGCGAATTCATCCGATCCAGAACCAGTTGGCATTTATTAATATAGAGCAGAATCTTGCTTATACAAATTAGAGATATGGATGGGTTCTTCTGTAAATATTATCTGCAGCACCGTTGGCTTGTGGAAATCCCAGATTCAAGAGTTGTCCGTTGAAGATGTTGCGTCAAGGCAAGCCTCTGTGATAAATGCCACTGGATGATTTCGGGTGGATCGCTCCTTCCAGTTCAACCTATCTCACAAAGTGTTGTCAGATGCCACCTCATTGCTTTGATGCTCCTATGCCTCAAGAAGCTATTTCGGTGCCAGTCTGCCATAGACTCTGGGCACTGATGGAAGGAGGCTTACTTCAGAGGGGTGAGAGTTTACCATTCCACTCGGAGAGCTGTCTCAAGGCCAACTCATTGAGCAACTGAGCACAGTTGCATTCCTGTGGGGACCGTTCCAAAAACATCTCCTTCAGATTTGATGGGACGTGAGAAGGCCTTCGGGAGTGAGAAAGTTACGCAGGAGTTTTGGTGTGCGAATTTTCAGTTCTGGCTTTGCATTAAATGTATATCACTTTCAATCAGAATAGGGCTGAAAGGGAAGTTGGAGGCCACATTCATAGAATCATAAGGCTGGAAGGGATCTTGGAAGTCCCATACCAGTGATGGCTAACCTTTTTGCCGTCGTGTGCCAAAAGTGGGGGGAGTGTGTGTGTGTGGGGGGGGGTGTAGTGCGCGTGCTTGCCCACACCCATAATTCAATGCGCTCCTCCTGCTTTTGGCATGTGATGGGATGGTGGGCCCAATAGGCCCAGTTTTTGACCTCCCCAGGCTCCAGAGGCTTTCTAGAAGCCTGGGGAGGGTGAAAATGGCCTTCCCTACTCCACCGGAGGCCCTCCAGAGGCTGGAAATGGCTCATTTCCCAACTTCTGGTGGGACCGTAAGGCCTGTTTTATGCCCTCCCCAGGCTCCAGGGCCTTTCTAGGAGCCTGGGGAGGGCGAAAACAGCATCCCCCTCCGAAGCCCTCCGGAGGCCGGGAACAGCCTGTTTCCTGACTTCCGGTGGGTCCGGAAGCCAGGAAATCATAGATGCCATAGATTCGCCATCACGGCCCTATACCATTTCAGTCAGGTGTTCGTTCAGTCTCTTCTTAAAAACCTCCAGTGATGGAGCACCCACAACTTTTGAAGACAACTTCTGTTCCACTGGTTGATTGTCCTCACTGTCAGGAAGTTTTTCCTTCATTTCAGGTTGCTTCTCACCTTGATGAGTTTCCATCCATTGTTCCTTCTGGTGCTTTGGAAAATAAGTTGACCCTTTCCTCTTCTTTGTGACAGACCCTCAAATACTGGAACACTGTTATCATGTTCTCCCACAATGACTTGACTTCTACCTTTCTCAACCAAATGGGATTGTTTTCATTGAGTTCAAGCTGAGGCAGGACAAGCTGAGTGGTTTTTGTTGGGTTGAAATGGAGAGATATTCCCCTCATATTAAGAGAAAGGCAGAATATAAAGCCAACCACTGAGCAAATAATATTATGTGTAGTTTAGCGTAGCACCTGAGGGTGTCTGGCTGTCACACCACACTGATCTCTTGGAAATCTCAGATTCTCTGGCTTTTGTCTTGCCCGGTTTTGTTGGGTCCTTAAATCTCAGTGTTACACTGATTATTGTGATCTTGACTTCTATAGACAGAATTGTCCAGAAAGAGTTACCAGCCAATCAGTTATTCAGTGTTGGTCAATACAGGAAACGTTGATGGATTGTTGCAGTTGTTTCCTGCTTGAATTGTCTTGTAAATCCTAAAAGATCCCCGGCTGGTGGGAAAATGTGGGACAGTGAAACATCAAGATGATGGAATGGACAAAATGAATAAGACGTCGTGCTCCAGAACTGCACTTTTGGAAGAGAACATCATGATAATTCTGATTCGGGAACTATCTATTTTGACTGTGAGACCCATAGTTTTTCAGCAAAATTTGGGTCTTCCTGAGAAGAATAAATCAGAATAGAGCCAGAAGGGACCTTGGAAGTCTCCTAGTGCAGACCCCTGCTCAAACAAGAGACCCTAGACCATTTCAGACAAGTGGCTGTCCAGTCTCTTCTTAAAAGCCTCCAGTGATGAAGCAACTACAACTTCTGAAGGCAACTTCTGTTCCACTGGTTGATTGTCCTCACTGTTAGGAAGTGTCAGATCATTTGCAATGTGACTACTATTAGGAGACAACTCAGGAGCAAAACACAGCATACAGAGACTTAGACATTTAACAGTGGTTTAGACATATACAGAAATATACGTGGTTGACAAATATCTGACAATTGTGATTGCAAATTGAGGATTGCCTGTATTTAAGAGTGTAATTATATTTGTTCTGTAGATTTTTCCTTCTTAATTGCTTCCATCCCTTACTTAAAATAGAGGCGTGCAAGTTTTTTTTTTTTTCTTCATTCATGTTATCTCCTGTGCAGGACTAAACATTTATCTGCCTTTATCATCCAAATATCTCCCTTCCAATATCGCTTTTTTTGAATTTGTGGAAAATAAGTTAAGGACAATTTAGCAGTGTTTAAATATTAATATGGCAAATCATGTAAAATTATGAAAATGGCACTTAAATGGAGACAGAGTGAGAAGAACGACGTCAGGAATTAGCAATATTTCCTTGTCAACTTGATAATTCTTTTATAACAAATGTCTAAAAGTATTAAAAGCTGGCTGGGAAGAAATTCGCTTTGTCACTGCTTATAAGCACTTTGACAGAACTTGGCTGCTTCTGATAGGCTAGGATTAAATAATATAAGCAATTTCCCTCTCTGTTTCTCTCTTCCAGTTTACTTACTTTTATTTTTTGTTCATGTTTTATTTGCTTTATTTAATTACGTTTAGTATTTATATGATATCCCATAGCAAAAATGCCCCAGTACTATAAATAAAACATATAAAGCAGGAGAAATCCAACAGGTTCTGACAGGTTCTGGAGAACCGGTAGCGGAAATTTTGAGTAGTTAGGAGAACCGGCAAATACCACCTCTGGCCCCAAAGCGGGATGAGAATTGAGATTTTGCAGTATCCTTCCCCTGCAGCAGGGAGAGAATGGGGCTTTTGCAGTATCCTTTCCCTGGAGTGGGGTGGGAATGGAGATTTTGCAGTATCCTTTCCCTGCCACACCCACCAAGCCACGCCCACAGAACCGGTAGTAAAAAAAAATTGAATTTCACCACTAAGATAAAGTACAGGCAATGCATGATTTACTACAATAATTGAACCCAAAATTTCCAAAATTGCTGTTATTTATTTATTTATTCATTTTATTGAGTACGTATGAGATAATATATATAAGTATAAGCATGAATTGAATACATAAAATGAATACAGTTAAAGGGAAGATTAGGACAGGGACAGTGGGCACACTGGTGCACTTATGCACACCCCTTACAGACCTCTTAGGAATGGGGTGAGGTCAACAGTCGACAGTCTAAGGTTAAAGTTTTGGGGGTTTGGGGAAGAAACCACAGAGTCAGGTAGTGCATTTCAGGTGTTGACCACTCCGTTGATGAAGTCTTATTTTCTGCCATCGAGTGTGGAGCGGTTCATTATATGAGCTTACTTGCCACTGTCAATCACTGCCGTTGTTAAGTTAGTAGCCCGGTTGTTAAGTGAATCTGGTTCCCCCATTGTCTTGGCTTGTCAGAAGGTCGCAAAAGGGGTCATGGGACCATGGGACACTGAGACCGTCATAAATACAGTACAAGGCCATTGCCAAGCATCTGAATTTTTATCACATGATCCAGGGGATTCTGCAACAGTTGTAAATGGTCATCAGTCACTTTATTCAAGAGATACATCTGGCAATAATCTGTCTGATCTTTTTGAATTACTACGGTGAGCTCATTCTTAAATACCAGGCTGAGCATCTCAAAATCAAGATTTAATACCGTACCTGGTCTGAAGTCTTACAAACTTGGAATATTGCATTCATTTTGGTCGCCACGATGTAAAAAAGATGCTGAGACTTTAGACAGAGTGCAGAGAAGAGCAACAAAGAGAATTAGGGGACTGGAGGCTAAAACATACGATGAATAGATGCAGGAACTGGGTATGTCTAGTTTGATGAAGAGAAGGACTAAGGGAGACAGTCTTCCAATATCTCAGGGGCTGCCCCAAAGAAGAGGGAGTCAAGCTATTCTCCAAAGCACCTGAAGGCAGGAGAAGAAGCAATGGGTGGAAACTAATCAAGGAGAGAAGCAACTTAGAACTAAGGAGGAATTTCCTGACAGTGAGAACAATTCATCAGTGGAACAACTTGCCACCAGAAGTTGGGAATGCTCCAACACTGGAAGTTTTTAAGAAGATGTTGGATAACCATTTGTCTGAAGTGTTGTGGGAATTAGTTGTTTAGCGGAGTGATGGCATTCGGGAAAAAACTGTTCTTGTGTCTAGTTGTTCTGGTGTGCAATGCTCTATAAAGTCATTTTGAGGGTAGGAGTTGAAACAATTTTCGTCATGAAGCTTTCATGAGGTTTCTTTCATATACTTCATAAACTTTCATAAACTTCATGAACTTTTTATGAACTTCATGAAATTTCATGAAGTTTCCGTTCATGAAAACTATCAAAGGATTGTAAGCGATTGTCACATTATAAAGAACAATAGCCCAGAAAATACCACCTAATATGCTAATCGGGGGAAGGACAAATAACTAATAGGTTGCTTACTTTGGCTCAGCAGGAAATAATGGTGTAGTTTAAGGGTCTGCATTTCAAAAGAAATCTTTTGGTCAAGGATGAATGTCAATGAGTTATGGTTCGACCCAACATTTTCCTTGATGTCAAAGAATAACTTGATGTTGAATTCTGCTTTCCTGTCTAAGGTTGGGCTATTCACTCTACTCTACTCTACTCTACTCTACTCTACTCTACTCTACTCTACTCTACTCTACTCTACTCTACTCTACTCTACTCTACTCTACTCTACTCTACTCTACTCTACTCTACTCTCCATTATTCTATTCTATTCTATTCTATTCTATTCTATTCTATTCTATTCTATTCTATTCTATTCTATTCTATTCTATTCTATTCTATTCTATTCTATTCTATTCTAATTCTAATTCTAATTCTAATTCTAATTCTAATTCTAATTCTAATTCTATTCTATTCTATTCTATCCAACACATTGTTAGGGCCAAAGAGTAATGCAAGAGTATTTTATATTTTCATTAGGCAAATGAGCAGTGCAAATATTTCTCGACAACTCCACGAAACGCTTCACTTATATGAAAGCTCATATTTTCTAGTAACTGATTATTTACTTCCAGATATATTAAAACAGAAAAAGGGTCAAAACTATTATCTTCCAAATTAACCATGTCCGTTTCCCTTCCCAAATCAATATTTTTGCAATCTAAACCTCTGATAAAGCATTGCTTTATAATGAAAACGTAAAGCGATTCTTTTGAGAGGAATGGCATCAGGTTTGGTAGAAACGGCAATCTATTTTTCTAATAAATGCAGGTTTTCTGCTCTTCTTATAATCCCCACATCCATTACACCAAGGCCTTCGGATTTAACAAGCCCGAGAAAGCCGTTATTGAAAAATATTCAGAAACTTCACATGCGTTATAATCTCTTTATCTCAAAAGGGGAAAATATCTACATCATCCAGATATTTAGAAGGTCACAAGTGTGTAATTTCAGATGTGGGAGGAAACTAGGTTGCATTTATGAACAAACCAAAAAATAAAGAGATTCACGTCCTGATTCAGGTATGTTTACTTCAAAAAAGCCAGGGATCGAAAGTATTGTCCTTTCCAATAATCCAGTTTTTTTAAAAAAATCAGAATTGAGATTGGACACCCATTCATCTAGAATGGAATTGGGTTTCTTGCTTGAGCTGGAGGTTGGAGTAGAGGTTGGAGGTTGGAGTAGTTGAAGGTCCCTTTCAACTCGGCTGTTCTGTAATCCTGCAGATTTCAGGGGGTTCCCCTTGCAATGTTTCTTGTCAGTCATACCAAAATGATCTGCTCTTGCCTTCTTCTGAGGGTTTTTTTTTCCTTCTCTTGACTATCCAGCTAGCCTATAGTGCTGGCATTTTCTGATCATCTCCCCTCCAAATGCCAACCATATTTGTTCCTGCTTAGCTTCATTGGGCAAACTGCTTCTAGCTATAGACCTTCCAGGTGGAATAAAGTTTGCATAAAGTAGGGTCTTCCTTTTATTTACTACAATTCACTGTTTCTGGCTCTCCCTCCCTCCCTCCCTTCCCTCCCAGTGGTTAAAATGCAGTATTGCAGGCTAACTCTGCATTCCACTGCCAGCAGTTCAATCCTGACAGGCTCAAGGTTGACTCAGCTTCCCTCCCTTTCTTTTTCTTTCCCTTCCTTCCTTGCCCCTTTCCTTCCTTCCTTCCTTCCTTCCTTCCTTCCTTCCTTCCTTCCTTCCTTCCTTCCTTCCTTCCTTCCTTCCTTCCTTCTTTCCTTCTTTCCTCCCTCCCTTCCTCGCTTCCCCTTCCTTCCTTCCTTCCTTCCTTCCTTCCTTCCTTCTTTCCTTCTTTCCTCCCTCCCTTCCTCGCTTCCCCTTCCTTCCTTCCTTCCTTCCTTCCTTCCTTCCTTCCTTCCTTCCTTCCTTCCTTCCTTCCTTCCTTCCTTCTTTCTTTCTTTCTTTCTTTCTTTCTTTCTTTCTTTCTTTCTTTCTTTCTTTCTTTCTTTCCCTACAGCAGAGATGACAAAAAGCAGGCAGTATTTCCATGCTATGATTTGAACTGAATAGATCTCGATTGATAGATCATTCCCTCAACAGCTGTTCTACGGTTGCAACAAGGGCCCAGAGGAGACGGTTGGTGTATAATGTTCAACACAAGAACCAATGGAATTGTGGCATTATACTTAGCTAATTTCATCTTTTCCTGAAGGAGAAGAAAAACATGAGTCTGAACCCCATTCTGGAAAGCCTAGTGACACCTGTGCCTAAAATAATCAAAATGCAGATAATGATGTATCAGAGGATGGCACGGTGGACTAAATGGGAGCAAAATGATCTCACCCTCAATTTTCTGACTCTAGGGAAGAAGTATTTCTGAAGCTGCCATGTTCCTCTCAAAATGGAAGGAGGGGGTTAGTTTAATTTTGATGTTGATAGACCATAAAATGAATTGACCATTCACCCTTTTAATGTGGAGTAGCATTCAATACTGCATTCAATTTTGGTTGCCACAATGTAAAAATGTTGTGGAGATTCTAGAAAGAGTGCAGAGAAGAGCAAGAAAGAGGATGAGGGGACTGGAGGCTAAACCATATGAAGAATAGTTGTAGGAAGTGGGTATGTCTAATTTGATGAAAAGAAGGACTAGGGATGACATGATAGCAGTCTTCCAATATCTCAGGGGCTGCCACAAAGAAGAGGGAGTCAAGCTATTCTTTAAAGCACTTGAGGGTAGAACAAGAAGCAACGGGGGGAAACTCCTCAAGGAGAGAAGCAACTTAGAACTAAGGAGAAATTTCCTGACAGTGAGAACAATTAACCAGAGGAACAACTTGCCTCCAGAAGTTGTGAATGCTCCAACACTGGAAGTTTTTAAGAAGATGTTGGATAACCATTTGTCTGAAGTGGTGCAGGGTTTCCTGCCTAAGCAGGGGGTTGGATTAGAAGACCTCCAAGGTCCCTTCCAACTCTGTTATTCTATTCTATTCTATTCTATTCTATTCTATTCTATTCTATTCTATTCTATTCTATTCTATTCTATTCTATTCTATTCTATTCTATTCTATTCTATTCTATTCTATTCTATTCGTGACTTGCTTTTACCTTGGAGCAAGCCAGAAATATGGACCAGCCCTTAAATCCCGGAGGCCATGCTATTCAACATCCTGCTCAATCTGAGAATTGAAATTAAAGCGTCCCAGGAATTTGGCTGTCTAGAGAAGTGGAGGTCACCATCACTCTGGGTCATTGGTTCCATCATCAAGCTCTTCTTCCTATTAAGAATCATTTTCTCTCTTTCTCTATCTGACATTTAGTTGGAATCTGCCACCCGTGACTTTCTGGTAAGGGGAAGGGAAAAAAAAAGATTTCTACAAAACAGGAAAGAGAAAGTTCATTTGATCTTGCTTTTCAGTATGAATAAACGCTGCAGCGAAAGCCTTAAGATCCTTCTGAGTGCTGGGGCTTTAAGATGTCTGAAATTATACTTGTGAGATGCTGGTTTTGTTGGGAAAATATCGCCTCTGCCTGCAATTGAATCAAAATAACGCAGTGGTATGTTTCTTCACCTTAACTGAGTTAGAAAAAAAAATAACCCACTTTGACCTTCATTACTAATTATTCATATCTGCCAGTCAATAAAATAATGTGATCTTTTCAGAGATTAAGATTATAACTCCCCTTGGATGCAGGCATCATATCTTAAGAGGATTGGCAGCGTCCTTTTTTATGCAGAAGCGAGTGGCCCTTGGATTCTGCAACCAGGACCAAATTATACATCCAGTGTTGATGTGGGTCAAATCTATAGACTCTACGAACTTCATTTGTATGAGTCAGGTTTGCAGAAAAGCACACGGATGGGTCACCCACTGGGGTGCCTTCGAAAAGAAGGGGCTTCTAAGTAATAGTGAGAGAAGGATGTGTGTGTCACATGCAGCGTAAGAAAACACAAGCATCCCTAGAGAATTTAAAGCTATAATCCCCAGCTTTATGGTTTGGGCATTGCAGGATGCAATAATCATGTTCTTAACATAAGCCATCTGGTCAATAAATCTGAGGTTCTTCTTCTGAGTTGAAAATGGTATTTCACGAAACCAAGAATGAAACTCTTCACCTTAAAGTATGGTACGGGCTACTCCAATATATGTTATCCAGATGTTCAGAAATGTAAGGGGAAAGACAAGGAATTAATCCCAGGAACTTTTTGTTTCGGTTTCAATATATCTCCAAAGCAAATGCACTGAAACATGAATGTTAACCATCTTAGCATCTGAATCCGTCTCTCTCTGTATCTCTCTCTCTGTCTCTCTCTGTCCATCTCTGTCTCTCTCTCTGTCTCTCTCTGTCTCTCTCTCTCTGTCTCTCCCTGTGTCTCTCTCTGTCCATCTCTGTCTCTCTCTCTGTGTTTCTCTCTGTCTCTGTCTCTCTATCTGTCTCTCTCTGTCTCTATCTCTCTGTGTCTCTCTGTGTGTTTCTTTCTCTCTCGTCTCTCTCTCTCTCTGTGCCTCTCTGTCTCTGTCTCTCTTTCTGTCTCTCTCTGTCTCTATCTCTCTGTGTCTCCCGTGTTTCTTTCTCTCTCGTCTCTCTCTCTCTCTGTCTCTCTTTCTGTGTCTCTCTGTCTTTCTCTCTGTGTGTGTCTCTCTCTCTGTCTCTCTTTCTGTGTCCCTCTGTCTCTCTCTCTCTCTGTGTGTGTGTGTGTCTCTGTGTGTGTGTGTGTGTCTCTCTCTCTCTCTCTCTCTGTCTGTCTCTGTATTTCTCTCTGTGTCCCTCTGTCTCTCTGTCTGTCTCTCTCTCTCTGTCTCTCTCTCTCTGACTCTCTCTGTCTCTCTCTCTCTGGACTATGGCAGAGAATGATGATAGATCTATAAACAAGCAGGTTTAAAACAAATCAATTCCATTGCTGGTTGTTTTCAGAAAAGAGGAATTGGTCAGGGATTGGGTCTTACTGCTTCAACAACATTTGTCTTCTTTCTGTATGTTTTGTCCCTATCTAACAAAACGAAATTCAATGGTTAGAAAAGGAAGGTTTTACAGTTAGGCAAGAAAAACCAAATGTACAGATACAGATTAGGTGAAACTCGGCTCAATAGCAGTAACTGCGGAAGGAATCTTGGACTCCTAGTAGTAATATGAGTCAGCAGTGCACAGCAGTCACCTAAAAAGCCATTGCTGCATTAGCAGAGGGATAGAAAAAGATCACAAGAAGTGTAAGTCCCTCTTTTATAATGCCTTAGTAAAACCACACTTGGAATATTTCATCCAGTTTTGGTCACCACAATATAAAAAAACAAACAAACATTGAGACTCCGGAACAAGCACAGTTTTTTCAAAATGAATTTTATTTGTAAGCACTCATGTATGTGAAAGAAAAATGAACAAAGTTGATTAAAAGCCTAGAGACTAAAACATATGAAAAATGGTTGAAGGTTAAATGGTTAAAACCAGGAAGTAACGATGAACAGGTGAGTGGGTGGAGCCTCGTGCTGCCATCGCTACCGGTTCTCCAAACCACCGACTGCTGAACTGATCCGAAACTGGGAGCATTTCACCCCTGAGTTTTACCCACAATGAAAAAGCAGTTTGTCATTATTATTTTGCATGGTTTGTTGTGTTGTTATGCATACTTCCCGATCTTGTAAGTTTTCCATCCAAGTGTATTTACTCGTGATACCCCTTAACGTCAGATCCTGTAGTCCTGACGAGAATAGCCAGATTGTGCCGTGCTGTACCTAATCCAGTCTCCTTACATCTTAATGTCATTAGAGACAAATTAAACTAGGAAGGAAACAAGACTGAGACTGAGTGTTGTGGCCCGCCGGTGGCCAATGGAGCTGGCAGCTGAGTCAGACAGTGAGGAGGTTGGGGAAGAATATGGGCCAGTCCTGAGGGCTCGGATGAGGACTCTGTGTCAGAGGCAGAGATGGAGCTAGACAGCAGCAAGGCAAAGGAACAGCTGGAGCCTGTTCCCGGTGTGCGCATACACAGAGCTGCCAGAAGACAAAAACAAGTCAGAAATCAGGATTGACTTGGGAGTAAAACCACACCTTGGAGGTGATTGGCCCCTCCTGTATGAAACAAAAGAGGAGCAAATGAGGTGGGGGCTTTGGTAGGAAACAATTCGTTCTGTCAGTCATTTCAAGAGTGGACAGTTCTGTTCGTGACTCTGAGAGACTCTGTGGCAAGTTTTGCTTTACTCTGTGCTTGGAAACAAGTTATGTGGCAGCTTGCCAAGCGAGATAAGGTTTGTGTTGATAAATATTCCTTTGAAAAACTGTTTGGACAAGCCTTGCTGACTGTGAATGAAAGGAATTCACAGTCATGTAAGTGAAAGAGGTTTTGCTGAGACCAATTCCTGCTTCCTGCTTTTTAAGGGAGCCTAGGTCAAAACACTGAGAGGAAGGAAAAACTGCCATAAATATGTCAGGATGTCAGGGTTCTGATGGATGCCCTAATTAAACCATGAGCCTCAAGCCAAGTTTCAAAAGAAATCCAGTTATTTATTAGGAGCAACATGTCAGCACGTACCCAAGTGGAGTCAGCTCTGCCCTAAGGCCCTGTTCCCTGACCTTGTTTCCCCACCCCACCCCTCCTCCCAGCGTGTGTCATAAATCACATTCTCCAATGGAGCACTTTCGCAGGCTGTAGAGATCACACCTCTCTAACTGGTTCCGGTAACCATGCATTGGTCAACCCAACCATGGGTTGACTCAGGAAATTTCTCCTCAGTTCTAGTTTGTTCCTCTCATTGATTAGTTTCCATCCATTGTTTCCTAGCCTGGTAATGAAAAGTCTGCAGAAAAGGGGCAAATTCAGAGAAGATCAAGAACTCAACACGTGTTAAATAGATTCATGGAACTTCTGAGCAAGGAGATTTGGAGAAGAACAATGTGTTTTTTTCCTTTAGATTTATTTTTGGCTTTGCTCAGGTTCTGAAATTTAGGAATGACGCATCTAGCCTCATATACCAAGAAGACAGCTGAAGGATAGTCAGAGAATGCAGGAGGGGGAAGGGGAAATTGGAAGAAAAATATTGAAATTGTCTGACATTCAACACACATAACCTGTATAACAGGCTCTTTTGCTCTTATGCATTGCAAAATTCACTCCATCAGTAGGCTAACTGACTTTTTTTGTTTTGTTTTTGAAGACTTAATTTTCTCCCTTTTAGCTCATCGCAGGATTATTTTTTAAAGAAAAAGAAAAAGAAAACTTCCTGTTAATCAGGTGAATTGTGATTATCTTTTTTTGGTCCTAGTATTTATTCATATATATTCTAGGCTAAATGAAAAGAAAAGAGAAACATTAGAGCAGAATCCAATTAAAAGCAAAATGATTAGCTAGGAATAACGGTAAAAGTGACCTCAAAGAAGAAAGAAAAAGAACAGGACTGATGCATCCTCAATGTGAAATTTATTTATTATTATTTATTAAATTTGTTTGCTGCCCACCTTGCTACAAGGTGTCTAATAATAATATCCCAGGTCATTATAACAGAATTTTCTTATATACCAGTGAATCAGGTGGTGTCCCATAGAGTCACTTCTGAATGTCGTCTTGATTCTCAGGACTTCAAATAGTTCAGCTCACCTTACTTACGTAACAGTTCTTGCCTAATTATTATATCCATCATGGACATCTTCCTTACTCCATGTAACATCTACTTGCCCTGTTTCCCCAAAAATAAGACATCCCCTGATAATAAGCCCAATTGGGATTTTGAGCGCATGTGCTAAAATAAACTTCTTCCCGAAAATAAGCCCTCCCTGAAAATATTTAAACACAGAGCTGGAAATCAGGTAATATGGCAAGAGGAGCCCCGTCTTGCTCCATGCACCCCAAAATAATAAGACCTCCCTGAAAATAAGGCCAAGCACTTATTTCGGGGTTCAAAAAAAATATATGACAGGGTCTTATTTTTGGGGAAAAACTGTATGAAGTTCTTGATCAAGTTTCTGATTTTGGTAGGTTTTTAAAAGGGGTTCAGCTCTATTGTTAGAAGATCACTCAACTGATGGCTGCTGCTCAGGATAGCTAAATCAACCTATATGCAGTGTGATGGACTGATTAACTTCTGGGCCAGCTCTTCTTGAGAGTAGCTGGTGAGAGAAGACCTTTCCAGTTGAGAGAAGAGGGCCTAGACGCATCATAAGATGAATGGTAGCTGGAAGGTTATTAATTTTTAAAAAATTATATGCTATTGCAATCAACATTTTTGGGTGACTTCCAATATATAAAATCCAGAATACAAATTCAGCTTCAATCATAAATTATAAGTGCAATCAAGAACCAACTTAAAACTGGCAGCAGATCCTACATACTCTTTCTACCCCGGACACAGGCAAAAGTAATTATCTTGTTTGCTTTATGAAAGGAGGGAGGGCGCCATTCTATGGCCACACCAGGAGTGAAATCCGGAAGGTTCTGACAGGTTCCGGAGAATCGATAGCAGAAATTTTGAGTAGTTTGGAAAACCAGCAAATCCACCTCTGGCTGGCCCAGAGGTAGGTTTCAGCAGGTTCTCAACAGTTCTGGAGAACCGGTAGCGGAAATTTTGAATAGTTCGGAGAACCGGCAGTAAAAATTCTGACTGGCCCCGCCCCCATCTATTCTCTGCCTCCCAAATCCCAGGTGATTGGGAGGAAATGGGGATTTTGCAGTAACCTTCCACTGGATTGGGGAGGGAATGGAGATTTTACAGTATCCTCCCCTGCCACGCCCACCAAGCCATGCCACCCCCACCAAGCCACCCCCACAGAACCAGTGGTAAAAAATTTTGAAATCCACCACTGGACTGGCCCCAGAGTGGGATGAGAATGGAGATTTTGCAGTATCCTTTCCCTGTCATGCCCACCAAGCCACGCCCACCAAGCCATGCCCACAGAACCACAGAACCAGTAGTAAAAAAAAATTGAATTCCATCCCTGGGGCACACCAATCCTGGCATTCCAGCTAGAGTTCCCACAAAGAAGGTTTCTTCTGAGCCCACATTTCCTTAAGTTCCCCCAGACTTAGGATCTTCAACAGGTCCTCTCCATTTGACTATTGAGGGCAAAGAGTACTTACCCATATGGAATCAGAATCTAAGCCCCATAGAGATTTATAGCTGGTTGTGAGTTCTGAATTAACCCAGAAATATATTAGCAGTCAACCCAGCTCTCTCTGTGACACTGTTGACCTGGCTTTCACACTCATCAACAAGCCGTGCTGTATTTTACAATGAGTACATCTTCAAGGAGACCTTTGAACTCTGGTGCTGGAGAAGACTCCTGCGAGTCCCTTGGACTGCAAGATGATTAAACTGATCAGTCCTAGAGGAGATCAACCCTGGCTGCTCTTTAGAAGGCCACATCCTGAAGATGAAACTCAAATATATTGGCCACCTAATGAGAAGGAAGGACTCACTGGAGAAGATCCTAATAATGCTGGGAATGATGGAGGGCAAAAGAAGGAGGGGACGGCAGAGAATGAGGTGGCTGGATGGAGTCACTGAAGCAGTCAGTGTAAGTTTAAATGGACTCCGGGGGATGGTAGAGGACAGGAAGGCCTGGAGGAACGTTGTCTGTGGGGTTGCGATAGGTTGGACACGATTTTGCAACTAACAACTTCTTCAAGTTGTTAGTTGCGAACAATTTGTCTTCAAGGGCATCCCTCAGTAGATCTAATTACAGTAATCCAATTCCAAGGTGATTAGGGCCTGAGTGACCATTAACAAGGTATCACAATTCAGGAGGAAATCATGGCTATGCTAATTGAAGTTGGCCAAAGTTCTTTGGACCACAGCCCCCAAGTGTTGTTCTAGCAAGGTCTATTTTGTTGCAATTTTTCAGAAGTAGACAACATGTTCAAGGAATTTGGAGATGAATGTGTTAGCCTTACCTGGTTGACATTGTCTTTCTGTTTAGCAGGTGATCTTCGATAGTCCTCATCTATCTGTGAAAGTTTTCCACATGATTGAGATTCCTGATAAATTATGATCTGTACTTGGACAGGGACCATCTGAGGACAACTACAAGTATCACTCTTTATCACTGGTGATGTGAGAAAAATGAGACATCTACCCTTGCCAATTCTGCCCTCAAATACGAGCTTCATTATCAAACCAAAATGTTTTGTGCCTTCCTTTGTAAGAATGTGATGGAGATACACTGCGAATTCTGCTGTTTGCTGACAAATTTCCAGGAAGAGAAAGAAAGCGTCCAAAGGATGAGCAAATGATCTTTCCAATAAAACCTTAAGAAAAATTATTTTGAAAGATTGCAGACAATCCAATTATGTTTTCATTTAATCATAAGGAAAGTGGGAGGGGGGGGAGGAGAAGTGCCTGAAATAATTCAAGGAAATGTTTTCTTGGATTTCGAATTTTTGTGTCAGTAAAGAGGAGACACCTTTGGACAATCAACAGAGCTACTGGTCAAGTTGATGGAAGTTTGAAGAGACCATCAAGTATATTTCTGGACCTGGAATGATCCACAAATAACCTCCTTCTGCAACTTCTGAGATCCTTGAGTGATAGTGTGGCCAAGAAGCACTCCAAGAAATACTACCTCTAATTTTATTTTAAGGTTACATTAAGAGAACCTTGCAAATCTGAATACATACAGTATCTCTCCTTGGCTTTATAGTCCAATAAACTAGGGAAAATTCCTCCTGAGATGCTTGTAATTTCAAACGTCTTCTGTAGATCCTTGTCTAACCATTGTCTAGTCTGACAAACAACAGAAGAGTCTGTGTTTATTCCTTCTGTCTTCGAAGATCATCCAAACACACCATTACAGGAACAGAGTAAGAAAGATGGTAGAATGTCAACTGATATCAAAAAATTACATTGGAAAAATTCATTCTAAAGGAAACACAAGTGCAAATTTAATTTATTATTTTGATGGCAAATCAATCCTTCTTGACTCCCTCAGAACAAAGAGAAATATAACATAAACTGTGAAGCTTGTCATTCATTTAGAATCATCCAGAAAATACTTCAGATTTTTGTTTTAAAAGTCAAGGGTTGTGTGTGTGAGGAAGATTTACCTATTTTTCTCCTCCTCTCCTTTTACCTTTTCTCCTTTTTTTCTGTAAGTATTCAAAGCAACATACAAGACAAAAATAATAAAGCATACATGAAAAAATAATGTCATTTATTTTTATTGCTTTGAGTTGTCCCAGTGAACTCTAGTGTTCAAGGGCAAAAAAAGAACATTATTGTACAGGCAATCTCTCTTTGAATATTACAATGTCCATGGTAGATAACCCGTGGATATTGTAATAACATTATAACCCAATAATGTTCTTATTTTGAAATGTCAGGCTGCTAAGTTTATGATTCAAGCTATATCATTGGTCTGCTCAAGATAGCTGGGGCAGAAATATCTTGCATTGTGTTACCAACTTCTCACAAAGCTCACAGAACACATTTGCTAAAGTGCTGTCCACCTATGATCGACATTTAACTTCTACTGCGTTCAATAAATGTTGGTTTTGAGCAAACAGACAATAATGCAAGAGTACTGCCCCCTCCCCACTCTTACCAAGGAGTAATACTTACAAAATATAATGAGATTTGCTTGTGAGTAACCTATATTCAATCAATCAGAATATCAATCAGAACCTTATACCATTTCTGACCGTTTGAGAGCTGTATGCAACGGAATTTCATTCTAATATATGACAATTAGTGTACATTTAAAGTGACAATAAAGTTATTCTAAGTCTAAGTGTCTATCCAGTATCTTCTTAAAGACCTCCAGGATGAAGCACTCACAACTTCTGATGGCAAGTTAATTGTCTTCACTGTTAGGACGTTTCTCCTTAGTTCCAGACTGCTTCTCTCCTTGATTAGTTTCCATCCATTGCTTGTTGTCCTACCCTCAGGGGCTTTGGAGAATAGCTTGATCCCCTCCTCTTTGTGGCAACCCCTGAGATATTGGAATTCTGCTATCATGTCCCCCTTAGTCCTTCTTTTCTCTAGACTTAACCATACCCAATTCCTGCAAACGTTCTTCATATGTTTTAGTCTTCAGGCCTTTAATCATCTTAGTTGCTCTTCTCTGCATTTTTTTTCTTAACATCTCTTTTGTAATGAAGGTATACAATCTAAATTTCCTTGATTATATAATAATACACAGCTCGGCTTTAAAATGTAGCACCAAATTTACGAAGGATTTTGATGGCTGGGTATTGCCTTTCAACCTTTGCCTAAATCTTATATTTACTTCATCCTATTAATTCTAGTAGATTATAATAGCTATAATCTACTAGATTAGCTATTAATTAATAGAAAAGCTATTATAATCCAATTCTGGGTGTCGAAAACACTGAATGCATAATTAGGAAGGAATTCTGGGACTGGATAGCCAAGGAGATAAGAACTTAGCCTCTTACAGAGGGATTCCTCCCATCAAGGAACACAATAATAACTTTATTCTGCCTCTTTGCTCTTACAAATTAAGTTCTCTGGTTCTTAATACAAAATATAATTGTATATAAATGTGCACAGGGTATTTTGTGTCTGACTTTGGTGGCCAAATGAACTTAATAAAATTAAAATAGATGTTTGTTTGTTTGTTAATTAATTAAATTTATTGGTGTCCATCTTGTTTCAGAAAGTCTATGAGCAGTTCCATGCAGAATACTTACTAAATGAAGGCCACTGTCCTTTTCTTGTTTACCTGGATGTAACATCTATGGAGATCCTCAGTCATCCAGGTCATGGATATCCCAAAAGTGCTTTTTTCTGGTTTTTCTTTGAAGATGTTTTGCTTCTCATCCAAGAAGCTTCTTCAGTTCTGACTGGATGGTGGGGAATGGAACGATTAATAGTTCCATTTATAAACCCTTCTATTCTCTACTCTCCAGTCAGAGCCGAAGAAGCTTCTTGGATGTGAAGCAAAATGTCTTCCAGGAAAAACCAGAAAGTCCAGTTACCTCTTGAAAAATATGCATCTTTTGGACATGGATGTAACATCTCTCAAACTCAGTGCAAAGGGATTATGATTCAATCCATGTAAAAATATGAAGCAGGCTTAGATTTCTATGCATGCTTAGTATGAAGTAGGACTGATTCAGCAGAAAATGATTTTCATGGGAGCAATTACACACCAGGAGCATTGCAAATTTAAGTCACTTCTAGGACAATGCTTCTAGGCCAAATAACCATGACTAACTCTTCATGGCCAACTCAACACAGCTAACTCGCTGTAGGAGAACTCTCAATGGCCAACTTACCACAGGACAAGTCAATGCTGTATTAATCATTTTATTCTGATACTTTTATCGTTGGTGACCATGTTTTTGTTGAAATGATTATCACTCTTGTATTGATTGTTGGGGGCAAGAGGCTGATTCCGTAAACTGCTTAGAGAGGGCTGTAAAAGTACTGTGAAACTATATATAAGTCAAAGTGCTATTGCTAGCCCTTCCTTCCTTCCTTCCTTCCTTCCTTCCTTCCTTCCTTCCTTCCTTCCTTCCTTCCTTCCTTCCTTCCTTCCTTCCTTCCTTCCTTCCTTCCTTGCTGGTGGTTAGAATGCAGTATTGCAGGCTTAACTCTACCTACCGCCAGCAGTTCGATCCTGACTGGTTCATGGTCAACTCAGCCTTCCATTCTTCTCAAGTGGGTAAAATGAGGACTCAGATTGTTGGGGTCAAGAGGCTGACTCCGTAAACTACTTAGAGAGGGCTGTAAAAGCACCGTGAAGTGGGATATAAGTCTAAGTGCTATTGCTATTGCTATTGAATTGACCAATATCAAGTTGTCCCACAGTGAATTGTTCACAACAAGTTGCCCCATTCCAAGGAGAATTGAGTTGGCCTCGTGGCTGTTGAGAAAAGATGCCAAAGAACAAGGATGAGGAAGGAATATTTGGAAGGGGGGAAAGAAAATCTCATCACTCAATATTATATATTTATGTAGAGAGACAGGCGGTGAAAGAACGAGAATACGCTGGATTTGTTAGATCTGGGAAAACCAATAGTTGTTATTCAAACAAATCCCTATCTTGACATTTTGGCTGCAGTAACAGAAATCAAGAAAAGAATCAACTTCATGAACTGGCAGTGAAAGCCAGATTTCTCTTGAGCACTTAGTGTTATCTAAACTACCAGTCACATAATCCCTTATCAAGAAAACTTTTTTCCAACAAAAAAAAGAAGAAGAAGACATATAAGCAACCTATATCCAAAAGGCCCAAACAGAATTTCTAATGAGAAAGGATATGCCAACCTTGGGGAAAATTAATTGCTCCAGTGAATTGCAGAGATAAACAGGAAGAAATTATCCACAAAGATT
This sequence comes from Coluber constrictor foxii, assembly GCA_038048745.1. Classification (NCBI taxonomy): domain Eukaryota; kingdom Metazoa; phylum Chordata; class Lepidosauria; order Squamata; family Colubridae; genus Coluber; species Coluber constrictor. The sequence continues at coordinate 73,992,072 of CM075965.1, read as the reverse complement.
TGTCAAATGCAGTTGGACTCCGTTTCTAAGATTTTCAGCCAGACTGAAACAACCTTCATTCATTCAGAGTCCTGGTGGCACAGTGGTTAGAAGACAGTATTGCAGGCTGACTCTGCTCATTGCCAGCAGTTCGATCCTGACTGGCTCAAGGTTGACTCAGCCTTCCATCCTTCCGAGATTGGTAAAATGAGGAACCAGATAGTTGGGGACAAAATGCCAACTACTGATTATTTTTAATGATTATTAACTGCCCAAGGCCACACATCAAGTGATCAGTTATGTCTATTTAAATGAAAGAAATGATAAGCAGGGAAGGAAGGAGGAAGGGTGGGAGGGGGGAGGGAGGGAGGGAAAGGAAGGAATGAAGGAACGGGAAGGAGAAAGAAGGAGAAGGAAGGAAGGGAAAGGAGAAGGAAGGAAGGAAGGAAGGAAGGAAGGAGGGAGGGAGGGAGGGAAGGAAGGAAGGAAGAATGAAGGAAGGGAGGGAGGGAGGGAGGGAGGGAGGAAGGAAGGAAGGAAGGAAGGAAGGAAGGAAGGGGAAGGGGAAGGGGAAGGGGAAGGAAGGGAAAGGAAGGAAGGAAGGAAGGAAGGAAGGAAGGAAGGAAGGAAGGAAGGAAGGAAGGAAGGATATATATATATATATATATATATATATATATATATATATATATATATATATATATATATATATATATATATAATTTTTGCTGATAATTATAAATAAGGGAGGCTGCTATAATTATCAGCAAAAATATTAAAAATATAGAAAATAGCTTGTCGGCTATATTACACTGTCTGGATGGCCCATGAGATTGGGCTGAAAGGCAAAAAAAATTGGAGATTTGTGATATCTCCTCCATTAGTGGAGATCCAGGATGACTTATATATATTATTATTATTATTATTATTATTATTATTATTATTATTATTATTATTATTATTATTATTATTATTATTATTATTATTATTATTATTATTTTATTTTCGTAGGTCTTTATGTGTATCTTTCTTTATGCCAGGGATTTTCCTACGTATATTAAGATGTTTCATGGCCTAATTTTCAGTGAACTCTCAATTCACCAGCTTTTTAGGCCTTTTTAAATATTACAGCAGCTATATGCTAACTGTTTGAGTTTATGTGGGAGACTAGAATGGACCCATTTCTGCCTCATTAGGCTTTATTCAACTAGCCACACCCACTTTTCTCAATTCTGCCCTGTAACAGTCAAATATTTATTATTTATTATTTTATTTTCGTAGGTCTTTATGTGTATCTATATCTATATCTATATATATATACATACATACACACACACACACATACACAGTCAGAATGGGTAAAAAGCTTGGTTGGCAACCAAAGTATAAACAATATCCATTATTAACTATAGCAGGAACTTGTTTACTTTTATACATATTTTATGTTTTGGCAAGTTTGTGCACTGTACAGCAGACCCCTAGCTTATTATCAAGGTTGAAATAGTTGAATAAATATTGACAGTTTTTTTAAAAAAGTAAATATTGGATGTACATTCTCATAAATGCCAGAAATGGCCTTATGAAGCATGACTAGGAAGCCACTCATTCTAACAATTGGAGCAGCACAAAAACTGAGACGAGGTTGAAATGTCGAATTCCTCTCCCAGTAAAAGAGCATTTTAGACCAGTCTCAATTTTATTCTGTTTCCACTAAAATAAAACCAAGGCGAAAGGTCAAATTAGAAGACAAAATTCTAGGTATCTTCCACTTGAGAAATGTTAACTTCCTTGGTACTTCCTACCATTTTCCCAAAATAAATTATGGGTCATACAGTACGTCAACTTTCCTCTGAGCTCTGCGGCTTTTAAGAAGAAAATCCAAACACGTCAGTTTCTGTGATGGTACTTTTCATACGGAATGTTCTTTCCAAGTCCTAGATTTCCAAATATTCATTGCTGATGGAAGCTGTAAAACCCAGACAACTGAAATGCTACTAGCAGAAAACAGAATAACAGACCTGGAAGAGACATTTGGAGGTCTTCTAATCCAACCCTCTACTCAAGCAAGAGAACTGATACCATTTCAGACAAATGGGATGTCCAATCTCTTCTTCAAAACCTCCAGGGATGACGCACCCACAACTGCTTGAAGGCAAGTTAATTGTTCTCACCGTTAGGAAAATTCTCCTTCGTTCAAGGTAGGGTCTCTCCTTGGTTGTTTGAACATCTCTTTCCCACAACAAATTTTGCCGCCTCAAACTTTTCTCTCTTTTTTTCTCCAAGTAGGAAACTCACGTTGTCCAAGAAGAAATAACCCAATATCTTACAATGTCCTTGGCAGAAGTCCAAAATGCCACACCTCAGGCTAATAAAGAATGTAACCATCAACCTGTGAGTTGAACGTTTGCAGGTCTTTAATGGACTTCAGAGCCTGTGAGAAGGTCCTTCTTCACCAACCGAAGGATGCCAATATTCCAGCTGTTACAGTCACAGAAACACCTATTTTGAAACCGTTCCAAAGAGCTGGAGGTAAAATTTAAAACCCTGGAATGTATGCTGTCAGAAAAAAACAATTATCAAGCAAATAGAGGAGGCACGATCACCCAAACTCAATAAAACCTAGAGAGAAAACACAGATTTTAAAAAAAGAAGAAGGTGAAAAAGAATAAAGCAGATTTCAAAGGAAAGCAGCCATCTGTGCCAGCCACAATTTCATAATAATCCAGCTCCTAATAGCCTTGTGAATAATCACAGTCCAAACGGCAACAGTTCCGATGTTTTCCCAGCAGTAATTATAGAGGCTTTCTGTGGTTTCTGATCTTTGCTTATGGATCGTTATAATTGGGTTTAAAGCTTTCAGAAATGCAACTTCCTTGCGTGTGTGTGTGTGTTTATTATACACAACAAAACATTTCACATTGCAAGATAGAGAGGATACTGTCAGCCAATGATTTCCTGGCAAAATTCTTCTTCTTTTTTTTCCAACCACTAATGAAAATCTCATTGATGGAAATGCATTGTTAGAAACTGATGAGCCCAGGGATCAAAGTTACAAGCATATTTTGATGTCCAGGACTATGTTAATTTGCTCATCTCAAAACTAGCCAGGTGAAACAGTGTAAGCTGAAGCTTCAGATCGGCTCTGCATCTGATTCCTGGATTTAGCATCACTCTAGCCATATTTGCTTAAAATTTTGGTCCTTTCTTCCCATCCTCCTCCTCCTGCTGCTGCTGCCCTTCTTCTTCTTCTTCTTCTTCTTCTTCTTCTTCTTCTTCTTCTTCTTCTTCTTCTTCTTCTTCTTCTTCTTCTTCTTCTTCTTCTTCTTCTTCTTCTTCTTCTTCTTCTTCTTCTTCTTCTTCTTCTTCCTTCTCCTCCTCCTCCTGCTCTTCTTCTTCTACTTCCTCTTCCTCTCTCTTCTCCTCCTCCTCCTTTTTTTCTTCATCTTCTTTTTCTTCCCCCTCCTTCTCTTCTTCTTCTTCTTCCTCTCTCTTCCCCTCCTTCTCCTTCCCCTCCTCCTCCTCTTCTTCTTCTATTTCCTCTTCCTCTTCCTCTCTCTTCCCCTCCTCCTCCTCCTCTTTTTCTTCATCTTCTTCTTCCTCCTCCTTCTCCTCCTCTTCTTCTTCCTCTCTCTTCCCCTTCTCCTTCTCCTTCTTCTACTCCCACTCTTCTTCTCCCCCTTCTTAGAATTAACCCTAATGTTACTGTGAATAACTCCCTGCAGTTTTGTTGCCAGCATTTTCAGAAATAGTTTTCTCTTGCCTTCTTCCTAGGACTGAGTCTGGTTGAAAGTCACCCAGCCAGACTAAAACTTACTACCAAAGGACCCTGGAGAACTTTGGCAGAGGTTCTCAGAAACAAAAGAAGGGGAGCTATGTCCTTTTGTCTCCCCTGGGCCTTGTTGGTGTGGGATTCTGCCACCTCAGAATGGCCCAACCAAAGTTTTAAGGTGATCAGGTGATCTGGCTGTGTTAAAACGAATCAGATTGACTTCCAACCCAAATGCTTTGCCAAAGTAAATCTTAGTTGTCTGCCGAGCATTTTCTACAGTGTTCTATAGTCACATTTGGATTTAGTGGGAGCAAAATAAACCTAAATCCAGACGTTTGTTTCAAGAAAATATATCCCTCCCTCCCATTTGAAGAGCATTCTTAGAGAATGCTGTGCTAAACCAGTCTGCAGAACTTTTCTTTTTTAATTTGTACACAAGTCTGGGTAAGGTCTCCGAATCCAGAAAACTTAATTTTGACAGCCCTGATGTATAGTCTATTTTGGTTAACCAAAAGGAACACATACATTTTCTACATTAGAGAAATTTCCATTATTTTCCTCTCAGCCATGAAAATCGATTCTGGTGTGATTACACTCGGAAGCCGTTTAATGGGTCCCTGACAGGACCGAACGGATAGAAACGGTGGGTGATGTTGAGTCAACGGTGGCGCGCTTAGCTGAACTCATCCACAAGTCAACGCAAGAAGATTAGGAACACACCGTGTATTCGTATCAAGCGGGAAACTGAACCTGTATGCCCTTCTGCCTCAGTGTTTTGACATCTGGTGATCGCTGGGATTTGCTTAATCTCTCATTCACTATGGTGGCTCAGAGAAGTGAGAAAATAGGAATACATTAAGGTTAGAAGCTGAGGAACATTACATGGTGACCATACGGATGAGTTATTGAACATCTAAATCACTCTTCTTTGATCTGATGCCCTGCAGATGTGTGGGACTTCATTTCCCATAATCCCTAGCTAGCACGAAGCTTCACTGGGGCATTTTTACCACTTTATAAAGCCTTAGTAAGGCCACAACTGGAATTCTGCATCCAGTTTTGGTCACCACATTACAGAAAAGATGTTGATACTTTGCGGGGAGAGAAGGATGTAGAGAAGAGAAACTAAAATGATTAAAGGCTTGGCGACTAAGATATGTAAAGAATAGTTGCAGAAACTGGGTATGGCTAATCTAGAGAAAAGCATTATTCCAGTATTTGAGGAGCTGCCAAAAAGAAGAGGGGGTCAAGTTATACTATGAAGCACCAGAGGGCAGGACAAGAAGCAAACAGATTAGAACTAATCAAGGAGAGATCCAACCCAGAATTAAGGAGAAACTTCCTAACAGTGAGGACAATCAACCAGTGGAACAGAAGTTGCCTTCAGAAGTTGTGGAGGTTTTTAAAAAGAGACTTGTCTGAAATGTTTTTAAGGTCTCCTGGTTGATTAGAGGTCTCTTCCAGATCTCTTCCCATTGATTTTTTTCCCCTGAAGCTTTCCTAGTATTAAATTGGATTATAAAACTATAGCTAGTAATGTGGGTATGAATTTTTTTGTAATCATAAATTGAACGTACAAACTTAAAGGCTTTTCCGTTGATGTTTAACAGACTTTAACAATAGTTCACTTCACATTTCTCTACCTTTTGTGTTCATTTCTTACCTTCTCATGTTTTTCAGAAGATTGCCTCTCTCAAGAGAATAACGGAGCCGGTTAGCGCGTCAGAATCAAAGAATTCATGTTGAATTATTTCATTTTTGGAGAAGTGAACAAGGCTTCCCTGTGAGCTTTAACAGAATGCTTAATGTCAGATTTATAGCCACTCGGGGATTAGAAGGTGATTTTGGAAAGTTACAAATGGACGAAGGGTCCAAATAGATTGGAAATAAGATTCTAGAATTAATTGTAAGAATTATTCCCATGGGAAAAAGCTGTCGTTCTGAACTCTTTAAAGAAAAACATGATGGTACGTGACTTTGGTGGCTGCAAAACAGAGGGAACCAGAAGGAAATGAAAGATTATAATTAAAGGAGAAGTCATTTAACTTTGACGCAGAGTGGACCAAAATGCTTTTCACATTGAAAATAGTACTAGTATCACTAGTAAAGTGATCTCTAGTCACTTTTGGTGACTAGGATGAAGAATTTGCCTAGGTTTTAAGCAATGGTTAAATCAAAAAAAAAAATTACTACTAGTTCTGTGGGCGTGGCATGGTGGTCGTGGTGTGGCTTGATGGGCATGGCAGGGGAAGGATATTGCAAAATCTCCATTCCCACCCCACTCTGGGGCCAGCCAGAGGTGGTATTTGCTAGTTCTCTGAACTACTCAAAATTTCCGCTACCGGTTCTCCAGAACCTGCCAGAACCTGCTGGATTTCACTCCTGGTTTTAAGGATTTGTTTGCAATGAAATATGAGAAGAAGAGCTCATGTGTTGTTTTTTTAAGAAAAGGTGATAAATTACTAAAATTATTTATACCTTTTGTGAGGAAAGGGAGGTTATTTCTTTACAAACTATATACCTTTTATTGAATAGATTTTTATCCATCTTTATAAATTTTTAAGTATCCAAGGCAACAAACATACCTAAAAGCGCTCCCCCCCCCCTATTTTCTCCACAATAATGCCCTTGTGAGGTGGATTGGGCTGAGAAAAAGTGACTGGCATTAAATGGAAAACTTTTAAGGCTAAAATGCTTGGGAATGCTACCAAAAATCGTTCTGTGGGAGGGAAATATTTATCGTAAAGAAGGGAACTTACCATTAATTCTGAAACCCAAAGTTGGTAAAAACACTGATTAACAACTTTTCCTTTAATTTCTACTGTTAGTTAAAGAAGGAAAAATCCATACTTTACTTTTAGCTTTTAACAGAACAATGGAATGGGAGAAAATGACCTTCTTTTAATTCTTTGAGATATATAATGAATGTCCCATGATAATGCTTGACTCTCTGAGATAAGCATGGGGCCTTGACATAGCTGTGAAGTTCCTCTTCCTCTTCAAATAACCATTGTCTTCTAAATACCAGACAGACCTATTAGTTCTTCCCAGTTCGTAAAGAAGATCTTAAATTTTTAAAATTAGTGTCAAAAGGCACATCTCTTGTGAAATGTCAAATATTTACTCAGGAGGAATATCAATTTTCAATGATGTCACTCCTCATGTCTGTCTTTCTTTCTCTCTCTCTCTCCCTTTCTTCTTTTTCTCTTTCTTTCTTTCTTTCTTTCTTTCTTTCTTTCTTTCTTTCTTTCTTTCTTTCTTTCTTTCTTTCTTTCTTCTTCCCGCATCCCAATAAAAAACTATTATGTTATGATTTCTATCTTTATATTATTAGGTTTATCCATATTCAATTACAAAATCCTTTATCTCTGGAAACTTATTTTAATGATTTGGGCCTAAAGATGGAGGCTAATATCAAAAGGAAACCACAGTCTTATAGTCAACAGTGTTTTATCCTATAGAATAATTGGCATAAAACAAAGCGATTGATCTTTCCTTCATGAAAGTTAAACAAGAGCATCTTCCAAAACTCAAAGCATAGATGCCCTGAAAGAGAAATGCATAATGAAATCCATGAGGTTTGTTTCTAAGGCTACGAATAAAGGATCCTATCGTATGATCCTTAAGTTGCGTGAATGTATAAATGTTATAAAGTACTTTATAGTTTAGTTACTCTTTAAATCTTAGATGTATATTATCTTTTTATCATAAATATAAATTTGTTAGTCATACAAAGTGCTGTCAGACCCCTAGTAGACACGAGGAGGAGAAGGGGGAGGGAGGAGGGGGAGGAGGAGGGGGGGAGGGAGAAGAAGAAGATGAAGGAGAATTTGTGGTTTGGTTCGGTCTAAAATATCAACACTTTCCCAGTTGAAACCGTGGGTAAACTTGTCTATGGGTTGAAAAGCTAAGGATTTTTTTAAAAAGCCAGTTGATATTCTTGAATATATTCTACCAATTTTCTACCTCTGTCTTTATATCATGCTGTGCTGCAGTCCACTACGTGTTGTAATGTACCACTCTTGCCTTTTTCATTGCTTAATTGAAATTTTCCTCTTTATGTTCACTGTAGTTTAATTCTGGTACTGTTTTCTCCTATCCCTTTTCCATGACTTTCCTTTTTTTTCAATCCTTGGCCTTGAGACTAAGTTGTTGACCTAAGTGAGATTTCTGCCCTGAATAACCTCTGACTTTCATTTTTTAAAGTTTTTTCCCAAATGCCCTCACTCTGCTAAACAAATAATTCCCTCAATACTGTCAAACGATTTACTAAGTCTGCACTACTATTAATCTTCTCATCGTTCCCACCACCCAACTCCTTCCACTTATGACTGTATGACTGTAACTTTGTTGCTGGTATCCTTACGATTTATACTGATATTGTTTCCTGATTGCTTATTTGCATCCTATGACTATCATTAAGAGTTGTACCTTATGATTCTTGATGAACATATTTTTCTTTTATGTATACCGAGAGCCTATGCACCAAGACAAATTCCTTGTGTATCCAATCACACTTGGCCAATAAAAAAATCTCTTCTCTTCTCTTCTCTTCTCTTCTCTTCTCTTCTCTTCTCTTCTCTTCTCTTCTCTTCTCTTCTCTTCTCTTCTCTTCTCTTCTCTTCTCTTCTCTTCTCTTCTCTTCTCTCCCATCCCATCCCATCCCATCCCATCCCATCCCATCCCATCCCATCCCATCCCATCCCATCCCATCCCATCCCATCCCATCCCATCCCATCCCATCCCATCCCATCCCATCCCATCCCATCCCATCCTATTCTATTCTATTCTATTCTATTCTATTCTATTCTATTCTATTCTATTCTATTCTATTCTATTCTATTCTATTCTATTCTATTCTAAGATTCCCCTATGCAATATTTTTACAATCTATTTTTTTTTTATCGTGGAGAAAGAGAGAGACCATGAGCGATGATGACTCTGTTTTAATTTTGTCTTACATAATCTTATTTGACTCAAAGCTCTCCTCCCCCTTTTAATTATTTTCCATAACTTATAACTATATTCCACGAATCGGGTGAATGCTCTGTTTTTGTTTTCTTTCAGCCAGCTATTTACTTTTGAAATGGCACTATTAATTGAAAAAAAAAAACAACCTTGTAAATATTTGGGAAGTTGCCACTCAAGGTAATTGCTACGCAGATCCTCAATTCAAACTTCAGTGCTATGAGTAGAATAGAATAGAATTTTTTTATTGGCCAAATGTGATTGAACACACAAGGAATTTATCTTGGTACATAAGCTCTCAGTGTACATAAAAGAAAAGATACGTTTGTCAAGAATCATAAGGTACAACACTTAATGATAGTTGTAGGGTACAAATGATACAAGCAACAAAACATATGTATGAAGGACTATGAAAGACTTTTTCAATATGCTGCATTCTGGAATTAAGGGTGCAGTAGACTGTAAGTACAATGTTAATCCCAATCAATAAACCTATGGTTTCTCTCCCAACACGTGCAATCATCTATTTTGAATGCTGCTTGGAATCAGGAAATCTGTCAAGTGCCGGGGAATTCCAGCTCCCAAACAAAGAGAACCGGTTTGGTGACGTCATATCGTCACTGCTACCGGCTTGGCCGAATCGGGCCGAACCGGGAGGAACCCACCACTGCTCTCCTACCAAGGCTGAGGGGTGGCTGCTCTCCTGCCGGGTCCATGGAGCGGAGCAGTGGGTGGCTTTCCTGCAAGTCGGCATTGCAGCACTTCCAGGTTAGGGGGGGAGGATACAACATGTGTGATTGGAGGGGGGGGGAATAAGGGGAATAACATATAAAAGATGGTGGGATGCACGGGCCGATAGCCCTAACAATAATTCTTTATTGGATATCTGTGAGTGCCAGAAATAAAAGGAAAAGGCAACAACAAACCTAGTTTGCTTGTGTCCTCTGTTCTTATTTGCCTGGAACCTGATATTCAGCTTCAGAGAGATGTTGTGCAGCAGAAAAATATACTGTTAGCTTAGCATGTGACACATAGGTTGTGTTATTTTTTTAACATAGTGTTTGACATTTTAATGGAGGATAGATTTATCAAAAGGTGTAAACCACGGCCCAGAAGCTGTAGATCTCAGTACGCCCAAAGCTGGACATAAATAACCGTGAAGGTCATTATATTTGTGCCATGCTGGTGATTATCCAGAACCAAGTTCCTTGAGTAATCGTGACAACGTAACACTAGTTGGGCATTCTGAAGTTCCATCATCAGGAGACGTTCTTTCTGGGCTTTTGAATAAGACAATTTCATGGGTGTTATGACCCAGGTGGTCAAGGCAAGGCTGGTCTTTAGAGACTCCTTTATTGTCCTCAAGAACTTTTCAATATTTATTGGCCATCCGGGAAGTCTACACCCCATGCTACTCTGAAGGGAGCCACCCTCTATGCCCCAACAACAGCCCATATATTTGCCAGGAAAGTCTACAAAGCATAAGACAAATGGCAATCCTCACAATGAGGAAGTAGAAGGCAGTTTCTGGAGGTCAAGTCCACAAGGGCAAGATCGACAACAGCCCTTGAAGCAAGACAAAAAGACACGACTCAAAGCCAAAGGGGTGTAATCCAAAACCATCGTTCCTGGCCAAGACTAACTCTCCACGGCTTCTCCTCCAGTCAGCCTACTCCAGTGGGGAAGTTCAAAGATAGGAAGAACAGTTTCAGGAACTGGGCATGTCTAGTTGAATGAAAAGAAGGACATGAGAGCAGCCTTCCAATATTTGAGAGGCTGCCCCAAAGGAGAGGGGGTCCAGAGACTCTCCAAAGTACCTGGAGGCAGGAGAAGAAGCAATGGATTGAAACTAATCAAGGAGAGAAGCAACCTAGAACTAAGGAGAAACTTCCTAACAGTGAGGACAATTAACCAGTGGAACAGAAGTTGCCTTCAAAAGTTGTGGGTGCTCCATCACTGGAGGTTTTAACGAAGAGATTGGACAGTCATTTGTCTGAAGTGGTATAGGCTCTCCTGCTTGAGCAAGAGGTTGGACTAGAAAACCTCCCAAGGTCCCTTCCAACTCTTTATACTGTTAAGGTGTTCCTTGGGAGGAGCAATGGGATGACCTCCTCCTGAGTCACTTCACAGTCCTCTGGGCTTGCCTACGCTCTGCTCTCCATGCCCTTGGATCCAGAGGAGGAGGCAGCTGTTCCTCCTCACGGGGGATCTGCTGCCTATCAGCACGACTGCTGGTCAGCAGCTAATCCTCCCTTGTGTCTGTGAGGGCAGGCAGCTCTCCGTCTGGTTGACCTCCTCCCCCAATGCCGGAGGGGCCCGGGACAGCATCATCCTCAGCCCCCGGCCTCTCCAAACATGCCAAGGGAGATGTGCCAACCCCATTGGATAGTCCCAGTTCCAACTCTTCCTCCTCCTCTTCCTCCTCTGAACTGGGCTCCGATGGGGCCCTGACAACGGGTTCCATTAATGGTTCTTCTGTGCTTGATCAACGTATCATAAAAGAGAATAACCTTTCCGGCAAACAAGGAGAATTTCCTACAGCGATGCTACAGCCCATGCATATTTAAAATATGTACCTTAACGTGCTGGAAAGGTTAGGGAAATATCAAAGGGAAATAACAAAGAGGGTTCTTTTTCTTTCTTTCTTTCTTTCTTTCTTTCTTTCTTTCTTTCTTTCTTTCTTTCTTTCTTTCTTTCTTTCTTTCTTTCTTTCCTTTCTTTCTTTCCCTTTCTTTTTTCTTTCTTTCTTTCTTTTCTTTTGTTCATTCATTCTTTTTTCTTTCTTTTCATTTCTCTTCCCTTCCCTTCCCCTTCTTTCTTTCCTTTCTTTCTTTCTTTCTTTTTTCTTTCTTTCTTTCTTTCTTTCTTTCTTTCTTTCTTTCTTTCTTTCTTTCTTTCTTTCTTTCTTTCTTTCTTTCTTCCTTCCTTCCTTCCTTCCTTCCTTCCTTCCTTCCTTCCTTCCTTCCTTCCTTCCTTCCTTTCTTTCTTTCTCTTTTCTTTCCCTTCCTTCCTTCCTTCCTTCCTTTCATTCATTCATTTCTTCTTTCTTTCCTTTCTTTCCCTTTTCTTTCTTTCCTTACTTTCTTTCCTTCCTTCATTTCTTTCCCTTTCCTTTCTTTCCTTTCTTTCTTTCTTTTTCTTTCTTTTCCTTCCTTCCTTCCTTCCTTCCTTCCTTCCTTCCTTCCTTCCTTCCTTCCTTCTTTCTTTTTTAGAAGTATGGATAGAAAATATGGCTTTCTATCTGTAAAGTACCTGGGAGATTTCTGGAAAGCTTTAAAACTGACATCCCCAAAATCCGAAAGAAAACATTTGGCTGAGATCCATATTGTCAGCCACGGTGTTCCACTAGACTCAGTTAATGTACGGGTAGTTCTTAATTTATGACCTCAACTGAGCCCAAAATTTATGCCGTTAAGGAAGACATTGGCTAGGTGAGTTTTGCCCCATTTTATGACTTGACATGGTTGTTTAGTGAATCATTCCAGATCCTGTCATAAATATGAGTCAGGTGTTGAGCGTCTGAATTTAAATATCATGACCACAGGGATGCTGCAACGGTCATAAGTGTGGAAAACAGCCTGCCATTGTAACTTTGAACAGTCACTAAGTGAACTCTCGTAAGACGAGAACTACCTGCACAGATTAAAATGATAGTTCACTCAAAGGTTCTTGGAATAAAGTCAAATGTTGGACTTCTATCCAGTTTACCTGATCTAACCCAGACAAAACTGAATTGATTTCTGGCTGGCTGGAAGAGATACGTCCTTTAAATGTAGAAACAACAAGTTAAGTTAATGAGGTTTTTTTTATTTAACCTTCAAGTGCTGGTAAAATAGAATTCTTTACGAAACAAACAAACAAATAAACAAACAAAAGCAATCCTTAAAAATAGCAAGAAACAAATCCATCTTTGTAAATAAATTTCTATCAAAAAACAAAAAAACCCCCGCTCCTAATTACAAAGATATTTGTTTTGTTTGAGGTAAAGCACATCTATTATCATAAAGATAATTAACTCAGCCTGACAGATCTAATAAAAGAACAAGTTTAGCGGTGGCTTAGCTAGAAGCCCAAGGCAAGCAATTTTTATAATTACTAGTTATTGTAACTGGGCTCTGAGAAAATGGTCTGTGATATTTAAACAGTAATGTTAATTTGCATTTAGACCTCTCTGTGTCTCTTGTTCTTGGACAAGATCTATTTAACTGGAATAAGTGGGATGGAAGAAAGAAAAAAAAAAACCCTCAAATAACTGAAGGGCTTCCTTCTCGGAGAAACGTGTCACTTTTCCTCACCAGATAATTAATATCCTTAGGAGGATAAGTAGTTTAATAACTACAAACCACTGCAAGAGGCTAACGTATTTTAACACCATGTTAACACAGAGGAAATGAGGCGATGGAGATTCTCAGTCATTCAGGTCACAGTTGTCCCAAAGGTGGATTTCGTTCTTTTTTTTAATTTCAAGAGGCAACTGGACTTTTCTTTCTTTCTTTCTTTCTTTCTTTCTTTCTTTCTTTCTTTCTTTCTTTCTTTCTTTCTTTCTTTCTTTCTTCCTTCCTTCCTTCCTTCCTTCCTTCCTTCCTTCCTTCCTTCCTTCCTTCCTTCCTTCTTTCTTTCTTTCTTTCTTTCTTTCTTTCAAGACGTTTCGCTACTCATCCAAGAAGCTTCTTCAGCTCTGACTGGATGGTGGAAGGATTTATATTCTGCAAGGAATTGGATTAGAAGCTAAACATCTTCAAAGAAAAAAAAAACAAGAAAAGTCCAATTGCCTCCTGAAAAATCATCTTTTGTTCTGCCCCAGCTAGAGGTCCCAAGAAGTGTAGCACACACCCACAGCTCCAGAAACTCCATTTAATACAAACAGACCCCTTTCAAAATGCAGGCTTTAACCACCAATGTCCTGATCAGCCTGCTCTGAATTACAGAGATTAAACAAAATCCGACAAGGGTTGGCAATCAGCCCAGAAACCAAGTTGTAACAAAAAACTCACTCTCAAAATGCCCTGCGTAGGACCAAACGTTGTTTCCAGCAACGTTTGCCAGCTGTGTGCAAACTTAAATAGGCTAAAGGGAGTGACCAATTAGCCCCAAGCCTTACTCTCAAGGAGACCTCCTCCTGAGTAGCCACTCCTGCCTTTTGGCAGCCCTGCGTGCTCGAGCATTGAGAAGAGGCTCCTAAATTTTCAGTAGTTCGGAGAACCAGCAAATACCACCTCTGGCTGGCCCCAGAGTGGGGTGGGAATGGAGATTTTGCAATATCCTTCCCCCAGGAGTATGGACAGAATGGAGATTTTGCAGTATCCTTCCCCTGGCATGGGGAGGAAATGGGGATTTTGCAGTATCCTTCCCCTGGAGTGAGGAGGGAATGGAGATTTTGCAATAGCCTTCCCGCAGGAGTGGGGAGGAAATGGAGATTTTGCAGTATCCTTCCCCTGCCACACCCACAAAGCCACACCACACCCAACAAGCTATGTCTACCGAACTGGTAGTAAAAACATTTTAATTTCACCACTGCCCCAAGATCTTGTTCAAAGGTCAACTGGACTTTGTTTTTCCTGGAAGACATTTGACTTCTCATCCAAGAAGCTTCTTCAGTTCAGAATAGAACTGAAGAAGCCTCTCAGATGAGAAGTGAAACATCTTCAAGGAAAAACAATGTCCGGTTGCCTTTTGAAAAAACACTCAGGAGCTGCATAGAGATTAAACTATGTTAAACTAGGAAGTTGAAAAAGATCCTGAACTGGCAAATCACTGGTTGCTTTTTTAAAGTCTTGATGGGTAAAAATTACACTTTTATTGCTAAAGGCTGGCAGCCTGTAGAGCAGCCTGTGGAGCTGGCAGCCGAGTCGGACAGTCAGGAGGCTGGGGAGGAACATGGGCCAGTCCTGGAGTCTGGGGAAGGCCCGGATGAAGGCTCTGCATCAGAGGCAGAGATGGGGCCAGGGCCATCTGGGAGTTATGTGTGGACTCCAGAGCCCCCAGAGTCAGACAGCAGAGAGACAGAGGAACAGGAGGAGCCTGTTCCTAGTGCATGCATGCGCAGAGCTGCCAGAAGGCAAGAGCAGCTAAAGCAAAAGGGACAACTTGGGAGTAAGGCCAGGAGATGATTGGCCGCTCCCAAAAAGCTTAAAACAGAAACAGAGGCACTTGGGGCCTTTTGCAGGAAAGCAACATTGCTAACTCTGTTTCCAGTCAGCATCTCTTGTTTCTTTCTGAACTTTGTGGGGCTTTGCCAAATAAGGCCTTTGGCAGGGTGTCCAAGAAGATAACGGTTAGTGATTACCCCAAAGGACTTCTTCCGAAGGACTTGTTTTGCAACTAATTGGGACTCAGCTGGGAATGAACATAATTCTCAGCTGTTAGAATAAAATAGGTTTGTTTGGGACTAACTGTGTCTTGTAATGACTCAGTAAGCCTAGGTCACAACAATATAAAAACAGCTGCTTGATATGAGGGAAAGGTTTGGACCTCTGGATCATGCTAGATTCACATCACTCCGGCTTCATTTTTGCAACAATTCTGTGGACCAAAGTTAAGTAAGCAGAGCGTTGGGCTGGAACTGTGAATGTAATACTATTTAAAGAATTTTATGGGTGACGATATTTAAAGACTTCCTTTCCGAATCAGAATAAATCCAACGATGTATTTTATAGGGGTTCCTTAGCTGTTTCCGTGAACTTAGCTGGTCACAAAGCCTTCCTATAACTGATCTTTAAGGAGATAATGAGATCCTATCTTATTACGATGCCTCTTAGAGGAGAAGAAACTCTATAAATTAACTGGCCAGATAAGTTAAATTAACTGACTAGACATGATAGCAATTGTTTAAAACTTAGAGCTATTTTAGCTGCATAGAACCGGGGGGGAGGGGGGGTGAGCTATCCTTTAAATGCAAAGATATGAAATGTAGCTGCAAAAGGCAGAATCTTCCTGCTAAATCATGTGAAATGTTTGCATCTTCTTTTACCGTTGGTGGAATTTTATGGAGGGAGTCACCTCACCAAAAAGCATTCTGAGAAGACTGACGGTAAAAGAATTAAAGTAAAATGAAAATAAATAGAATTAAAATAAAACGAAAAAGAATTGTTTCATTGATGCGTCAGGAAAATCTGGCTATTCTGTTTTCATCTACCTGTCAGTATTGGTTGTCGGGCACGGATGCATCGGTTAATAAAGGGAATATTTCCTAAAGTTTGCTGCTTGAAAATCAACTTATTTCGAGGATGAAACCGAAGCTTTGACACTACCCTGTTTCCCCAAAAATAAGACCTTCCCTGATAATAAGCCCAATCAGGTTTTTGAGCGCATGTGCTAAAATAAGCCTCCCCTCCCCCGAAAATAAGCCCTCCCTGAAAATATCTAAATGCAGAGCTGGAAATCAGGTAAGACAGCAAGTGGAGCCCCATCTTGCTCCACGGGCCCCCAAATCAGGGGTGAAATGCTCCCGGTTCGGACCGGATCGCCCAATCTGGTAGTGATGGAGGCGGGTGGTTTGGAGAACTGGTAGCAAAAATCCCTGCCCGCCCCCCCCCCCCCACATGCTCAGCTGAGCCGCACAATCATCAGAGGCTTTTTTTTTTACTTTTAAAAGCATTTTTTCTACAACCTCTTCGGCTGAAAAAATGCTTTTAAAAGTAAAAATAAAAGCCTCTGATGATCGCGTGACTCAGCTGGGATCATCAAAGGCTTTTAAAAGAAAAAAACCCTTTTTTTCTTTTAAATGCCTCTGACGATCCCAGCTGAGTGGCCTGATCATTAGAGGCATTTAAAAGAAAAAAGTCTCTGCCGATCAGGCCACTCAGCTGGGATCGTCAGAGGCATTTAAAAGAAAAAACAACCTTTTTTTCTTTTAAAAGCCTCTGATGATTCAAGCTGAGTTGCCTGATCGTCAGAGGCATTTAAAAGAAAAAAAAAGTCTCTGCCGATCAGGCAACTCAGCTGGGATCGTCAGAGTCTTTTGAAAGCATTTTTTTTCACTGAAGAGGTTGTAGAAAAAAATGGTTTTAAAAGTAAAAAAAGAAAATTATTGGCCACACCCACCCAGTCACATTACCCCACTCACACACACCAAGCTGCGCCCACAGAACCGGTAGTAACAAATTTTAGATTTCACCCCTGCCCAAAATAATAAGACCTCCCCAAAATAAGGCCAAGAGCTTATTTTGAGGTTCAAAAAAAATATAAGACAGGGTCTTATTTTCGGGAAAACATAGATATTAATTGGTTTTATATTGTTTTATTGATTCTAAGTTGCCTGGAGTTGGAATAAATACTGGTAGTCCTCAGCTTGCAACCGTTCATTGAGTGACTGTTCAAAGGGACAATGGAACTCACTTAACAAATGGTATAAAATGGTTTGTCGTGAATGCGACTGCTTGAGGGCTCCTGGATTGGATCTGAAAGGCGAAAGGGAGCAGAATGCCCCCTCCCATGTGGCTCATATCAGTTCAAAAGCAGTTCAAAAACATGCAAATGTGAGTAGATAAATAGGTACCACTTTGGTGGGGAGGTAACAGCGCTCTGTGACATCATGCGGGTCACATGACCGTGGGAAAAAAACATCTTCAGACAACACAGACTGAATAGCCTTGAATCAAAGATTTTATGTGCCCTGGGTTTTTTTTTCAAAGTTTGAAGTGGGTCAACTATTAAGCTAAACTCTTATGATGGACACCCCTTTGGAAATACTTCCCTGGTAGCCACACACTGTTAATCACTGGAGTAAGCATAAAATTATAGAGCTTTCTCCTTGCTGAGGAAGGCATGTTTTCCTTTGCTTGTGAATTGATCCCTGCAACATCCCTCCGGGGAATGATTTTTCCCCCTTCTGAAGCACAGATGTGCTAATCCGTAGAAGTCTCCCGAATTCATTGATTGAGGAGCAGCACAGATATTCATCTACCTTGGTAGTAAGGAAGACGGAACAATTAATTAAGTATCCCCAGGGTTATTTT
Organism: Coluber constrictor foxii; assembly: GCA_038048745.1. NCBI lineage: Eukaryota > Metazoa > Chordata > Lepidosauria > Squamata > Colubridae > Coluber > Coluber constrictor. The sequence goes on along the minus strand of CM075965.1, from coordinate 73,974,399 downwards.
TCAAAAACAGCAGTCTAAGTAGTGATGGGAAAATCTCTAAGGCTCAGAGACGGTCTTTGCTTGAAATGTGACTCGTTATTATTTTTTTTAAAGAAGTTTTAACTGAGGTTTTTAGGGACCTGAAGGAAGGGAAAATGGCTTTAGTTTCTTTTAAAGACTTTGTCTATAGGAAGTGCTTTGATGTGAACAGTAAGGCAGGAAGAACTAAAGGAGAAATGGACTTCATGTGAAGTTTGAGTTGCTCTGGCAAACAAGAAGAAATAGAATACTCCTATTCTATTCTATTCTATTCTATTCTATTCTATTCTATTCTATTCTATTCTATTCTATTCTATTCTATTCTATTCTATTCTATTCTATTCTATTCTATTCTATTCTATTCTGTTTAGTTTAGTTTAGTTTTAGTTTATTTGGATTTATATACCGCCCTTCTCCTTGCGGACTCAGGGCGGTGTACAGCCAATTAAGAACAACATACAAACATACACAAGTTAAAATTTCTTAAAATAATAAAATAAATGGCCATAAAATTTAAAAATTAACATATTTAAAATACAACTCTAAAAATACTAAAATGTTATAGGGATCAGGCTAGGCCGGCGAGCTGAAAGAGATGGGTTTTTAAAGCCCGCCGAAAGGTTGGGAGGTTAGAGATTATTCTTAACTCTGGAGGCAGATCATTCCAAAGGGTGGGTGCTGCCACAGAGAAGGCTCTCCCCCTGGGGGTCGCCAGCCGGCATTGTCTGGCTGACGGCACCCTGAGGAGGCCCACTCTGTGGGAGCGAACCGGCCGGTGGGAGGCAATTGGCGGCAGAAGGCGGTCCCGTAAGTACCCTGGCCCTAAGCCATGGAGCGCTTTAAAGGTGATTACCAACACCTTGAAACGCACCCGAAAGTCCACCGGCAGCCAATGCAGCTCGCGCAGGAGAGGTGTCACGTGGGAGCGTCCCGTCGCTCCCATAATCCCCCGCGCGGCCGCATTCTGCACCAGTTGGAGCCTCCGGGTGCACCCCAAGGGGAGCCCCATGTAGAGAGCATTACAGTAGTCCAGACGGGAAGTGACAAGAGCATGAGTGACCGTGCGTAGGGAATTCTATTCTATTCTATTCTATTCTATTCTATTCTATTCTATTCTATTCTATTCTATTCTATTCTATTCTATTCTATTCTATTCTATTCTATTCTATTCTATTCTATTCTATTCTATTCTATTCTATTCCTCCTTCTTATTCTATTCTATTCTATTCTATTCTATTCTATTCTATTCTATTCTATTCTATTCTATTCTATTCTATTCTATTCTATTCTATTCTATTCTATTCCTCCTATCCTATCCTATCCTATCCTATCCTATCCTATCCTATCCTATCCTATCCTATCCTATCCTATCCTATCCTATCCTATCCTACTCTATTCTTCATTTCCCTATCCCTATTCTATTCTGTTCTGTTCTATTGTTCTGTTCTACTCTCCATTTCTCTACTTTATTTTACTCTACTCTACTCTACTCAACTCTACTATATTCTAGTCTTCATTTCTCTATTCTACTCTACTTTATTCTTCATTTCTTCATTATTCTACTCTAGTCTACTCTTTATTTCCCTATTCTATGCTATGCTATGCTATTCTATGCTACTCTATGCTACTCTACTATATTCTACTCTTCATTTCTCTGCTCTACTCTACTCTACTCTACTCTACTCTACTCTATTCTATTCTATTCTGTTCTTCATTTCTCTATTCTATTCTACTCTATACTACTCTACTATATTTTATATTTTGTATTCTGTATTCTTCTACATTAAATTTTTTTCTATATTCCAGGTGAGCCTAGTCTACATAGAATAGAATTAGATAGATATGCCTAGCTTAACCAAGGGAAGGATTTGAGATGACATGGTAGCTGTATTGGATCAACAGAAGGTTAGTTTCAAGATAACATGAAGTAACAGTATTGCTTTACGCAGCACTGTTGAGACCACATTGGCCATACTGTGTCCAGTTCAGCTCACCATGATATAAAAAAGATTTTGAGGCCTTAGAAAGGAGTGCAGAGAAGAGCTACAACGATGGTAATCTGGAGCCTAAACCACATGATGAATGGTTGAAGGAAAGAGGATTGTCTACTCTAACAAAGAGAAAAACTAGGGGAGATATGATAGCAATCTTTCAACAGCAATAGCGCTTAAACTTATATACCGCTTCACAGTGCTTTACAGGCCCTCTATAAGCAGTTTACAGAGTCAGTCTCTTGTCCCCAACAATCTGGGTCCTCATTTTACTCATCTCGGAAGGATGGAAAGCGGAGTCAACCTTGATCCTGGTGGGATTTGAACTGCCAAATTACAGGCAGCCAGCAGGCATCAAGAAAAGTAGCCTGCAGTACTGCACTCTAACCACTGCGCCATCGAGGTTCAATTCTTGAGGAGCAATCACAGAGATGAGGGGGTTGACTTATTCTCCAAGGGACTTGAGGGCAGGAGAAGAAGCAACGGGTGGAAGCTTATTAAAGAGAGACCCTACCAGAAAAGAAAAAGAGAAATTAAGTGTTATCGCCAACAACGTAGCCATGTTGTGCCTGCTATGGTTGTCTCCACACAACTGCCTTTTGCACCTGACATCCTCATATCTGGTTCACTTACCTCATGGCTTTCTTTAGGTTGTCCCAAAAGTGCTTTTTCCAAAGACAATGGGGATTTTCCTTGAAGACGTTTCGCTTATTATCCAGGAGGCTTCTTCAGTTCTGAGTTCAGTTCTTCAGAAGACCAGTCCAGTCGCCTTTTGAAAAAGCACCTTTGGGACACAGCTTTGTTTTCTCTTCTCTCTTTGCTGTATTTAATTTATATGTGTATTGTTTTATACAGACACTGATTAAAACGATCATTACCTTGGATGATTTAATTTGGACTTCTGCACTGAATGTGAATTAGAGTTAGCAGATGGTCACTTCCAACTGGAGGATTCTATCAAAAGAGAAGAGAAGAGTCTTGGTGGCGCAGCAGCTTAAAAGTGGTGTTAAAGTAACACCAGCTGCCTGCAATTACTGCAAGTTCGAATCTCACCAGGCTCAAGGTTGACTCAGCCTTCCATCCTTTCGAGGTAGGTAAAATGAGGACCCAGATTGTGGGGGAAATAAGCTGACTTTGTATAAAAAAGAACACTGCTTTGAAGGGGGGGGGGGCAAAGCCCTACTAAGCAGGTATATACAAGAGTATGAAGGCTATTGCTTAACGCATTGTAAGCCGCCCTGAGTCTCCGGAGAAGGGCAGCATATAAATTATTTTTTTTAAAAAAAAGGTGTAAATTTTGTGCATATTCTGCAACGTTTGGGCAAATGTTCCCTCTCCCTTACAAATACTCACTAAATCTCATCCTAACCAGAATACTACCTAGTTGCCCTCAAAGCTGTGACAGGCTCACACAATATATTCCGTGCCTTGTACAATATTAGCGTGACAAAAAGTCACGAGAATATAAGGATTACAAGTAACCGGGGTTAGCACGCACACTTCAGTCAGGTTAAGAAACTCCAGCCAGCAAGTTCCTTTCGCAGTTCATTTCCCTTTTAAAAAAAAGAAAGAAACAAAGAAAGAAAATTGCAAATTATCACGCAAAATCATGACACGTTTGGCAATAAACTTGATTATTCAGAATTATTTGCTGACAGAGATAGCAGGAAGCTCATAAGCTCAGCTGAGGAGTAACAGCCCAGTTGGGGCTTCCATTAAATTCTTTTCAGCAAGATGATAAATGGGGACCTTCAGATGTAGGAGATACTCATATTTCAATATACCCCGGAGCGCTTAGCATCTCCAAGTATTCTGGCATTTAGATATTTGGTGTTCTTCCTTTATGACTCTAGACCTTTACTGGGACCAATCAGAAGGACGCAAAATAATTTGGGGTTAGCATGAACTTCCTCTTTCTCCAAGTTGACTGGAAGTCACGGGATCCTCACAGCACATAAGCCCCACTCCTAGTTATTTGCACAGTTGGAAGAAATATCCATCTGGTTCCGTTCCAAGCTGAGAGAAAGGCACTGGAGACAAAATGGAGGCTGATTGGAATTGAATTGGAGCAGAACTACCGAGCACGTATGATTCTGGGCGGCTGACCAGACGGAGTTGAGAGTGGCGGGAGGGGGTTTACACCTTCTTGTGGGCTTTGCACTTGAGCTTCCTGTTCCTGTGCAAGAACATGTATTGTATTGGCTGTTTTAGGGGTTATGTAGGGGTCATAGCTGGCTCTATAGGTTGTCTGAACTCCCAGGTTTGGTGGAACCTGGACTGCTGAGATGATGCAATGTGTTTGGAAAGGGTGTTGGCCAATTCCTGGTATAGCTTAATGGCTTTGTCCTGGTTTAGATCTTGAGTGACATCTAATCCAGTGGTTGGTTTCAATATTTTTTACTACCGGTTCTGTGGGCATGGGTTGGTGGGCGTGGCAGGGGAAGGATACTGTAAAATCTCCATTCCCACCGCAATCCAGGGGAAGGTTGCTGTGTAGCGTAGAGGGCTAATGCCTCCTACTAAAGGCAGCAATTAACACCAGCTGCCTGTAATTTCTATGAGTTCAATCCCAGGCAGGCTCAAGGTCGACTCAGCCTTCCATCCTTTCTAAGGTAGGTCAATTGAGGACCCAGTTTGTTGGGGGCAATAAGCTGACTTTGTATAAAATATACAAAAGTATGAAGGCTGTTGCTTAACGCACTGTAAGCCGCCCTGAGTCTCCAGAGAAGGGCGGCATATAAATCAAATTTTTAAAAAAAAATCCCCATTTTCTTCCAATCAGTTAAAAATTGGAAGGCAGAGAATAGATGGGGGCGGGACCAGTCAGAATTTTTACTACCGGTTCTCCGAACTACTCAAAATTTCCGCTACCGGTTCTCCAGAACTGGTCAGAACCTGCTGAAACCCACCTCTGATCTAATCCCATTTGCATTTGTTCAGACTTTGCTTCAGGGAGTAATGGATTGCCAAATCTGCATTTCTAGAAGCTGCCCTGGCTCAGAATCTGCTTGGGTGCCAGGAGCTGGGGCTCTTGAGTTTCTGTCTCTCTCTTTTATTTCTCTTTTAGAGGAAATATTTTATCTTGCCTTTTTTTAAAAAAAATATTCCTCAAAATATTTCATTCTTCTAGGAGGGTGCTAACTTTATACAGCACCCAGCCAAAGTTTTAGCTGGTGAGACCAAATAATGGCACCAGGGAGTTGAGAAGATGCAGGAGGTGGAACCACTATTTTTTTAAAAAAATTGATTTATATGCCGCCCTTCTCTGGAGACTCAGGGCGGCTTACAATGCGTGAAGCAATAGCCTTCATACTTTTGTATATTTATACAAAGTCAGCTTATTGCCCCCACAAACTGGGTCCTCAATTGACCTACCTTAGAAAGGATGGAAGGCTGAGTCGACCTTGAGCCTGGGGAGATTTGAACTTACAGTAATTGCAGACCACTGGTGTTAATCACAATGCTTTTAGTCTGCTGAGCTATCCAGACTATTATTCAGGACAAGGTGAAAATGTCTCATTTTCTTTTCCTTTCTATTATTCTTAAACCAGGATCTGGTTCACTTCGAATCATCATCTCTTGCTTCTTTTCGTAACTCTTTCTTTCTAGCTTTCGCCTCACCTTACTTCACCATTTATTCCAGGAGAAATGGCTTTCCAGAGCCAAAAATAACATTTGGCACCTTAAGCAGTCTGTTTGTGTGTCTGAAATACTATTTTTGATGCTCTCTCCTTTTTTTTCGTTTTTATTAGGTACTAGAGAAATCTGCAGGAAAGGAGATCTATTTATTTATTTTTACCCAGAAATCGTCACGGTCAAAATGTTATATGTGCATCATGGAGTGTATGTGTTAGAGAAAGAGATAGAAGCTGGGGCGAAAAAAGAAAAGAAAAGGGGGGGAAAAAAGAAAAGAAACGTGTCTTCGCTACCATATTGTTGTTTCTATTTTATTTCATTTGTCCTTTACACTCTTCCCCTCAACACCCCCCAGAAATTAAATTTAGCTGCATGCCTTCAGGCTGAGGCTGTTATGCCATGCTTCATTAAGACCCTGATCTTTCAGTTGGAACTTTATGCTTACTGCTTGATATTTGTTGGGTCTTATTTTATCTTATTTTTTTTAAAAAAACAAGGTTTACAAGGACTGTTTCCATTTCCACACGAAGCCCCTGGTCTTGCGTTGAAGGGAACAATTTCCTGACCCCTGCTTTTTTTTAAAAAAAAAAAAAAAACCTCTGAAATATCTTCCCCCGTGGGATCCGTTGTGGCTGCATAAGGGAAAAGGCGGTGTGTTTGAGTCAGGAGTTTTCTCTAGCTTGGCTCATTTTTCAGGTGAGCCATCAAGTCCTTATCTGGCTTCCTGAGTTCTGTGTCCTTCGGTTGAGAGGCATCAGTGAAGCAATGCGCCATTTGGGGGGTGACATTCTGCAGCGATCCTGGGTGCTTGCAAAGACACGGCGGTCTGGCACAGCACCCGGGATCCAGCTGGCACGCAACTGGCTGGCAAGAATGGATGGCGGTGAGGCGGAATCTCTCTTAAGGTAGAACATGGAATAGTAGAGTTGAATATATGTATGATTAACAATGGATAAGAGATTTTACATTTACAATATGTTTATGAGAAATAAAATATTTTTTTAAAAAAAATAAAAGAATAATAGAGTTGGAAGGGACCCTAGAGGTCTTCTAGTCCAATCCCCTGCTCGAGCCAGAAAATGTATACCATTTCAGACAAATACCATATTTTTACTATAAGATGCACTTCCCCTGCCCCCCCCCCAAAAAAACCTGGATGGAAATGCCTGTGCATCTTATAGACCAAATACAGCCCTGTTTTTGGCCTCCCCAAAAAACCCCTCCCTGCTGGGAGGACTGGGGGCTGCGGAGGGCAAAAATGGGACACGTTGGGGGGGGGAGCTCGGGAGACCAAAAGCGAAACCATTTTTGGCAAAAAATGGGACATGCAGAGGGTTTGTGAGGCCTGCAGAGTGCTCCTGGGAACCGGAGGGTGAGCCACAAAAGCAATACAGCAACAGTGTTGGGATTTAGCTCAATTCGAAGATCTGAGTGGAATGATCCGTGTTTGGTCTCATACATGGCATTTTCCAATCTCAGCATGCGTAGGGAGGGTATTAGAGCTCTGAAACTAGGAGAAAATAGTTCAGAAGCTATTTATTTCTTCTAAAAGGAGTTATATTCAACAAGTATGAGACGCTGAATCAAGGCGGGTCCCAAGCCCCCTACAACTTACTTCCACCAGTATTTCTCTCAGTAGAATCTCATAATTCATCTGTCAGTATAGACTTGGACATCTATATGACCAATGCAACTTACGTGTTTAGACACACATGCGCACACACTTTCTCTCACACACAGAGAGACCAACAAGCTGCTTCAAAGCCATGTCAACTAGACAAGCAAGGTCTCCCATGAGTTTAAGCAAGTATCATGAGACTGAGACTGAATTCAAGCTATATGTAGAGAAGGGACCTTGACAGAAATATGCAAAAACTGTTACTTAGACAAAGAGGGGTGAAAATATTTTGTTTAAGGATGATATTCAGAAGCATCTCAGATAAACATCTCCCTGATTCACTGCAGTGTAAGGAGGAGGAGAAAGGCCAAGATAACCATATCTTCAAGGTTCTGGTATGAGAGCCAAAGCCCATCACTAGGAGTAACATGATAGCAGTCTTCCAACATTTGAGGGACTCCTACAAAGATGAGAGGGGTCAACCTATTTTCCAAAAGTCCTGAAGGCAGGAGAAGAAGCAACAGATGGAAACTAACCAAGGAGAGAAGCAACTTGGAACTAAGGAGAAACTTCCTAACGGTGAGAGCAATCAACCAATGGAACTGCTTCCCTCCAGAAGTTGTGGGTGCTCCATCACTGGAGACTTTTAAGAAGACCGTGGACAGCTATTTGTCTGAAATGGTTTTCCTGCTCGAGCAGGGGATCGGATTAGAAGACCTCCAAGGCTCTTTTATTCTATCTTCTAGAGGGGCTGAGAGGGTGTCATTCGCCGGATCCTCCTTCTCCACGTGTAGCAAGATGGAAATGACAAAGGAGAAAATATTTCACCTTGCGCAGACCGAGGTTCCCTTTGGCAAAGCAAAGCACAATTTCAAAGAGATGCAAAGACCGGTTGCATTTGTCAAATCACAGAAAAGAGCAGCTTCCCAGTTCACGACTTTATTTTCTTTTGAGTTTTTATGCCTCCTTATTAGCGGCTTTTCTCAACACCTGAGAACCTGTCTGGGTCCTTAATTAAGTGGCTCCACTTTCTCCCTCCTTTGTCTCTGCTGGAGAAGCAGCTGGAGACCATTTTTCCGCCTGCTCCCTCAAACCTCCCCATAATTTCCTAGACTTATTTTGATTATGCGTTTCCTTTCACCCCCTCCCCCTTTTTTTAAAAAAAAAATTATTTAGAGATGAGAGGGAGCCTTCCCTCCTTCCCTCCCTCTCCATCCTCACCTTGGTACCGAAATTGAAAAATAACCATCGTAAGAGGCAGCACTCAAACTGCATCAAATTGCAGGTGTATCTCAGGAGCAAACGCCGTCAGAATTCTCTTACTGTGAACATCTAAGGAGAATTCAAGACATCCTAATTCGTAGAGATTGAGGGGTTTTTTGTTTGTTTTTTGACAGGCAGAGTTACTGAAGTGAGACCTGATTTTCCTGCTTTATGGATTATCTTATCAGCCTCTGTGCCTCTCTCTCTCTCTCTCTCTCTCTCTCTCCCTCTCTTTTGGAGTCAAGAGAATTCCCAGTGGAAACCTCGAGTATTTTCCTAAGCTACTGCATCAGTTTAAAAGCAGAAATGATTAAGCTTCTTAATTTACTCCATTCCTGAATCTCTCTTATTCTTGAACAAGCAAATGACAAAAGCCGGGGTTTGATAAGGGTTATCACTTTATTGGACTCGCACTGAAAATAAATTCTGGTAGGAAACTCACTGAAGTCTGTAGCCTAGTGGATACAAAACACTTCAGCTGATTGTTCTTCTGTTTTCAGATTACGCAGAGATATTTATGCTTTGGGTTTTTCCATGCATCCTTTCAAAACAACAATATAGGTATTTTATAAGACAGTAATTTCTAACAATTCACTATCAGCAAGAGAGGCTTTTGTAAGCATCCATCACTTCAGACACAAAGGCCAATTTTTGCAAAATGTTAATGCGTATTTTTTGTTAAAAATAAATAAAAAAATAAAAATGCAAGACGACTGAACTATTTTTAAATGCCTGCATCAAAAAGGAATCTTTTATCACTCATGAAACTTATCGATGTTGCAGATAGGGATTCGTAGTTATTGTTTGTTGTAAGAGTGAAGAGGCTGTCAAAATAATAAATAAGCCCCCGTTTGCCAAAAAGGGATTTTGTGGTTCGTATTTTTAATATGACATTCTTTAGCATATATTTTTTTTCCTGCTAAAATGCCAACTTCCAAATTACTGTGTTTGGAATTGAGTCTTTCAAAACTCTGAAATTCACCCTTTCTTTCTTTCTTGTTTAGAATCTCTTTTTAGCCTGACTAATAAAATCTCAGCTGTAAGAATAAAATCAAGCAATTAAAAGGAGTCTGTGTTTAGAAAACAGGGGAAACTGAACGATTGAAAGGGTGCAATAAAGATGTGGGATTAATTCATAACTTGATTGCATGTTGTGTTTTGACATCTTTATTCCCCAGATAACATGCTAGATCACAAAAACAACATACCGTTACTGATATAATATCCATCTTTGCCCTCCTGATTCTTAAGTGATTCTTCCGATCTGTTTGCACGAAGTGTTGCTTGAATAAAACGTTTCTGTGCAATCTTATTTTTTTTAAAAAAAAAATTCTGAGATGCTCTTGCTGTCTGCAAGGAGTATCAATCCTTCCATTCCCCATCATCCAGTCAGAACGGAAGAAGCTCCTTGGATGAGAAGCAAAAGGTCTTCAAAGACAAACGAAGGAAGTCCCGTTGCCTCCTGAAAAAAAGCACCTTTGAGATTTGAAACCGATATTAAAAAAAAAAAACCTTCACATTGTTTAAAATGCTGACCCAACCGTACCTTGAACTCTACCTTTGTCACCATATATTTCAGTATGAATATTCAGATATTAGCAGGTCACCAGTAACTTCTCCAGACAATTATTTATCCTTTCTATTGATATTTTGTGTTTGCCTTTTTTCAGAGTTCTTTGCCCTTCATTGATTGCACCAATCTTTATTTGTTCGTCCCCACTTCTTCCTTATTTAATTCCTCCTTCTTGCCTGAATGATTACCCGAGAGGCCTTTGTGTTATCTTTGGCAAGGCAGAGTCATTTAAAAGGTTCACCCTTCTCAATTGCCTTCCACGACTGTTGGTCTGCTGGGGTATCTTAGCTGTTGATGCCTGAAATTAGAATTTTTAGGGTTGGTGGTAGGACATGCCATTTGGAGGTCAATCGCTTTAGAACTTGATTTGTCCAGCATAGGGAAATCATAGCAAGCAAATGGGGAAAACATTTGAACTTATGAAGGTGTCTTATTCAACAGCTTCTACAACCAACAATGTTTTTACATTTTAAACCCAAATCATTTGACTCCCAGAGCAGACTAGAATTTAAGAAGGAGACACTGACAGCTTATGATTCTATTAACCTTCGTACTATTAGCGTCCGTTGCTAATACATTCCCGTTCCAAAATGTGATGTTTTATAGCAGGGAGTGTCAAACTCAATTTCATTGAGGGCCTCATCAAGGGGACAACAGTGGGCGTGGCCAGGGTGGGTGTGGCCAGCTCAACGTCACTCGTGTTGGGGGCGCCTGTCGTGGCCCAAGAGCTCTACCAGCGGAACTGGGCTCCCGAGCTCCGTTTTTGGCTGCGATGGCTTCCTGCAACCCTCTGCCAGTGAAAACAGAGCTCCGGAGGGCAGAGGGCAGCCCTCCCGAGCTCCATTTTTTCTGGCAGAGGCACCACAGGCCAGTCCTTGGCTGTTTCCAGGGCGGCCCCATAGGCCATAACTAAGCATCCTGTGGGCCAGATCTGACCCTCGGGCCTTGAGTTTGACACCCTTGTTCTATAGTTTTAATTAATTAATTTCTGGCCTACCTTTAATGCCAACAGAGAAAGCTCAAGGGAACTCAAGAGCCTTGGTGGTGTAGCGGGCTAAAGTGCTGTTAAATAGCACTTAGCTGCCAGCTGCCTGCAATTATTGCGAGTTCGAATCTCACCAGGCTCAAGGTTGACTCAGCCTTCCATCCTTCCGAGATAGGTAAAATGCGGACCCGGATTGTGGGGGCAATAAACTGACTTTGTATTAAAAAAGAACATCGCTTGGGGGGTCCGAAAGCCCTACTAAGCAGGTATATACAAAAGTATGAAGGCCATTGCTTAATGCACTGTAAGCCGCACTGAGACTCCAGAGAAAGGCAGCATATAAATCGAACTAATAAATAAATAAATAAATAAATAAATAAATAAATAAATAAATAAATAAATAAAACTCATCTTAATAAAAACAAAATAACATACACTTAAGAAAAGGAAAAAGGAAAAAAAACGAAAACTGATCCCACTGGAGATATCATATTTCTAGGAACTGTTAGTTCAGAAAAAAACTGCCGGAGTTCGCACGGCACAACTCTTAGCTAGAGCTTTCCAAAGATATTCTGTGAATATTGTCATTCATTGTCATTTACTCTTTTTGAAAAAAGACCAGATAAATAATGCTTTAATTGAATTCATCAAGGTATAAAATATCGGCAGCCACATTGGCTAATTACTAGTTTATAAATTAACTCATTAACTAACAAAGGTAATTAAAGAGGCTCAGGAAGCATTGGAAAAATCTGCAGAACATCTATAGAAAATGCCTGATGTTTTCTAATGCTGATTAGGATGAAGATATTCAGGAAATTTGAGGCTTATGATGCTTCCAAGAAATGGAAATAATTTGTAACTCAGAGATCCATTTCCCCTCAAATATTCGGTAAATTTCTTCTCCACGTCTCTTGGACACCTCTACACCACCAAAAAAATCTTTGTGCTAGCATCCAAAAGACGTCTCTTTGGACCAAACATCACAACGGGTCACCTTGTAAATTAATAGGCTCCGAGACAATTTTTTTTTAAAAAAAATTCTTTAAACTCCCTGAATTTGATGAGCCAATGTTCCCTTAATAAACTTGACTTCCAAAGTTCTTCATTCTTAGAATTTCCCCAGAGAATTGCTTAGAATTCTGGGAGTTAAAATCCACATGTTTAGAAGTTGGAAATATAATGTTTTCATATGTTTACTAGAGTAGAGTAGAGTAGAGTAGAGTAGAGTAGAATAGAATAGAATAGAATAGAATAGAATAGAATAGAATAGAATGTAGAGCAGAGTAGAGTAGAGTAGAGTAGAGTAGAGTAGAGTAGAATAGAATAGAATAGAATAGAATAGAATAGAATAGAATAGAATAGAATAGAATAGAATAGAATAGAATAGAATAGAATAGAATAGAATAGAATGTAGAGCAGAGTAGAGTAGAGTAGAGTAGAGTAGAGTAGAGTAGAGTAGAATAGAATAGAATAGAATAGAATAGAATAGAATAGAATAGAATAGAATGTAGAGCAGAGTAGAGTAGAGTAGAGTAGAGTAGAGTAGAGTAGAGTAGAGTAGAATAGAATAGAATAGAATAGAATAGAATAGAATAGAATAGAATAGAATAGAATAGAATGTAGAGCAGAGTAGAGTAGAGTAGAGTAGAGTAGAGTAGAGTAGAATAGAATAGAATAGAATAGAATAGAATAGAATAGAATAGAATAGAATAGAATAGAATAGAATAGAATAGAATAGAACAGAATGTAGAGCAAAGTAGAGTAGAGTAGAGTAGAGTAGAGTAGAGTAGAGTAGAATAGAATAGAATAGAATAGAATAGAATAGAATAGAATAGAATAGAATAGAATAGAATAGAATAGAATAGAATAGAATAGAATAGAATGTAGAGCAGAGCAGAGCAGAGCAGAGCAGAGCAGAGCAGAGAGGAGTAGACTAGACTAGACTAGACTAGACTAGACTAGACTAGACTAGACTAGACTAGACTAGATTAGACTAGACTAGACTAGACTAGACTAGACTAGACTAGACTAGACTAGGAGTTGGAAGGGACCTTGGAGGTCCTCTAGTCGAACCCCCTGCTTAGGCAGGAAACCCTACCCTACTTCAGACAAATGGTTATCCAACATCTTCTTAAAAACTTCCAGTGTTGGAACATTTACAGCTTCTGGAGGCAAGTTGTTCCACTGATGAATTGTTCTCACTATCAGATGCCTGACTTGATGTCATGAGCATCTTATGTTAGACTTGTCAGGAAGTTGCAAAAGGGACCACGTGACATTGCAATGGTTGCGTGACAGTTGCCGAGTTTCTGAATTTTGATTGCCTGGTTTTAGGGATGCTGCAACGGTCATAAGTGTGAGCAATGATGCTAAGTAACTTTTTTTTTTTGTAGTAACTTTGAAAAGTCACTAATCGAACTGTTGTAAGTCAAGGATGACCTGTGGTGATTAAAGCATCTGGCAAGAAATTGGAAAATTTCAGCTGGGTGACCTTAGGCCAGCCGCTCTCTCTCAGCCCTAAGAAGAAGGGAAGGGCAACCCACTTTCAAAGCATCTTGTAGGAAAACTGATCCAACCAGTTACCTGGAATCAAAACCCAAACCAAAAAACCAAAACAAAAACAAACAAAAGAGCATGCACACAGACACAGAAATAATAAAATAAAAAAGTAACACAATGCACAAAAAGAGTGAGGACAAAGAAATGCATGGAAGCCACAAGATACAGCAAAAGTATCAAAACCTACGAGACCATCTTTTGCCACCAATAGCCTCCCACCGACCAGTTCGTTCTCACAGGGAGGGACTACTCAGGGTACCGTCAATCAAATTGTGCCGACTGGCGACTCCCAGGGGGAGGGCCTTCTCTGTAAGGGCTCCAATCCTTTGGAATGAACTGCCCCTTGAGATACGAAACATCCCTGATCTCCGTGCTTTCCGCTGTGCCCTCAAGACCCTGATGTTCAAACAGGTGGGGCTAAACATGTGAACATGTGAATGATTTAAAAATGTTATCTAATTTAGGGTTCTACTTAATTGGGCCAAACTATGTTATAATAATAATTTTTAATTAGCAATGATGTTTGTGTATCTATATTTTTTCTTGACTGTACACCGCCTTGAGTCCTACAGGAGAAAGGCGGTATAGAAATATAATAAATAAAATAATAAATAAATAAAAAGTGAGGGTCCCGTCCCCCCAACTTTACTTAATATAAAGAAAATTAGGAAAGCCCTTTGGTGTGAAAAGTAGCCAGAGCTGGCTGGGTTTAGTAGTTAAGAAACAGGGAGGGAAAAAGAGAGGGAGGGAGGGAGGGAGGAAAAGAGGGGGAGAGAGAGGGGAGAGGGAAAGAAGAGAGGGGAGAGGGAAAGAAGAGAGGGGAGAGGGAAAGAAGGGAGGGAGGGAGGGAGGAGAGAGAGGGGGAGGGAAGGAAGGAAGGAAGGAAGGAAGGAAGGAAGGAAGGAAGGAAGGAAGGAAGGAAGGAAGGAAGGAAGGGGACTGTGAAAATGTCTACTTTCTACTAGAAGGCAAAATATAGGTGAAACATGAACTTAATAATAAATATATAATAACACTAATAAATTAAAGCTATATGCTGCCTGCCTTTTTAGTTCTATAAAAATAAATAATTGAGAAGGAAGGGGAAAAATGCAAGGGAAATTGAAGGAAAACTTGTCAGGGGAGAATTATACGGCATAAAAATGCACAGAGTGGCAAAGAGATCGCTAAACTTCTCTTAAAGGAGAAATATGTAGGTGCCAGAAGGTGATTCCGGGCCCAACGGGGAGATGAAATATGGCAGCTATATGTTCAGTATTGCTAAGGGAGCATATAAAGTTCAAAAGCGCTAGCTGCCCATCCTTATCATTTCTTCACCCCTTTGTCTGCATTTCAACCCAAACTTTTCTGACGTTTGCAAGTCCGCCAGGCAGACAGAAAGACAGAGATTTCCTCCGCAGCTTTCCTTTTGCTAACCTGATCTTTAACTTATGTTATTTCTTCTATTATGATTTATGTTGATTGATATTTAATATCCTATGACTATCTCTGAGTATTGTATCTTATGATTTATGATGATTGTATTTTATGATTATGATCATGATTTATGGGCGGATTCGACCTCGTAGATGACCCTCACTCTGTCAAGGACCTTGGAATACTCATCTCTAATGGTCTAAGCCCCAGAGCTCACTGTAGCACCATTGCCAAAAAGGCATTAAGAGTTGTTAACCTAATCTTGTGAAGCTTCTTCTCTGATAATATTGTACTGCAAACTAGGGCATACAAAACCTTTGCTAGACCAATTCTTGAATACAGCTCATCTGTCTGGAACCCACACTGCATATTGGGCATTAATACAATTGAGAGAGTCCAGAGGTATTTTATGAGAAGAGTCCTCCACTCCTCCACTCACCTTATGCCACCAGGCTGGAAATTTTGGGCTTAAACAGTTTAGAACTATGCCACCTTTGGCCTGACTTAAGCGTAGTACATAAAATTATCTGCTACAATGTCCTACCTGTCCATGACTACTTCAGCTTCAACCGCAATAATACATGAGCAAATAATAGATACAAACTTATGGTAAACCACTCCAAACTCGATTGCAGGAAATACGACTTCAGCAACAGAGTGGTCAATGCCTGGAATGCACTACTTGACTCTGTGGTTTCTCCCCCAAACCCCCAAACCTTAGACTGTCTACCATGGACCTCACCCCATTCCTAAGAGGTCTGTAAGGGGCATGCATAAGCGCACCAGCGTGCCTTCCGTTCCTGTCCTAATGTCCCCTTTTATTCCTATCCATTTCCTGTATTCATATGATTTATCACTTCTTGCTTAAATATATACTGAGAGCTTCTGCACCGGAGACAAATTCCTTATGTGTGCGTCCAATCACACTTGGCCAATAAAGCTATTCTGTTCTGTTCTGTTCTACTCTATTCTTCACTATTCTATTCTATTCTGTTCTGTTCTGTTCTGTTCTGTTCTGTTCTGTTCTATTCTATTCTATTCTATTCTATTCTATTCTATTCTATTCTATTCTATTCTATTCTATTCTATTCTATTCTATTCTATTCTATTCTATTCTATTCCTATTTCTATTATTTCTAATTCTATTCTATTTCTATTATTTCTGTTCTGTTCTGTTCTGTTCTACTCTACTCTACTCTACTCTACTCTACTCTACTCTACTCTACTCTACTCTACTCTACTCTACTCTACTCTACTCTACTCTATTCTATTCCTATTTCTATTATTTCTAATTATATTCTATTTCTATTATTTCTGTTCTGTTCTACTCTACTCTACTCTACTCTACTCTACTCTACTCTACTCTACTCTACTCTACTCTACTCTACTCTACTCTACTCTACTCTACTCTATTCCTATTCCTATTCCTATTCCTATTCCTATTCCTATTCCTATTCCTATTCCTATTCCTATTCCTATTCCTATTCCTATTCCTATTCCTATTCCTATTTCTATTATTTCTAATTCTATTCTATTTCTATTATTTCTATTTCTGTTCTGTTCTGTTCTGTTCTGTTCTGTTCTGTTCTGTTCTGTTCTGTTCTACTCTACTCTACTCTACTCTACTCTTCATTATTCTATTCTATTCTATTCTATTCTATTCTATTCTATTCTATTCTATTCTATTCTATTCTATTCTATTCTATTTCTATTATTTCTATTTCTGTTCTGTTCTGTTCTGTTCTATTCTACACTACTCTACTCTACTCTATTCTTCATTGTTCTATTCTATTCTATTCCTATTTCTATTATTTCTTCTTCTCTTCTCTTCTCTTCTCTTCTCTTCTCTTCTCTTCTCTTCTCTTCTCTTCTCTTCTCTTCTCTTCTCTTCTCTTCTCTTCTCTTCTCTTCTCTTCTCTTCTCCAAATGTTAACGGGGCTCATACCAATAAACCTAAAAGTACTATTCTTGTAATGACTCCCAAATATTCTTTGTGTATATCTCTTACCCTCTTCCACATTGATATCAGTTGCATAGCCACTCTGGTTTTCCCCGTCTCCAAATTACATGGAAATATGTTTACCTTACAGCACTGTGAACTGGATGGATTCCTTATGCCTTGATTATGTCCCACCAGGTGTCAACTCTTAGCCAATACATACATCTTCTCCAGGTGCAGGTGTGGCTCTGAGTCCAAGTGTAAGGGTAGGGATTAGGTGATTTGCCCAACCAGGTCCTTGGATACATGTAAATATTATTATGATATATACAACTGAATATAGAATAAATACAATGGAATAGATCAAATGGAGTTTATGTTCAGGAAAATTTACATATATTTGGGGAAGAACAAAACTGCCAGTTGTAATAAATAAATGAGATGTATAAGAGTGATGAATTTTGAGATATCAGCTTGCTACTATAAACTAGAAAATGCATTTTCATTCGAAGATAAAAAGAAATGAAATGTTCTGTAAGTTTTGATTAAGGATTATGCATAATAAAAAATGGCACCCTATGACGAACTAAGAAAAGATAAACCGGTTGAAATCAGGAATATAAAAAGCTCAGTTACTCAATAATTTTTTACAGGTCTAAGGCTTCCTTTTCTCTAACCAAATAAAATTCTATGAACATGAAAATGTAAGGCATTTGCACAGGGTAAGTAGACTGTGTAAAAAGAAGTGTCAGATTTCCAGGGCACGGTGTGTTAGTCCTGCCATCACTGAACGTGTCACGTTTTCCGTGTTATTATTTTATTGTGCTTTTCTGACGAGGCCTCTGACTTGTATCGAGAAATAGAACCACTGAACTCGAGTCATTACGAATATAGTTAAATAGGGGACCTCTAATTCAGCTTTAAATACCTTTGGGAGGTGAAATATCGTACTGCGTAGATGATATAAAGTTACATGATTTACGCACAGTCACTCAAGCACTTGTCACTTCCCGCTTGGACTACTGCAATGCTCTCTACATGGGGCTCTCCTTGAGGAGCACCCGGAGGCTCCAACTGGTGCAGAATGCGGCCGCGCGGGGGATTATGGGCGCAACTCATTGAGCCCATGTAACACCTGTTCTGCGCGAGCTGCATTGGCTTCCGGTGGTCTTCTGGGTGCGCTTCAAGGTGTTGGTTACCACTTTTAAAGCGCTCCATGGCATAGGGCCTGGATACTTGCGGGACTGCCTTCTGCCGCCAATAGCCTCCCACCGGCCAGTACGCTCCCACAGAGAGGGACTCCTCAGGGTGCTGTCAGCCAGGCAATGTCAGCTGGCGACCCCCAGGGGGAGAGCCTTCTCTGTGGCAGCACCTGCCCTCTGGAACGATCTGCCCCCAGGGATACGGAGAATACCAGATCTCTGGGCTTTTTGCCGTGCCCTAAAAATTCTTTTGTTTCATCAAGCTGGGCTGGCATAATGCCCCCCTCCACGCTTGGATATTTTAAATTGTAATGTGGATTGTTTTAAATTTTGGGCCAAATTTATATAATTCTTTTAATAATTTTAAATTTTGTATTGGAATGTTTTTTATTCTTGGCTGTGCACCACCCTGAGTCCAGTAAGAGAAGGGCGGTATACAAATTCAAATAAATAAATAAATAAATAAATAAATAAATAAATAAATAAATAAATAAATAAATAAATAAATAAATAAATAAATAAATAAAATACTTAACACTGAAAATGCACAAAGAACTGATTTGCAAAAATAAATATAAATAAATGAAAAGGAAGAAGGCAGCCACAAGTATCTGCAAAAACTCTAGGGTCCTATGAATTTGCAAATGCATTCCTGCGTTTACAATAGCAAACACAGTCTTCATTGTAAATTAATCTGAGAAGGACATTTTTGAAATGAAAATAAATAAATAAATAAGAATAGCCAAACTGGTTTGCAATTAGAGCACCAAGCAATTAGATACATAAAGTCGATTAAAAATCACCCAAGAGTCACACTGATAAATAATCTTAGGTATTAGTTAAAAATTATTTCCTGTGTCCATTTTTGGGCAGTCGAGTTGTTGAGTTATCTAACTTCAGAGCTAAAATTTGTGTTAAACTGGGCGGCAGGGTAGTAGCTGAATCCTACAGATTACATTGCCATTAGATCTGCTCACAAAGAAAATATGTAGGTTGAGATGAGTAGGTTAGCAAGTGGGAAGTTGGCGTAAAGGAGTAGACAGATGATCTTTGCCTCCTTCTTCATTTGGGCAGAAGGTCATGCTATGGATCCTGTTGACCAAGGAATTCCATCTGGTGGGGTCCAGGAGAAGAGCCTTTTCTGCTGTGGCTTCCCCTCTTTGAAACATTGGGTGAGGTGAGATAGGCTCCATTTTCTTACTCTTGCAAAGGACTGAAGTCTTGGCACTACCAACTGGCTTGGGGGTATCCCACTCTGAAGGTGGTTAGTAGGCTGAGGAGGAGATCCTACTTCCCACCCTGTTTATGCATTGGTTCCTTCCTTAGTTTTTGTTGTTGTTGCTGCTGTTAACTAATAATGTTTTAATGTCTGTGACATTCTGATAGTTTTACATTGTTGTTCTATAACATTGTAAGCTGCTCAGAGGGTCTCAACTATGACATGTAGAAGCTGGGTCAATTGATGGCTCCAAACAGTGTCTGGAAAGGAATTGGCTGAGGCTCCAGCTGGGGAAAGCATGCAGTTGGAGCCCAGCCAGTGAAGAGAAGAAGGAACTGCCTTCTGCAGCTAATCCAAGAACACGTAGGGCAGAGAAAAGGCAGGAACAGAGAAGGTCAGCCAGATTGCTCACAAGGAGGCAGTCTCACAAGGAGGACTGCACCGGAAGCAGAGTAGACAGATGGAGGCGATGCTGGGAACAATGTGCTGATTTCCTAGCTGTGTGTTTTATGTTTGTTGTGATTCATGCCTCATTTTGGATTGATACACCATTCGGAATTGAATTGTGCCTTGGAAACACTGGACTTTCCTTGCCTCATGAGCTCTCTTGTGTGTGGATTTAAGTTTGCCTGGAAGATTTATTTTGTTTGAGAAACAAAATAAATGTGAGCCAATGTAGATGCAGCTGAACAAGGCGCCGCCATCTTGAATCAAGATCTTGGTTCCTGATGCCATTTGTCTTATAAACTTACAAGATTCTTTTTCTTTCTTTTTGCCATATATATGTATACATTTGAACTAGACTGTGATGTATCTCTGTATCCTATGTGTGTGTGTATGTGGGTATATGCATAATGGTTATCTGAGAGCTGAATGCCACAAAATTTCATTTTAATGAATGCTGATTAGTGTACATTTAAAGTATTCTATTCTATTCTATTCTATTCTATTCTATTCTATTCTATTCTATTCTATTCTATTCTATTCTATTCTACTCTACTCTACTCTACTCTACTCTACTCTACTCTACTCTACTCCATATTCTATTCTATTCAATTCTATTCCATTCCATTCTTTTCTTTTCTTTTCTATTCCATTCCATTATTTTCTATTCTATTTCTATTTCTACATGCTACATGCTACATGCTACATTCTATTCTATTCTATTCTATTCTATTCTATTCTATTCTATTCTATTCTATTCTATTCTATTCTATTCTATTCTATTCTATTCTACTCTACTCTACTCTACTCTACTCTACTCCATATTCTATTCTATTCAATTCCATTCCATTATTTTCTATTCTATTTCTATTTCTACATGCTACATGCTACATGCTACATTCTATTCTATTCTATTCTATTTCTATATGTTACATGCTACATGCTACATGCTACATTCTATTGCTATTTCTATTCTATTCTGCATTCTGTTCTGATCTGATCTGTTCTATCTTTGTGGACTCTTCAGCCATTGCTCTGTGGCCTAACATTGGTCTGTTCATGACTGGATTTATTGAGGCAGTTTTGAGTTTTTGCAAAGGGAATTGCTGGAGAATATTAATAAACTCAGCTTAGATTCTAATGGAAAGTCCTCCTCAGGATTCAGAAAGTTCTTATCTCCGATGAGTTCTAACTTGACCTCTCCAGAGGATCCGAGTTCAGTGACGGAACGACTCGCCTGCCAGATAAACAGAATGGCCCAAAAAAGCAAAGTTTATCCTTCATTCCTTCCACCGCAGACACAACTTTTTCCAGTGCTGACTAAAATTGGACCCCACCAATCAGTTCCTTCCGACTTTAGTTGATTAATCTGCTGATTAGACTTACCAACTCTGCTCCTGAACGAGCTCTCAACGAATGCATAAACTCTCCTTCAGCTGAACTCTTCGGCAAATTCCTTGATTAAAGCTCTTCAGAGACCCTGAAGAGAAGCTGCCGTTCTCCTGACCACCCAGGAAACTGGATTTGTTAACACCTCATTTACATTGGCTACTACTTAGCAGCTGTTTGTGGGAAGCAGTGCCTGCAGAGTTATCTGGAGTATCGGAAGGAAGGGAGAAATTAATTGCAGAGCCGTAAGTTCCCTCATCATCATTAGCAGCCGTCCCACAAACGCTTGTTCAGAGCAGCCAGTGTTTAATGAGGCCCTAACAAGGCAGATTGTGGAGAATTCAGCAAAATATCTATTACTCAACATTCCAGGAGATTTCAGGGTGAACTATTTTCATTTGCCTTTCAATACATCTATGGGCATTCTCCGTCATCCATGGCTGTTGTCTTCAAAAGGCAACTGGAGTTTGCTTGAAGATGTTTCGCTTCTCATCCAGGAAGCTTCTTCAGTTCTGAGTTCAGTTCTTCTTCTTTTCCTTCTTCCTCAATCGTGTCTTCTGTGGGCCTCCTTTTCAATTGCCTTTGTTGGCCAAGAAGAGGGAAAGTCTTGCTTCCAAATTGCATGGAATAATTACATTATTTGTTACCCTTTTTCTCCAAGTCCTCAAGCTGCCCTTTTTCAGGAGGCAACTGGACTACTTTGGTTTTTCCTTGAAGATGTTTTACTTCAATCAGAAGTGACGAAGCTTCTTGGATGAGAAGCAAAGTGTCTTCAAGGAAAAAACAAAGAAAGTCCATTCAGAACTGAAGAAGCTTCTTGGATGAGAAGCAAAATTTCTTCAAGGAAAAAACAAAGAAAGTCCATTCAGAACTAAGCAATGCTATCATTTCTGTTTCACTGAACTTCTATTTCTTGTTGCTTCTTGTATTTTAAAGGCTGGACCACAAAGTCAAACTAACTGTACAATGAAGAAACATTTCCATATTTGTCACCAGAAAAGTAACTTCTAAATGACCATGAAGTCATCAAAAATCAAAGACAATGATGCTTTTTACAGATACGTATCTAATGGAGTATTATCAAAATGCTGTACTAAATTAATATCTTAATACGTTTAACACAGAATTGCATTCTGAAGTGAATTTAATATATCCAGATATAGTAATATTTAATATATGTCAGTATATATCAGTAATATACTCAGCACGTGCTCAGTATTCCTACAGCCAATTAATGTTTTTAAAAATAATTGTATCTTTCTTTACGTCCATTTTTTAAAATGATTGTTCATCTCTCTTTAAGTACGTCAATCTCTTCGCGTAGAAATTTTTAATTTTTCATACAACTTTCACCTGGCAGAACAGTATTTCTTCCTCAAAGTCAAGCACCATTTAATTTAAGCAATATTTACTTGCAAGTCAATATATTTTTACCAAAGCCAACAGTGCTTAATTTAAAGCAACTGATTTTTCACTGAGCTGAATGCGTTAAATCAATCATTTCTTCAAAAGTGTCAATAACTTATGTAAAAAGTATTGTTTTAAGCATTTCTGTCTGGGACAAAGTGGGTTGGCCTGGGCTCCTCAAATGGGCCCTTGTTTGGTGAGTTTTGCCCCATTTTACAACCTGTCTTGCTGTTAGTAACATGGTTCATTTGGTTGTTAAGTGAATCTGGTTCCTCCACTGACTTTGCTTGTCGCAAAAGGGGCTCCCACAATCCCGGAATACTGCAACCGTCATAAATACATGCCAGTTTCCAAGCATTTCGATCACATGACGGTTGTGTGTAGAATGTTCCTAAGTCACTTTTTCCAGTGCCGTTATAACTTTAAACGCCACTAAATGAATGGTTGTAACTTGAGGTTGTAACTACCTGTATTGCTGTTAGGAACAGAGGGAGCCCCATGGAAACATGTAAATCAAAAGAGACAAAGATCTGAAAATGTGACAGGGTGAGTCATTAAATGATCTATTTAATATGCAACTAATATTACAATCTTGCTTACAGAGGGGTGCGGGGGGGGGATCTAGAGTGGAGCTCTAGCTTCACAATCAGGAGGCTGTGAGTTCGATCCTAGGTAGAGGCAGATATTTCTCTCTCTGGGCACAAAGAGAATATATCAGCTGAATAAAACTCTGCATGGGTGACAGGAAGGGCATCCAGCCAGTAAAACACTCTGCTAGCTCAATTCAGTTGCCCAGACTGCACCCCGCAAGGGATTATGGGGGTCGCTAAAAGGTGATGGTGATTACAATATTGCTTACAGCAGGTCCAAATCTGATTTATTGCATTTTTTATATATTGGGTTCTTTTCTTCCTTTGCACCTGAATTAAGGGAACAATTCTGCCTTGTACTCCCCTCGTTGGAATCCTGACATTTCGCAGGGCTTTAAATGCATTTAGTCAGAATTCTGGGGCTTTAAAAAGCAGCGTACACTTTGCACGCTTGTTTGTACAGAAGGGGTGGGAATACTCCGAAGGAGGCTGGGAAGCTGACTTCAGAGGATTGCAAATCATTTTGCCAAATTCAAATCTGACGGCCGATATTTCCCATCGGTGTTGCCTTCACAGATGTTCCCCAGCCTTGTAAAAGCATTATCGTAACGATTCCACAGGAAGAGCAAATACGTTGAGTTTTGCTCTGCCACTTTGTAGGTCTCAGAGCTCTCCAAAGTTCTCCTTGGGTTATTACAAAAATAAAAAATAAAAAATCGTGTGAATCCCTTTTGTATCCAAAACAGAAAAATGTCAACCCTGCCAATTCTTAATCTTTCTAACAAGTGCATTGAAAGACTTTCTCCCATGCATATAGAAAACTTTTCTTTGTGTTACCTGCAAACAGTAGTAGAAGCCGATTTGGAGAGAAAGCAAGTGAGGAAGAGGAGGAGGTGTTAAGATGTTTTATTTGCTCTAAATTCAAAATTATGTAAAGTGGGGAAAACAAAATCTTTTCAGAAGGCTTAATGCGTGAACACATTGGAACGTGGCTCAGTTTGTTAGGCCAAGGAAGTTAAGCGGGGTCATCTTTGGTTAGAACCTGGATGGGGGACCATAAAGGAATCCCAGAATTGGTGGCAAAATGGGGAATTTAAGCGCTTGAAAGAAAGTTGTAGCGAAGTCTTTCTACATTATTTCCATGCATAAACATGACATAATCCAGGGCTCTGCAATCTTGGCAACTTGAAGACCTGTGGATTTCGGTTCCCAGAATTCCCCAGCCAGCCAGCCATGCATAAATAAAATAAAAATATGTCCCTCCTGATGGCAGTAATAATAATCACAAGGTAATGCTGGCTGGGGAATTCTGGGAGTTGAAGTCCCTAAGTTAAAAACCGCCAGTGATGGAGCTCCCATAACTTCTGAAGGCAACTTCTGTTCCACGGGTGAATTGTCCTCACTGTTAGTCCTTCATTCCAGGTTGCTTCTCTCCTTGATGAGTTTCCATCCATGGTTTCTTGTCCTGCCTTCTGGAGCTTTGGAGAATAAGTTGACCCTTTCCTCCTCTTTGGGACAACCCCTCAAATACTGGAAGACTGCTCTCATGTCACCCCTGATTCTTCTTTTCTTTAGACCGGCCAAACCCAAATCCTACAGCCATTCTTGATATGTTTTCATCTCCAGCCCCCTAATCATCTTAATTGCTCTTCTCAGCACAACATTGTGCCACAACGATGTTTTGATAAGTAAAGAATGAGGAGCACAAATGTTATCTGCATCCTTTGTGTAGCTTTCAAATACTACTGCCAGATGGAGCATATTTTTATTTTATTTATTTGTTTAAAATAGTGATATGGTTGCCCATCTTAGTTCAATATCATCCTGGGGGATTCATGCTAAGGACGTACAAAATTAAAATCATCCCAGATAGCCACGTTGCCGTAACCTTCCCCGTAACCTTCCCCTACCACACCCGTGCTGGGTTCAACTCCCATTCTGGCCTGAGAGGAAGAGAAAGGTCTGAATCAGGATGAAGGGCCCTTCCCTGAATGTATGCTATGGACCAAATCCGACCCCAATGGCTGTCCCTTCTTCTTTCTGAGAGCCCCTCAAGTATTGGAAGACACACGCATTAAGTCCCTCCCTCCTGCTCTTCAATAGGACAGACGCCTCTAGTTCCTTCAACCATTCATCATTTAGCCTCTAGACTCATTCTCTGCACACTTCTCCTCCTTCCTTCCTTCCTTCCTTCCTTCCTTCCCTTTCTTTCTTCTTTCTTTCTCTTTCTCTTTCTCTCTCCTTTCTTTCTCTTTTTCTTTCTCTTTCTTTCTCTCTTTTTCTCTCTCTTTTCTTCCTTGCTTGCTTCTTTCTTTTTTCTTTCTCTCTTTCTTTGTCTCTCTCTTTCTCTCTCTCTATCTCTTTATTTCTCTTTCTTTCTCTCTTCTTCCTTGCTTCTTTTTCTTTTTTCCTTTCTCTCTCTCTTCTCTTTCTCTCTCTTTCTCTTTCTCATTTCTCTCTCCTTCCTTCCTTCCCTTTCTTTCTTTTTTCTTTCTTTCTTTCTCTTTCCTTCTTTTTCTCTATTTCTCTCTCTCTCCTTCCCTTTCTTGCTTTCTTTCTTTCTTTCTCTGTTTCTTTTTCTCTTTCTCCTTCCTTCCTTCTCTCTCTCTCCCTCCTCCCCTTCTCCTGCCTTTTGATGCTTCAAAGAGAAAGGTTTAAAACGGTGGGGTGTTTGCAGAAATATCAGCCCGGGGTGTGTGTGTGTGTGTGTAGGATATGCTAAAAAGGCCAGGAAGGCCTCTTTTAGGAAGCGTCCATTTTATCTGCTTTTCTAGAAGAGCTTCTGTCAGGAGGCTCTGCCTTCCTAGCTTTAACTGAGTCCCATCTGGGCAGCACAGAAGTCCTGGGGAGGAAGAAAACGTCTCTCTCCCCTCCTTCCCCCAAACGGTTCCCTTATCTCCTGCCTCCCTGTCCTTCGCTGTCAGATAGATCCTCGGCAGCCTACAGTTAAATCCTTCGTTTAATATACAGGAAATCAATTCCTTCCCTGAAAGTTGCCAGATCCTGCCACCCTTCAGAATGCTGCAGGTTCTGTGCTGCCCTGGGTTTAATCCTTGTTTACAAAGGAAAGGGTTAACCTCTTTTCAATCAACTCCCACAGAGGAATTGACTTTTAGCCCTCTGATCCGCAAGCAATTATGATTTTAATAATCATGGAGTAAACTAGAACAGACTAATGCCAAAACGGTATCTGTCTTTCACGATTCTCTGGGATGCTACAGAATATGCCAGGGAATAGAGAGAGAGACACCCTGAGTTATCTAGGCTTTCTTTCTTTCTTTCTTTCTTTCTTTCTTTCTTTCTTTCTTTCTTTCTTTCTTTCTTTCTTTCTTTCTTTCTTTCTTTCTTTCTTTTCCTTCCTTCCTTCCTTCCTTCTTTCCTTCCTTCCTTTCCTTTTCTTTTTCCTTCCTTCCTTCCCTCTTTATTTCCCTTTTTCTTTCTTTTCTGACAGTGAGAACAATCAACCCATGGAACAGAAGTTGCCTTCGGAAGTTGTGGGAGCTTCATCACTGGAAGCTTTCCAGAAGAGACTGGACTGCCACCTGTCAGAAATGGTGTAGGGTCTTGGCTGGGGGAGGTTGGATGAGATAATCTACAAAGTCCCTTTCAGCTCTGTTCATCTGTTAAAGTTAAAGTGCATTTGGTGTCCATACCAAAATAACTCTTTGAAGGATCTTCATATGATTAAACTTCCTCCATGCAGATGGCCTTCCAATACTGCATTGAACTGCTCTGAGTTTTATTTCTGCATAACCCGGGAGCGATTTTCCATAACTCAGTTCTCTTCCTTCAGGCTTTACACAGCATACAGGAATGTTGGACATGGCCCATCATATTGGCAAAGGGCCAATAATTTGCTGTAACATGGTATAGTATATTGAGAAAGCTGGAAAGAGAATGAGCCTTAATTAACAGAGAGATAGACTCAAGGTCACGTGAAGTGTTAATACCACTTTATAAGGCCACACTTGGAATACTGCATCCAATTTTGGTCACCACGATGTAAAAAATATATTGAGAATCTAGAAAGAGTGCAGAGAAGAGCAACAAAGAGGATTACAGGACAGGAGGCTAAAACATATCAAGAATGGTTGCAAGAACTGAGGATGTCTAGTTTGATGAAAAGAAGGACTAGGGGAGACATGTTAGCAGACTTCCAATTTCTCAGGGGCTGCCCCAAAGAAGAGGGAGTCAAGCTATTCTCCAAAGCACCTGAGGACAGGACAAGAAGCAATGGGTGGAAACTCATCAAGGAGAGAAGCAACTTAGAACTAAGGAGAAATTCCCTGACAGTGAGAACAATTAATCAGTGGAGTTGTAAATGTGA